>WBMV01000441.1:683798-774116 GCA_013396655.1 Campylorhamphus procurvoides
ATCCCCGGGCGCCTGGGATGCTGTCAGGAGAAAAAGTGCTGTCATGGAGCACAGGCCCAAACAGCTTCAAATTTAAGGACATAGATGTTTCAACCCCTTCTTCTCTTGCTGTATTATTTTGACCATGTCATACTCTTTAAAAAAAAAAATTAAAATTCGGAGGTCTGTTGCACGTGGTGATCACCCAAATGTACAGAAAGGTTGCAGGTTTGTGTGTGCCAATCTTTAAGAAAATAGGGTGGAGGGGAATGTAAGGAGAGTATGTAGTAAGTTTGTCCTCTGTAGCAAGGCTTTGTCTGTGCCCTGTGATGCTGCAGCACTCCTGGGAGCTGTGTCTCACTGAAAGGCAGTGACCTGCGAAATGCAGCAGGTAGTCATGGCAAGCCATGAGAACAGTGCAGTACTAGTACTTAGCAAGAGAAAGCCAGTTAGTCATCATATGTGGCTAGTGGGAATGATCAGCTCTCATCTCTCTGGCTCATACTAGAAACTAGCTGGCATATCACTGAACACAGTTACACAATTTTTGAAAATAAACCTTGTGAGCTTGTTCAGTTCCTGAATATTAAACAATATCCAGACAGATGAGTTCAGATAATTCCTGTGTTTGCTCCAGGTTCCTTGTGTATAGACATGAGCAATGCAAAGATGTTGTTACACTAACAAGAATTTATGATAAAGCTGTCTATTAATAAAGTCTACGGAGCCAAAAGTAGATTAGTGAACAGGGGTGCTAGGAATGTGTTAAGTGCCTCCTGAAGTAGAGTTGGAAAAATATCTACCCCAAATTAAACATTACATATACAACCCCTTTGGGACAAGGTGGTTATTTTTTCTATCTCTTTTTTAGTCATTTCCACAGTTGATATTAAAAGTATTTTGAGAAATAGTAAACCTCTCTTTGGTCAAAAAAATACTTGACACTAATAACTCACCATACAGTTACGATATAATGGAAACGTTGTAGGGTTTCTTTTGTGCATGCATTTCTACTTTTTTTGCTTTGCTTCCTGGTTATGTTGCAGAGGCCATTACTTTCCAAAAAAATACAAGAAAGAAACAAAAAGCCTGTCAAAATCCAGGTTGGGGTTTGGTGTTTGTTGTTGTTTGACTTGTTGTTGGTTTTGGTTGGTTTTCCTGTTTAGTTTTTTGTATAAGCCCTGTGTCTTGATGCTGTTCATCTACAATAAGACACTTAGCTACTCTGTTTGGTGGCCTGAACCATATCTGACTTGTCCAGTTTCAGTTCATTCCCAGTTCCTTCCATCCAAGGACAATCTCTTTATACTACCTTTTGTCTGCTGGATGGCCTGTGTTTTTTTCATGAGGCAGGCACTTCAGCACTCCTTTCCCTCACTAAGGCTTTAATGGACCTGCCAATCAGAGAAGATAGCAGTGAGAAGAGGGACACGAGCAGAACTTGACATGTATCCCTCTACCCCTCACAGGTTATGAAGTATACTCCTAGAGAAGCTGTGTCATTTACTGGACCCAAAGACTTCAAAAATATCTTAGTCCAAAACTCAGAGAGAATGCAGTGCTTGTCCTCTATCCCCATGCTGCAGTCACTATTTTGCACAAAACATGAGGGAGAAATGTAAGGGAGTATGTGTGGTCTCATTAGTGTTTGAGTGATTTATCTCTGCTAGATGACAAGGAAAAGCTCAGATCAGACGTAAGGAGAGACAGCTTAATGGCTCACCACTCTAAACAGATCTGTCTGCTGTTTGAAATTCTGTGGATGCTTACCTCTGGCACAAGAATGCTGTAAGGATACAACAGAACAGCAGGTGCGATATGGGCTCTTCATACCAAAAAATATAGATATGCTTTGATCTCAGTTCTCTGGGAAACAGGATCACGTTCACTTTTGAGTCAGAAGCTAAGCCTCACTTCTCAAAGGAAGTAATGGCAGGGCCTGGGCAAGTTCCCCAAATCTCCTAGCCTGTGGTCCATCCGGTCCAAGCCAGACATTTTGCTTTGGTGGTGGGTAGACCTCTAAAGGTTTGGATATTGACTTCAAATGTTTGAAAATCAACTCTGCCTTTCTGCAATCCCATGAGCAATGCAAAGGAAAGAAGACAGGTTGGAATTTTTTAAAATGTTAACTTATTTGTGACATTGGGATAAATATACTTTTCTCTCTGAATGGCTAACCATGCTGAGGAGCTAGTGAAGCTGTGTGTGGGCCAGAAACACATTCATATGAGCTCTTTGAAGCATCTGATTTATGATGTGTCACCTTGCCATGCATCATATTCAGCATTCAACAAATTCAAGAGCATTTTCATCATGATAAAAACATGTTTACACAGAAAACACTCTAAACTTTCATGCAATGATAGAAAAATTCTGATACAAAATTACTTCTGAACATCATGTGTTCCAGCTTCTTCGTCAAAGCAGTGCCAACTTTAAAGTTACGTTATATTGCCCAGAATCTTGTCCAGTCAAGTTTTCAATATTTCCAAGGATGGAGATACCACAGGCTCTCTGGGCGCCAGTTCCAATCTTCAACTAGCCATCCAAGATTTTTTTTTTTCCTGGTATCCATTAGGGATTTCTGTTGTTGCAGTTTGTGTCTGTAGCCTCTCATCACCATTCACGTCTGAGAAAGTGATTCTTTCCTCTCTTTACCCTCTTACTAGGTACATAAAAACAAGTTAAGGTTTCTTGCCCTTAACATTGTCTTCTAAAAGCTGAACAAATCCATTTGTCTCAGCATCTTCTTGCAACAACCCTGGTGGCCCACTGCTGGACTCACTCTAGTGGGTTGGCTGAGGAGCCCCAAACTGGACACAGTCTCACTAGTGCCATTTAAAGGGCCATGATCACTTCCCTTGACTATTGCTAATATAGTCTAATATGTATTTAACCTTCATTGCTGCAAAGGCACATTGGTGACTGATACTCAGTTTACTGTCTGCCCAGACCTGCAGACCCTTCCCTGTGGCAATGCCTTCTTAACAGTCAGCCCTCAGTATGGATTTACTCCATTCCAGTTGCAGAACTCTGCATGTGTTCTTGCTGAACTTCAGTAAGTTCCTGTCAGTCCATTTCTCCAGACTTCTGAGATCCCTCTGAGTGGCAGTCCTGCTCTGCAGCTATGAACTTATTCCCACAATATAGGGGAAAGGAGACAAATAGTTAAAGCCAGCAAAAAAACCCCCAACAAACTTAGGGCTATGACAACATCTCTGTAGGTATTATTTTTATATAGAACCATAGAATATCTCAAATTGAAAGGGGCCCATAAGGATCATGGAGTCCAACTCACTGCTCCTTGCAGTACTACCTAAAACTAAACCATGTGGCTAAGAACATTGTCCAGATTCTCATAGACCTGTGACAGGCTTGATACTGTGCCCAGTTACCTGGTGAGGCTGTTGCAGTAACCAAGCACCCTCTCAGTGAAGAACTTTCCCTAATGTCCAGTCTGAACTTCTGCTGATGTAGCCCCATTCCATTTCCTTGTGTCTTATTTTTGCCTTTCTAGCCCCTTTTTTAAAGAACTGTAGCAAAATTCACTTTAAATAAAGGAGAAGCATGCAAAATGAAATATCCACTTGGCTGTGAGGACTCTGGCTCTGACTCATGAGTACTTGAGCAGAGAGTATATTATATGAAGTTGCTGAAAGTGTATCCAATGAAAGTGCATTGACTCAATGTGTTTAAATGTTTTTTGTTCATAAAATTATTTCTGGAACAGGCCATTTTTTGTTTATTTTGCAGAATATGGCAATACTCGGGCCCCTGCCTCGTAGGAATATGCAATTTATTTCAACAGTGTAACTCTTACTAGCTCATACCTTGTTTATACCTTATGTTGCTTGTTTCCTTGAAATTTTTTTCCTGTGCTTTTCATGCTTTGAATAAAAGCAATGGAAAAGCTTTCAAAGACTTTGGTGATAGAAGAAATAGGTCTAATGTGACATGATTGCACTGGTTTTGCGGACACAAACTTCTGGGTCATGTTATCACAGATGTAGAGAATATGCACAGGTATGAACTCAGCTACCAAATTAATTTGGAGAGTGTGTCAGAATAGGTGTCTGACATTATGGTGATGAAGCTGTATATGCAGTGGGGAAAAAAGTTTTTAAGGAAAAATTAGTTGTACTTCTCCATTAATTCCCCATACAAAAAATATTTAAATCCTTATTTTTGCATATGATTCTGCTTAGGAAGGTTGCCATGTCATGTGGTGGTCAATGAAGTTATTCTTACCTTTTCAAAAGGACAGTGCGACCTTTAATAAGCATGAGGAAGCTCTTTATCTCCAGAGAAAGGCCCTTCAGAAGCACAGTGCCTGAGGCATCATAATGATGTGTAGGATAAAATGCCACTTATTAAGACATCAATCCCATTTCCCACAATACCAGAACTACTGTCTGTGCCTGCAGCAGCCCCCAGCATTTCTAGGTTAACAAGGCTGGAGCCCCTGTGTCCCATACCTGAACAGAGCCTCCCTCTTCTGCTTTTGCAGACTCATTCTTCCTGCCCCTTCCCAAGTGTATTTAGGAGGCAATACAAAGCCGAGCCCTGTCACAGCCATGTCGTTACTCAAAAATATGCTGTATAGCTGTGTGAAGAAAGTACTGATGCCAGAAAAGTGGGTGTATATCCCTTCTCACAGAAGAGAATTAATAAATGCAACATTATGAGTTGCATGAGAGCAGACTTCATTTATGTACCTAGGCAGGGGAAAGGCTCTGAGGAGGGATCTTAATTGACTGACAATCACAGCAAAAGATGTCACAAAATCTTGTAACTGCTTGCAATCTATATGAATATAAATAAATACCTAAGCTGACCATAAATACAAAAGTATCACATTTGCCAAAGGCTACAGAATGACTTTTTCTACAAGAATCTATCTGCAAGTATCCTGAAAATAATTTCATAATAGCATCATCCTCCTCACAATTTTGCTTCTACAATCTCTTCTTACTTTCCATTATCTGCTCCTTTTTAATGCCCGTAGCTAAATCTGCTAATAATGGGATGGAATAAGGATTAGTTTGTTTATGTGCTCCTGTGGGCAGCTTTTCATAGGGGAGGTGGAGCAAGATGATTATATCCTCCCTGGGGCTCCTTTGCCCTGGCTCCTGCAAAAGAACATCTTGACCTGATGGTGTTGTGAGATGCTTTAAAATGTCAGCAGCAGCAACACTTTCACTGGCAGTCTCAGCAGAAACGATGAAAGTAAGCAAATAGGTTGCAATGCAGAGACAACAGCAAAATGAGCAGGTGAAAGGATAGGTGGGGATTTTTAGGTTTAGGGGGCAGCACTAAAGTCTTGGCTGAGCACAGGCACATGTGTTTCAGCTACCTCAACATTTCAGATTGAGTAAGAGTATGTTTCAGAATATTAGTCTTGACTCGTGCCTGAGTTAAACATGGGTTAAACACACAGGGAAGTGATTTGTATATACCACATGGTGGGGAATTTTTGAGTAACCTTCTAGCTGCCTATATTGCAGAACACTTCTTAAATGGGGCTGTCTCCAAGAGCAAGTGGGATGGGTGGGCCAGGGACTTCTCATCTGCCAGTGGTGGCTTAGGAGCAGATGACGAACATAAAGAAGGATCCTCTCCCTGTATTTGGGCTGCAGCTTCTGCTGCACAAGCTTCCCTGAAGTTCAGGCCAGCTTTCAGCTGCAGGTTGGCCACAGTCTTGTCTGCAGCATGGTCAAGTCTTAACCATCATGTGGGGGTTTTTTGGTTGTTGTTTTGTTTTGTTTTTTTTTTTCTTTTTTTTTTTACCCATTAATTAGATTAACAGTTTGTCAGAACTTCAAGGTTTGGTTATCAGCTTGGACACATAAAATCCCAAGTGCCTTACATGGTACTCATTCTCAGCCAACTTTGCCAAGGAAGGAAGTGGGATTTCTGAGCAAGTTGTCAAAACTCCAGACTCTTACACTGCAGGCTGAGTTTACCAGATATTTTATACAACCATAAATCCCAGCCCCAGCTATACTAAATGATGGTAGAGAAACTTATAGAAATTATATTTCTTTTGCATTTAGCTCTTAAATTCCTGCACACCTTCTGTAAGCAGGAATATGGAAACTATTTTCTTCATTCTTTTTTTTTTGTTCTTTCCAGCATTGCTCATGAGATGCCTGTGGCCCTGTGTGTCAGCCTGACTGTCTGCTTTCCCCAAATATGTGACATTCTGATATTAATACACTTTCATTCAAATTGGTACAACTACTATACAAAATCTCATCAGCAGAAAAAAGAACAAACAAGGCAAAAGCATGCACTTAGAATTTGTTGGCATTTCCAAAAGTTTTATGAAGAGGTGAAAGTGAGTATGTAAAGATTTATTAAGTTGTGTTAGAGTAAAAAGTAAAGAGAGCTTTCCTGATTTAGTTGTGAAACAAGATACTATAAATTTTGTCCATTTTTTACAGCATCCTTCAAAGGTCTCTTGCTATAGTATCTGCTGCTTTTTCTGAAAACCCTATGCTAGAAGTGTGGGACCTTAAGCATTTTTAGTTTGGACAAGCAGAGGATTTTTTCTCCCCTACTCTTGTCTTATAACTTCAGTGGTCTCTTTTATTCATGCTCATGACAGATGAGGATTCTTCCTCACCTTCTTTTATTTTTTTGGGGATATTTTGGCTTGATTAATCTTTGAGTTTTACTCCTTTTCTTTTAATGGATTAGAAGCTATGACTTTTGACAGTCTTCTGCAGAGTGAGTTTTAAAAAATACTATTATTAATAATAATAATAATAATAATAATAATAATAATGGAAATTTTTTTCATGCTTCTTACTAAAGACACAAAAATGTGACAGTTCCTCCCAGTTTGAATTAAATTGGTGGCTAAAACCCAGGAGTTAATTGAGTACTATAGTGCTACCAGTCAAGGGACAGCTGTAACAGCACTGATAGCATTACCAATGTGAAAGTTCTGGCCATCCTGCATATAGCAGCACTGAGGAACTTCAGTGGCTGGGAACTGGGCCCATTTCAGTTGTGCTGTAATACAGCAATCAGGTTAACTTAAAGAATCTTCTCAAATTGCAGAAACCATGGCTTCTTCATATGTTCTCAGAAAAGGGCCCCAACCCCCCTTCCCCAAAAAAACAACAAAACCCCCTACAAAAAACAAATGTCAATCGGCCAAACTAGCAAACCCTCCAAACAAAACAACAAACCACAAAAAACCCCACAACAAAACTTGAAGCTCAGTCTGAAAAGGTTGCATCAGGGGTAAGTTAGTTCAGCTCTGGAACAAGCTGATGGGGAAAAAGTTCAAACAGGATTGTCTGAACATCCCTGTTTCCGTGGCCAAGGCAGCCACGGGAAATGTCTTAAGCAAACACAATGCTACAACAATAGGCAATCTACACAACCTTCTGCTTACTCCAGCTGATGTATCTGAAAATCAAATTAACCTCTGACTTTTATGGGTCATGGTCTTTCAAGTATTGTGTATAACAACCTAAGAAACCGGATAGAAAAGATGCTTTTTAACAGATTTAAAGCAATAAAGCAAGAATCATAATCTTCCACCAAATAGCTGACATAGAATAAACATGCTGACCTTCTGGAAATGTAATTATTTGTGATTGAACATCTGTATTTACAGGTTTTTTAATGTAAATATTTTTAAACATATCTTTAGCTATTTCTATGGAGCTGTAGCCCCTTTAGGGAGTGTTACATGCACGTCAAATACATTTTAGTAACGAGAGTAGATAATTAGCATGTCATAACCTAATGCTGGTTGTCACCAGTTGTTTTTCAGCTTAGCCGCTGAAAACAATTCTCACCATGGTGCAGGTGAGTTCCTTTTGTCCTCTGTTTTCATTCTCCTTTACCCTCCACTTAGGTCCCTTCCTGAAGTCCTGTTGGAAGCAGGGAGGTGGCAAGGGCTTGCTGCCCGTGTCTGGCACCACCTCTCAGCCCCCCAAGAGGCAGTGCAGTTTACCCACCAGCCTGGGTAAAACTGACTCTGGTCTCCCTGAAGACATAAGTAACTCTACTCCTGCTTGCTGCTTTCCTCCTCCAGGTACAGCATGGGGCTGGCACGTGGTGGGGCAGTTCGGGGGGCTGATCAGCGCAGGTTTAGAAGCTCCAGCCCTCATGCAACCATCTGTGCCAAAACTCAAGACCCATGCTCACAGCTGTACTGTTGTCCTTGGTCCTTTGTGCCCATGCTTTGCTATCCCAAACCAAAACTTGATTTCTTCCATGGATTTCAGTGTATCTCCATTTGCCTTTTTTACAACAGGACCTACTGATCTACAGGAATTTAGTTTCCTAAAAAGATCTGTGATTAAGAAAAATCTGGAAATATATTGTCTATATTTGTGTGTTATTTATTTAATTATAAAGGATTTGGATATGTGAGAAGCACTGTAAGACACTCCCCTTGACAGTGCTCAAAACAACCCTGCTCTGGGCAGACCTCCATTTCAGCTGCTGTTAGGGAGAGACGTGGGCCTGGAAGTCAGGGTCAAAAAGTTCCTTGTCATGACAGCAGTCATGAAAAAGTCTGAAAGCTCAAGGGAAAGAGTCTGAAGCTCAAGAGGAGACCGAAGAAAAGTGTTGACACCAAAAAGAAAGCTACGGTGTTCCATTAAAACTGATGAAACCTGAAATTCAAAGCTGATCAGAAGGGCTTGTATAAGTGCATAGGAAGCACTTAAAAATGCTGATAAGCAGGTATCTCTCTGACCCTGTTGGCTACAGTGATGTAGCAGGTTTACAACAACAAAGCTCTTTGACAGAAGTTTGTTGGAAAAGTTTGATCTGTTAGTGCTTTCAGTCAAAACCAGCCACTCCCTGGATTTAAACAAACAGGTTTGAGGAAAACAGTGACACTGTGCTGCTCTGTTTCCCAGGTTGTTTTCACGTGCTCCTCACAGGGGATTTTGTGACACTGGATTATAGCTCACACACACAATTATCATTTTATTCTAGATGCCCTAAAGCCATTCAGCGAGAGTCCACATCCAGATCTTTTTTTTACAAGGGACTGAAACTGCTCTTTGGCACTGCAGTATGCTGAGCTTGCTGTCCCTCTCTGTGAGTGCACAGTTCACCCAAGCAGAGCAGTGACCATGCCCGATGATTTTCATGTGATACCTCTGTCTGGAGGGCTTTGTCTCAAGGCAGGGTCCCTTCTCTGAGCACAAACTTGCAAATGACCAGAAATCCTCCCAAGGATGGGAACAGGAAACCAGACCCTACCCCTCCCAGGAAAGGAATGAAATGCTCAGACTTGGTAAGAAATGGTTTGTGGAAGGTAGCACCTACCCCATAGGGAAAAATTATTGAGATTTTAAGATGGGGCAGCAGAAGGTTGAAGTAGAAAAGGCATCTAGCAGTCATAAAGATATTAAGTAATATGGATTATTATAATTTTGAACTTATAATAATAATGCTATTATTAGCTCCATAATAATGTTTCAGCTAATACTCAAATTCTTGGTGAGAAAGAAGTTTGGGGACTGTTGATTTAATGCATAAAGGGTGATTTGGTAGGTTATAGTAAATAATCTTGAAGGAAACAACATTGTAATTTTAGAGTAATATATTCAATGTTGTTATGGAGACATTACTGCAGGAAATTCATAGCCATTTAAGTCACCTTGATGCTGTTATTCTGCAAAACAACAGCTGTAAGAGCTTCACAGAAACTACAGGGTTAGAACTTGTTTCCAACTGCTCCTGAAGCTACCAAGGAAAGCAAACCTGATTTTTAGAAAGTTCTTCCACTTGCTTTCAGCCACCTTTTAGCTTCAGAAAAATTTGTGTGTGCTTAGCAGCTCTTGAGAAACAGTGCAATTACAGCAGGTACCCACAGCTCTATTTCAGACCTGAAATAGAGTTCAGAACTTGACTGTGAATTTCTGACTGAATATTAATTTTTATAAAAAGTCCTGGTGATTGTCATTCATCAGAAGTAGGGGCTCATTGTGCTGCCTTCAATACTCATCTTTTCCTGTTGTTTCTTAACACACATCATCAACTGTATCTTGAACACCAATTTGGAAAAATAAACTTATTGTATCATGATAGTAATACTGCAAGAATGCATAAACCCAAATAATTTTTTATATGATAGCTTGCCAGAATTGCTTACCCATATAAAATTACTGATATGCCAACATTGACAGAATTAGAACGTAATCACGTCTTCTGTCCTTTTTGTGGTGATAACTGCTATACCAAAGATAGCAGTTAAGGGAAGCTGCAGTGCATGTGGTTTTAGTTTTGATAGCTTGGTATCAACAATGGTCACAGTGAAATGAAATAATACAGGTGTCAGAAAAACAAAGTTGCCAGAGGAAATAACCAACATTTTTCTTGATAATCTCCCCACGACCTGCACTGAAGCCCAGGCTGTGGCTTATCCCCAGTTAAACTGAAGCACTGTCAACCAAGGCTGCTCCAGTGAAATCACAGAATCACAGAATGGGTCAGGTTGGAAGGGACCACAGTAGGTCATCTGGTACAACCTCCCTGCACAAGCAGGGTCATCCTAGAGTTCATAGAAGAGGATTGCACCCAGACAATTCTTGAATATCTCCAGCGAGGGAGACTCCACAACCTCTCTGGGCAGTCTGTTCCAGTGTGTGGCCAACCATGCACAGTAAACCAGTTCTTTCTCTTATTCAGGTAGAACTTCCTGTGCATTGGTTTCTGCCTCTTGCCTGTTGTCTGATTGTTTGGCACCACCGAGAAGAGCCTGGCTCCATCTTCCTGCCACCCTCCCTTCAGATACTTATAGACATCAGGAGGTCCTCTCTCAGTTGTCTCCTTTCAAGGCTGAACAGGCCCAGCTCTTTCACCCTTTCCTCATATGACAGATGCTCCAGTCCCATAATCATCTTTGTCACCCTCTGCTGGACCTGCTCCAGGAGCAACACATTTCTCTTATACTGAGGAGCCCAGAACTGAACACTGCACTACAGATGCGGCCTCCCCATGGCTGAGTAGAAACCCTCTGAAATCTGTTGTTCAGCCAGTTCTCAATCCACCCCACCGTCCACTCATCTAGCCCACACGTCCTGAGTCTGCCTATGAGGATATTATGTCAAAAGCCTTGCTGAATCAAGGTAGACAATATCCACTGCTGTACCATCATCCATCCAGATAGTTGTTTCATCATAGAAGGCCATCAGGTTGGTCAAGTGTGATTTACCTTTAGTGAATCCAGGCTGACTACTCCTGATCACTGCCTTGTCATCCAAGTGGATAGAGATGGTCTCTAGAATGAGGCACTCCATCACCTTTCCAGGGATTGACTGGCCAGTAGTTTCCAGGGTCCTCCTTCTCGCCCTTTCTAAAGACTGGGGTGGCACTTACTTTCTTCCATACTGACCAGGTGCAGAGCCAGCATGGGTTCTCTGTGAAAGAGAATGTAAGATCTCAGCATCTCAGGCTTATAGATAGTTACCTTGCGTAGAAATACAATGCTCAATACATTTTTGTATGAGTCATATGTGTTCTTCCTCTTCTATCTCTTCTAACCAAGTTCTCAGTGTCTCTGTGCATCACTTCTAACTATTAAGAGTAGTTGCATATCTTGTATAATAAAAAGTCCATATGAGCTCAGAATGCTCTCAATAAAATAGAGATTAATTTTGTAACAACAACAGCAAAATCTATGCAGAAAACTATTGCCTTTACAACAGAAAGAAATGTTACATGATAATCTCCTCTAGGGTGGTGGATCTTTTGATATTTTTTTATGTAAATCTCTTCAGACTGTTTTTTTTCTTTTCCTTTTGATGAAATAAAATAAAAAAATTAAAAATAGCCAGAAGGCAAAATATTACTACATTTTAAATTTGAACAAGTTCTTCTGATTTCTTTCATAAATGCCATTAAAGCCAAAAGGGAATTCTGCACTTACATTCTGAAGCATCAACATGATCACGTGACTCACACTAAAATTCAATCTGAATAGCAAAGTTTTAATGCAGTATAAGGGAAAACAAAGCTACCCCAAGGCTTCTTCTTATCCACTGCAGGGAAAGAACTATCTCTGTTGGAAAGTTAAAATAGCTGTATTATGCACATGCATTTGTGTGCCTGCATACAGAGTTAATATAAAACACCTTATGCTTTTGTAGATGGTATATGGCACTAAGAGAAAGAGGTTGTTTCTGGTCTGGGCAGTATGACTGAGTCAGAAAAAGCTAAGAGCAGTTTAATAACTTAATGTGCACATATCCTGCTCCTGCACTGCCACACTGCCTCCCAGGCTGCCTGCAGTCCCTGCTGCTCTGCATGGGGACAGGGCTGCACCTCCGTGCACCCTCTTTACAGACGGCACCAAGATGTCTGTTCAGTGTGTAAGTAACTGAACTAGTCCAGGCACTGTTCTGATGTATTGTCTTGGAAAGGGCTTGCTCTTGGATAAGCGGGCCAATTCACCTCTAACTGGATGTGGTTTACACCCAGCAGTGCAAGTGGGTTGATGTGTGGGTACACAACTATAGAGCAGGTTGGAATCAGGAATGGTTTGTTGATTTCCCCTGGTGGAGTTGCCAACAGGGCAGTAAGATGCACATGGGAAATTACCACAAGTGTGGGCTATCACAAAAATCACAGCTGTTACATTGTGGAAAAGATTGGGTCAACTGCCAGCACCTTGTAGCCCCTATCCATCTTCTACCTTTACAATTCAAAGGTACAGGTATGCTAGCATCCCCCCTGCAGCAAAGAAGACTTTGAGATAAACAGTTTTTTGTAACTGTGTTTAGACTTCAAATTCCTTAGCCAACTGAATGTTAAACCGTGTCCTGCTGGGATGCAAATAACTTGTAAAGTGAAGAGCAGAGGTCAGAGTACTGCCTCTGGGAGTTCTGGCACAGATTTTGGTGTACAGTGAAACATATCATCTTATGATGTTGCACAAGACTCAGCACAACCATTGCTCACATAGCTGGCTGGATCCAGGAGCACCCATCACACCAGCCTCAAGGATGAACCCCTATACCCTCAGTCTGCCTGGAAGCAGCCAATACAAAAGGGAGGACCTCCAAGAGAGGACTGTCATGCTTTAACCCCCCCTGACAACTAAGTACCAACGTAGCTGTTCTCTCCCTCCCTCTCTCTCCTTCCCTTGTGCCCAGTGGGATGGGGAGAGAATCAGAAAAAGCTAAGAGCAGTTTAATAACTTAAGTAAAGTAAAATACAATAATAATAATAAGAGCAATGAAATGGCAGAGAAGAAAAAGAGAGTGATAAAACCCAAGAGAAGCAGCAATGCACAATCCAATTGTTCACCACCCACCCCCAATGCCCATCCTGTCCCTGAGCAGTGATCACAATTCCTCTCAGTTTATATACTGAGCTTGATGTTCTGTGTTATGGAATATCCTTTTGGTCAGTTCAGGTCAGCTGTCCTGGCCATGCTCCCTCCCAGCTTCTTGTGCACCTGTTTATTAGCAGAGCATGGAAAGCTGAAAAGTCTTTGACTGAAGCAAGCACTACTTAGCAGCAACATCAGTGTGTCGCCAACATTGTTCTCATACTAAATCCAAAACACGGCACTGTACCAGCTATTAGGAAGAAAATTAACTCTATCCCAGCCAAAACCAAGACTGCAGGGCAAAGCAGCTGCTGTTTCCCATTCTAGAAACGTGAGCTGTAGCCTCCTCCCCTGCAGCATTTACTGAAGGTATGTGTGAGAAAGACAGCCCCCTCCACTGAGTTTTTAAAGAGCATTGTTAACTCCATATGTGTCTTTTGGCTCCCTTCTTTTTATTTCTGTGTTTTATCTTCTTTTTATTTCTGTGTTTTATCTGCTGGCATCCTTAGAGTGTTAAAAGTTGCATTTAACCTTGTCAAAGGAGTACTGTTTCTATTTTAAATTGAAGCATTTTGTGCACAAATCATATTTTCCTTGCAACATTTCCTTATGGTTAAATATTTGTGTTGGAATTCCTAAATGATAATGCAGAAACAGTCAAATGAGCAAACGAAGAGCAACTTCTGTTCCAGAAGGGAGTTTAATGATATCCTCAATATCTTGCAAATGAAACTACTTTATATCCAAGGCAGTAGAATGAGTAGCAGCTATGTATTTTGTGCCAGATTTAGCCTTTCTTTTTCAACCCACACCCCCAAATTTATTTATTTTTTTTATGAACATACTATGATTTCCAGAAATCTGCTTCGTGAAATCTCTTGGATTGTTTTATTCTACAAATTGCCTTATCCCATAGGTTGACCGACAAGAGTTCTCCTGCTGAAATGTCATCTTCACACACATGCAGCTGACATTGCTGGGTCATGTCACAGTTACTAGTAATTTCCTGGGTGACTGCATACTCACACTGCTTGTGTTTATTTAAAACTTCATTTTCCTTGAATATGTTAGTGTATGGCTCAAGATCCACTTTCTTCTGGACCTGCCTAGGCATTTTCCCAGAAAAATGGGGTCTTAATCACTAGTAAAGTCTTGCAAAATGACAAAATTTCACAAAAAATGTTAAATTTACAGACTTGTTTCACTAGAGAACAGAAATAAATTAAGTTGGCTTGATTTTGATCAATCTGAACTACAGCTTCAGGCCTTCAGGTCCTTGGAATGAATTTCCTTGTTATTGTGCACTATGGCATCCCTTCTCCAGAGTTCTATAACAAATCCTGGCTGTTACATGACTACACACACAGCAAACATTTCTACTTTTCTCAACTGAAATTCTTTGTGTTTTCTTCCCACAAAAATTGGTTCCAAAATGACTTAGGACAAATATGAAAATATCTGAATCATCCTTTGTTGCAAATGTTGTTTGTTCAGCTCTCCTACCTGCAATTACCTATAGAATGAAACTGTAAATAAAATCAGTGGAAAGAGAAATAGCAGGACAAATATGACTTAGCAGATTGAGGGGAAGATCAGTGCCTATTTACAATATTTGTCAAATTTTTTTCCTAAATCCCTAAATTTTAATTTCTGTTGGAAAATGTTATATTCATAGAAAAGGACTGTAGAAGTGGCCTTAAGTGATCTTTGCCCTACAGATTTAACGTTGAATTGAAAGTAGCCTGGTAAAATCTGGCCATCACCTTTCAGTGATTATTTGGAAATAAAATACATTTTCTTGTAGTGCTTAAAATTATTTTTGGCTATCAGAGTATGTTACTAAATGCTACTTTCAAATGTGCATTTCAAACCAAAATAGAAGCTTGTGCAATATTAACTATAAAAACTATTGCCTCTGCCTAAATACGGTGGTAACAAAGGAAATTAGAAATATCTTTGATGCAAACTCATTACCCTTTGAAATAAATAACAACACCTCCCATTTGAATAGAGATACTGAATGTATCCTTGTTTTCTGTTCTCTCGGTAGGTATTCTGAAAGGGAAAATACATGACAGGTGGGTAAAATACATGGGAGAAAAATGTTATTGCATGGTTGTAATCCAGTACACTGAGGTCCTTCCTTCAGCCAGGACTTCCCTTGATAATGGAGATACAATAAATGATAAAGAATAGTACCTTTTCTTTAATATCTCCATGAAGATATACTTTATATTGTCACAGAGATAGCAATATAGCTGCATTATTTTTTTTTTTGCAGAAAATCTCTAGGCAAACAGCAGCCATTAATAAAGTAGACTATTTTCTTCAATACTGAGAAAGATATTGTGAGACTGTAAGATTGCTCAGCTGATGAACCTGCTTCTGTAATCTGTTTTGGATAACAACATTATAAGAGCACACAGAGTATGCCTAGATGAAAGATATTAATGATTTCTTCTGAAGCAAAATATGAAGTAAAAAAAACAACTGTCTGAGAAGAGTGTAACTGGTACTGTGTTACACCAGAATTAAAGGCAACATTTTGTTACCTTAAAATAAAAACTAATTATTATGGGATGAATGGGACTGAATTTTGTACAGAAAACATCATGCATTTATCTGTTTATTTAAACCATGCTTTATGAGGTCAGTCTAAGCCTCATTTTCAATTGCTTTTCTTTAAGAAACTACAACTGATTGATCTGTACTATCTCAATTCTACCTCACACTGAATTTTAGCGTCAAATATAATTCCAAAAAGTTCAGATGAGATTGAAAGGTGTCAGATTTCTGAATATCTAATATTTTGTCCAGTATAAAGTACTTGCAGCAACCTTTTAGGTCAGAGGAGGAATATGATATTTTGCAAGGAACTTGGTCCTAGATTCACTAAGCTTCTGCTATTTCTTCTTGGAAAACTTACCCATATTAGAAACTCAAGAAAGTCTCAAGCCCTGCAGGTTTCCTTGCACTGGTTCAATGCAGGTGAACATTACAGCAGATGTACAGCAAGGGACTGGATCTGCTTGCAGACATTCACAAGAAAGTACAAGGCTGAAGGTAGTTGTTTCAGATACAAATGACTCTGAGTGGCATTCCCAGTGCTCCCTGCTCTGCATCATGCATTTTGGTGTGTATTTTGTAGCTGTAGTATGTATTGATCCATCCCAGTCCCACCGCAAACCAGATTGGCTGTTTGGCTGTTATGGTGGTGGAGGCCATGCACTTGCTTTTATTTTAGATGACAGTGATCATCTTCCACTCCATATGCAAGTAAGCTGCAGTTTCTGCCAGAATAAGAGCACATTAAAAAAACCCAACTAGATAAGCATATTGATTAATAAGCACTTGGAATAGTGCAGTTAAAGGCTTAACTCAAATTTATTATATTCTGATTGCTGCATAGTGTGTACATGCTATCATAATCCACTGCTATAACCCAACTACTAGAAACACTAAGAGTTAGAACAATAAACCAGTAAATGGTGTCTGGATCATCCTGACAGCACATCATGCCATACCCATAATTTTTATTACCCTAATAACACTAAAATAATGATAGCTATAGGATCAAATGGGTAAAAATGGTGAAGCCATTGATGAAGACATACAGATTCTTTCAAATTTGTCTGACTTTTTAAGTGTGCCATTTTACCAGCTTGTGTCTCTTTTGAGTTTTTAATGAATTTCTAAATAATTCTGCAAAAGTTTGGGATCAAACCTTCCCCAAAATAATGGATTTAAGGTGCAAGTCTTATAGGTAAGGTGTATGAAATGAGCAAAATTAAGGTAACTAGACTTCCTCTGCTACATCAGTTATTAATTTTTCTCAGCTGTGTCTTCAAACAGCACCTTGGATGAAAATTCAGGTGCCAAAGATGCCTATTTAGGATGGCTGAAGAATATTCCTGGTTGTAGTGTGGTATTGGGATCAAGCCCTGCTCTCAAACCTGCCTGGGTTTGGCAGCCCGAGTGAGATGTGAGCTGCTGTGTCAGCTGCATATCAGGCTGCATCCTGCTCGAAGGACAGACCCCCAGATGTTGAAGTGATCCCACCTGCTTCTCACCATCAGAAATCTGCTGAACCCAGTTCATGGGACAAAAATGGCAGGGTTCTCCACACCATTCTGTTAGTTCCCTGGAGATGTGCAAAGCTACATGAAATATGCAGTGTTTTCTCATTGACCATCTGTTATGAGAATGTAAGATTTCTTGTGCTGGTGACCTGTAGGTTAGTTACAGAGTAGGATTTTTCAGCCTGCCCCTTCTGAGGTGAGAGTGATCACTACACAAATTTAAGAAGCAAAAGTTCCTCTCAAATCGCATCCAGATATTCACTGCAGGCAAGGAAATACAGACTACATGCTGGTGGCTCTTCCAACTCTCACACTGAGTTCTGATGAGACCAAATAGATTGCCATGTAAGCAGTCAGGGAACCTGACACTGGCAAATATAATTTGGGAAGCTTTCGTAGGCACTTGCAACAGAAGGATGCCTTGCAGGGTGATGAGCATACTTGGAAGATATGTTGCAGATAACTCAGGCTCCTTAACTCTCCTGTCACTGATACATTTGAACAAAAATACATGCATATGGCAGCTTAAGAAAGACTGGAAGTTTTGTTCATCCCTTTTAAATCAGTTGATAACCACAGGTCAGGTTTCTCTGACAATAGAAAGATTGTCATGAACAGAGTAAAACTTGCTGCTAACATAGGTCACATAAAGAAGGCAGAAAAGATGGAAAGAACCTGTTTTTCCTGCTGGCCCAAAGAACACTTCAGATGTGATCAGCTTTCAAGAACCAGTGTGATGCTTTCAAGAAAATACCTGAGCTCTGGAAGTAGGATGTCTATTTCCAAAACATGATGATTCTATCCTAACATCATGGGCTCAGGAAGTAAACAACCATTCAGCAGGGCTTCCCAGCCTCCTCTGGCCTTGTAGACAGAACATGATCTTTATCAGTGACCCCAGTAAGCCTTATTTTTTGCAGGAAGGAAAGTTAAGGAGAAAGGACAGTCTGTTTATTCCTACAGTCTCTGCCATCCTGGATCACTGCCTTGTTGTTGCTATATTAATACAAATAATGGGAATAACAATATCAGGAGATGAGGCTTCCAGTTAACCTGGAGCTCTTCTGGAATACCTAGTGGAGACTTACATCCAAGCACTCTTAAAAATAGTAAGTAGTATGCCATTCAGTGTCTGCTACATTTTGAATAAACCTAGAAATCACTTCACATCATTCTTTCAATTGCCTTAAGTCCTCGAAGCTGCTGCAGGCATGATGTCAAATGCCTTGCCAGGAGCATGTACATACCAGGGAGCCATGAAAGGAGATGAGACTCCCAGAGGCATTGTGGGGAAAAGTGTATGTGCCATGGCATTCTCAGTGACATCTATTGGACAACTCTGTTGGATTGGTTCCCAGCATTAATTTTCAATAATCACAATAATTTACATTCAAGCCCGAATTAATGAAGTTCTGGATGTTTATGGGATGGAGGATCTTGAAATGATAGGGTGTACTTTCTGTTCTATTTCTGCCACTTTTCATTCCAGTGAAACTCTACTCATGACTCACTGCTCATTACCATCTCCTGGCAATGTATGAAGAGAGAAATATACAGCAGAACAAAATGTTTCTTACCCTGATTATTTGCTTCTTTTCAACAGCCCAGTACCTCCTTTACCACAAACTGGTAAATGGCTTCCTCATAATTTCAAATCCTCGAATATATGTATGTGAGGAAACACTTGAACATAGGATTGCCTCAAAGTTATTTGTACCTCAGTTTATCATGTCTGAGCTAAATGGCTGGGATGAGTGGAGAGTTGAAAATCCCTTTCTGTGAGGAGTGCAGACAGGAAGCATTTAGGTTTGGAGCCTCCAGCAACAGCACTCGACTGTCTCTGAGCCATGGAGGCATGGTGACAGGTGCTGAGGGAAGTTGCTAACATAAATACCATGAAGTAAAGAGGTTTCCACGGAAATGGTTTGGGTTGGAAGGGCCCTTAAAAATCTCTAGTTCCATCCCTCTGCCATGGGCAGGGAGGCCTTCCACTAAATCAGGTAACTCAAAGCCCCATCCAGCTCAGGCTGGCATTTCAAACACTTTCAGGATTGGGGTATTCATAACTTCTCTGGGCAACCTGTGGCGGTGTCTAACCCCCCTTCCCCCCTCCCCCCCAGTGAAGAATTTCTTCTTAATATCTAATCTAAACCTCCTCTGTTTCAGTTTGAAGCCATTGCTCATTGTCCTATCACAAGAGGCCCTTGTAAAAAGTCCCTCTCCAGCCCTCTTGCAGACCTCCTTTACATATGGAAGGCTGCTATAAGGTCAGTCGGCAGCCTGTTCTTCTCCAGGCTGAAAACACCAACTCTCTCAGTATTCTGTCAGGTAATTAGTAACGTAATTCTTAATGTCAGGTAATAGTAAGTTAATTTATTAACCAGTACTCATGTTAAAGCACTGCTGGGTTTGTGGTATGTTCGTCACTGCCCAAGCTGGTTGTCAGAGCTTTTTGAAATTTCTAAATTGGTAACTTCTGAAGTACACCTTTATCTCTCTCTTATATGACTGTTGCTTCCAAAGTTAGGAGTTGTACATTGGCTTTGTCAATCTTTCTGTACAGAATGGTCCTCAGCAACCTGCTGAGGTGCAGATATGGACAAGATTCTGGCCTGTATGATGGCATCCTGCATTGGTGTGCACCATCCCCTTTGTGCTCAGTAGTCGCTTTTGGAAAGCAATTTGGTTACACCAGCATGGAGAGAGCCATGATGGATGAGTAGATCCTCTGGTTCACGCAGTGCAGACTTCGTTATCAGGAATGAAGATCACTGAATTGTGACTTCAGTTTTTATTCACTTGAAGGCATAACTCTTGAAAAAACTCTTCCCTTGGAAAAATCAACCATTTATCTTACAGCCATGCAAAATGTTATAAAATTATTAACTACTGATATTTGATGGGAAAAAAGCCAGGGATTTTCCCTGGGTTTAGTGCATTTAATGCTGTTCTGGTGAAATTAGTTTAGGTGGAATCCTAATAGTCTAGAATAAAGTCCACTGCAAAAATGATGTCATATGATTTGGGAATAAAAAGTAGGTGTTGACTTACTTTTTTAAAAAGATTTGGAAGTGAAACAGAGCCCTAAGAACTTCTTCTAACTTTGTTTTATGAGCTAGTCAAATAGCACAGAGAGCTGATACTCCTCAGCAAAACAGGCAAATGGAGGAGTGGTGATTTGAGTGTAAGCCAGGACATTTTCCAGGTGAGTAGGACGGACAAGCCTAAGGGTAAACCTCACGCAGAAGGTGAACCAGATTAGGAGGAAGAGATGTAAGGAACAGGGCCAGCAGCCACCTCAACACCTCTCTGCACCATCCAGCCCTCTTTCAGCAATAGAGGCCAGATGAGCTTTCTAGAGATGTAATGCCTCTTCATGAGGCAGTGAAGAGAGGACAAGGCTCTTTGGCCAGCCCTAATGCTCTGATACATACTTTTCTCATGCATAAAGCCAGTGCAAGTATATAGGATAAGCAGGTATGTCTGGAATCTGAATTATAGAAATAATATAGGAGTCTGAATAACAGAAACACATTGTAATTATTCCAGGGAACAAGCATATTCAGTTACCCATTTACAGCCCGCAAATATTTCATATATGACAGTAGGACAAAGCACTGTAAAAATTCCCTTACGACTGCGAATGTCTGCTCCAATTTGCACTTAAAAGCTAACATCTGATTAGCGTCTCTGTTTTACTAACATAAGACTGGGACAATGAAAGCTTCTCAGATATTACCTTTATTGTACCAGATATTTTTGATAGTATATTGAGGAAGAAAATGCCACATTTCATTAAAGTCTATCATTCATACACCCCAAAGGATTTGGCAGCAGTTTATAAACCTAGATGTAATTTTCAGCTTTGCTCATTTTTCAGTCTCTGAAGATTCTTGAAAAAAATACTTTAGATGACCTCTGAATCAACTGGTGTTCACTGGTCTGTGTGGGGATGTGTGCTGTTGTACACCAGCTGTGGGGCTTCCTTTGGTATGAGCAGCTCAGTTGTTGTGTCAGCAGTTTTCACACTGTTTAATTTTCATAGACCTGGTTACACAACACATTCTCAAACCTTCCAGCTGTGCCTAATGAAAATTCATACTGACACTCATTCTCATCTCAGCATCCCACTTGCTCTGGTGTTACCTTATTATTTTTTTATTATTCCACTTAGAAAGAACCTCAGCGCTCCCAGTATACGAAATGTGATATATGTTGAGGATAATCTCCTGTCACTGTGGGGTTTCTCCTCTGTTAGTTCTCTCTGTGTGCTTCATTTCATCTGTTTGCCACCCATTAGAAAGGGTAGTGAAACACTTGGTTTTGATGGGCTGAGTGCTTCGTTTTGTATAATGTCACTGCATCAGCAGAGCAGTAATTTACAATGAAAAACTTGTTTCTCAGTCTTGGGCTTTTTCCACAGGCTGTCTTTGAACAGATTGTAATTTTCTAGAATGTATTAATTATTCAAAATGTTAATTACTTTGAGGGAATGATTATGAACAATTTTATGTGAGCATTTGCTATACAGTAGTCCACTTTTAGGGCCATTACTTTCTTGTGCAGGTAAATGAAGGCACATTGTGTTTTCTCTATTTTATTGACAGAAATGCTAAAAAATATCAATGCAGTTTTGCTCAGAGTGTAAGAGCTCAGTGAGAAACAAAAAGCAATAGAACATCTTCCCTTTAAGTCCTGGCTAGATAAAAGAGCCTTTCTAAGACTAATTTATGAAATAAAAAGGTCATTGTCAAATTTCTTTTATTTTCTTATCGAATTTTAATTTCTTATAATAACTTGCACAGAAAGGTAATAGGGTATGTGCTTATAGGCACAGTGGGAGTGTCCAGCACCTTAGGTCATGATTGCCTTGTGCTATAGTTAAAGGTATATTTCTGTGTACAAAATATTCTGAAAATACAGATAACAGTTGTCATCGTCTTGCAAATTTCTTTTAAGATGTTGTGGAGGTGAAAAGGACTACTGGCAGTTCCCTGTCCAGAAGAATGGTGTCAGGTGCTTATGAGGTTTGCTGGTCTCCTGACACTTGCTTTCTGATTCTACTGAAGCATGAAAAGTTTCAAATCACCTTAAATAAGCATTTTGTGGGATTAGCCTCTGAGTTCTTAAACAGCAAGTGGCTTAAAATAGGCGTTAAGTTGACTTTTAGAGTAACTTGAATCTTGAGTAGGAAATATTTTGTAATGCTTCCTTCAGTTTGCTCTTGGCTACTTTTGCTTTAAGGCTGGAGAGGGGAGAGGAAAGGCTGTTGCTGTGAGGAAGAGGTACATATTGCTTGCGTCACTTATGTAAGTATAGATCCAAATTATGAGTATGACAGAGTTGAAAAATCATATTTTAGTTACAATACACTTGCCATTTTGACAAATCTGAGAAATATTTTGTGACAACTGCTGCTGGCTGAAGCTTTCCACTGTGTACCTGAACTGAATCTCTATAAGCATTGTACCTCTACAATGTACCTTGTTCATGGCTTTGAAGAGCTGGTCTATTTATGGAGTTCTTAAAAAAATTCACTGCTACCCAGACTTTAGAGTAACATGTTGCATGCTGAGGGCCTCTCCAGCTGTTTGAATGAATAAAGAGAACTTTCCCCCTATGGCTCTGCACACATTGAGCTGTAAGTAACAAAGGTTGCAGACACTGCAGAGGACTGTGAGCTCAGCACAGGAATAGATTACACTTCAGCCTGCATGAGCTTGTGAGAGCTCCTGTCTGTAGTTTTTTCCCAGTCACTTCCAGGGTTGTTTTCCACCAAAGGTCCAGCTTTTTCTTTACTTCTTTTCCCACAACTTTCCACCACCTGGCTTATGTTTAAGAGACAGCTAGTTCAATGCACTGGATTTCAGCAATGCAGGCCACAGCTGGGTTCTGCTCTCCAGGAACTGGCATTGCATTATGCATCAGCTTTCAGAGAAAGATAATGGTAGAAAATGAAGCAAAAGCAATACACCTTCAGGTTCCTACAAGCAATAGAAATTAATCTATTTTAAACTTCTTATGTCATTTAAGCTTCTTGGGGCAGGGATTTGTCTCTAAGTCACTGTAAAATATCATGTCATATCCATTCTAGTCTAAAATGAGTAAATACCATTATCCACAGGACTCAACAGTCATACCAGAAATCTGTGTGGCACTACATATGGTTTGCATTGAAACCTCAGTATCTAGCTCTGCACAGTAGGCACTGAAATGAAAACTCATCATTAGTTAACACTGCTCTGGCAGTTCCTTGGCCACAATTCAGAAACAGGCTGAGTTCGATAGGGTTTATTCCAGCAAAATATGGAATTCATCTAATTATCTTCAAACTTAAAATTTCCAAATGTAAGCATCTGCATGTGAGCTAAGGGCGTGATGCAATAGCTTGACATGTTTCTGGAGCAATCAGACCTGTTTATCTGCTGAGCTGTGTTTATCTGAGCCACCCAGCCATGCAGGCTGGGCAGCTGTGACCTATGGGAGCCACATGTCCCTCTGGAGCAGCAGGAGCAAGCTAGGTGAAATAAGCTAGTGCATCTTATGTAAGTTGCATTGTATGCCTATGTTTAAGGAACTGAATCAACCTTTAGGTATGTAAATTCTCATTGAAAACACTGGGTATTTACTTAGTGCAGAGAAGAGAAGGGCACAGGGCAATTTATTCACCCCAAAATGGACACTTATGTGCTTGAATCATATTTTCTCATTTCACTGTCATACTCTTAAAAGTTGTTCAGAACTGCTCCCTCAAATGTCAGAGATAGGCTGCATCTAGCAGAGGGTAAGAAGTCAGTGTGGGAGGTACAGAACCCTTCTGCCAGCTCCCTAAGGTCTTCTGGATTCACCCAGACTGCCTAACTCACAGCTTTTCAGCTACAGAGTGGTACCTAGACTGCAGATTTTATTCTTTCACACACTGTTATTGCAGTGTGCCATTATTATGTGTGCCATTCTCTTTTCACACAAAGAATAAGGTGAGTAAGCAGGAACGTGAAGTATACAAATATAAGCATGTACATGTGATTATGGCATACAAAATTGTTGTCATTAAAGCTATCTAATAATTTCCATGTCCTTTGTACAAATGCCTCTAAAGTTTGTATGTGTTAAATCTTTGTTTGCTAATTCGGAAACAGGTTCTCTATTGATTTGACTTCCTGCACTGTAAAACCCTGCTTCTTCTGTGCACATATGCCTGGGTCAAATGGAGGTCAACAGATATTTCCTAAAAAAGAACTGGATGGCTTTTCTTCCCTTGAAATACATGGAGAAGTTATCACTATGAACCTTATAGAAAAGGACACAAGTAGGAAAGCTACAGTGAATGTAGACTGATAAATTGAAAGAAAAAATTCAAGAATAGTGTCTGGCTTTGACATGGGGAAAACACAAGTGGCCAACAGGGTAAGTTCCTGGAATGCACTGAAATATCACGAGAGGCTCTTTCTTTGTTGGCCACTTTTAACTTGACTAGATCCTCAAATGTAGTTTTATGGTTTCCTTCCTGGTATGCTCCCAAAGATAAGTGCTTGAAGTAAATGTCAGACCAGAACTAGCTGAAATAAAGCTTCTACTTGCATTGTGTGAAAGAAACCATAGAATTTTTTCCTGATTCCTCTGTTGAGCTACCACAGCTCATAAAATGTAAAAGGCTAACACATTTCTAATTGATGCACTCCTGGTTACCCTGCAAATGATACGAAGGAATTGAAAAGTTCATGCACAGAGTAATACTTGGTCCTGCAGTTGATCACAGACTTCAGTAAAGAGAGAAGGATTATAAACTGTGAAAGAATTCTTTGTTTCACATGGGAAGGTATTTCCTGTTTCACTCATTATACTGAGTTTTGCTGCATGAATATTCCAAATGCAAGTCTGCATTGTTCGGGAGTTCTCATTCATATGCACAGCATTAAAATATTGACTTTTTTGTCTGTTCCAACACTTCTGATATGTTTTATAAATTATTCTTGCAACAGCAACGTTCATTGGAACTACTTTTTAAAGTGGTTTGCTGTTTTATTTATCTTCGGGAATGGGGACTAATAGATTACATGCTGTGTTTGAGAAATAGCAGAAAACAGTAGATCCTGTAAACTCGCTGCACCTCTGCAGCTGCATTTGATGCTCATACACTCTTGTGTGCAGTTCTTCTTCCACTAAGCACACACCATACACTGCATGAATGATGTCAAAGATTGATAGAGAAATCTGTGGTTTGGTGGGGCAAATGTACATCAGTAAGGTAAGTCCTGCTGGAGCTGAAGAGGGAATGGTGGCAAGAGACTGTTCCTGTCCTGAGGCAGACACTCTGGCAGCCTGATGGGATGCTGCTTCTGGATCACCCCAGGCTCTCTAGGTCTTTGATGCTGTAACAAGCAAATAATAGGGATACCCTCTGATACAAACTCATTGATTTCACAGTTTTTTAAGTAACTAAATGACTGAGTCACTAGCAAAGGGGGACAAAGACCTCTGACATCAATGGGAAGACTCACCGACTTTAGCATTCTGGATAAGGCTCTGAGAGATGTTGGATCACTTATAATTCTTAGTGAAGGAAGTTATCCTATCAAAAGTATCATCAGCTGAAAGTTAGCATGAAGACCATTTCCTATAGAGTTACACAGTAATGTTTGCTTAGGAAAATAAGAGATAGGCTGGAAAAAATACCCCACCTAGAATTAGAGGAAGATAACTGGAGCAAATCCTTGCAAACGAGAAAGTTCAGAATGTCCTGGTTACAGCAAAAGTGAACATCAGACAACTTCTCACTTCTCAGAAGAGGCACTACGTACATATTTGGAAACATCCATGTAGCGCAATCTACCTCATTAGAAACTGAACTGAATCAACACAAAACCATTTTGCCTTTTCTAGTATCACCTTCAATGTCACCTAATACAGCATAATTAAATGCAAATGAAATTGGTGTTCAGGAGAACACCCTGTTGTTTCTGGTAATGATCAGTTAGAAGGTGTACTTGTGTGGAGAAGCCAGAAAGCTGTTAATTAGATCTCTGTATGAATGAAATGCAGCTTCTAAGAGTAAAGGGAGCCCAAAGATGATCAGATTCCTGCTGTTTGCCTTGTCAAGACTGCAGCTGTGGAATATATAAGCAGGGAGAAAGTCATCAGAGATCAATTTGCAAGAATGCTAACAAGGCATCAAGAACCTTCTGAAATCTGTAGCAGTGTTTTTAAAAAAAAAGGTCTGAAAAGCTTCTATAGAAGATCTTTAACAGTTTTAGCACAGGAAGTGAGTATCTTTATATATAAGGACACCTAAGGTCTTGGGGCTTAGGAACTGAGAGGAACTGACTTCTGTCTTAGACTGTCTCCATATTTTACAATGACCTTAAAGTTTAGTAGGTTGATCCTAAATTAGTCAGCAAAAGTCAAAAGGCCAGGCCAGTAGCTTTGCACATTTGAATTGCTCCTTAAGTGCTACTTAACAAGAGTGAAAATTTAGCAGTATATAGACCTTATGTTACACCCTTGCACAAAATGAATTTTTCCTTGAAGCTCATAAAATATTTTGTTATTGCCAGGCAAAAAATAGTGTTTACCAGCCAGAGGAGCTCATTCATTACAGTGATTAGGTTACAATTTTAACTACCATCTCCCCCTCAAAAAAAGGACATGAGGAGTGTTACAGTGCATGTGGCACAGTGTTGAAAATGAAGTATTTGGAAAGGGTCTGGATTGAGGGAGAGTCCAGCCAGCTCCTCACAGGCCCTCCAAAGAGAAGTGGCTTCTACAGAAATAACCTACTGGAAACTCAACAGGTTGTGTGGCATCTACACGTGGCTGTATGCTTGGAGACATTAGTAGTCAGGGCAATTAAGAAGTCTTTTAAACAAGGTCTGAGCCCTGCCATGGTAGGGTTTTGACCACCACACAGATTTTATAAAGCCAAATCTGCCAGAGAAAATCAGGGAGGCCAAATTTGCTGTAAGTCTTCTTCTGAACAAATACATATAATGATTTTTTTCAGCAACTATGTGGAAAGAGCCTATAAAGCAATAATTTCTCTAGAGGAACATCATTATATCAGGAAGAGATTAAATCCAGCTCTCTTGCCTTCAGATCATCTAAAGGCTATACACTGTGTGTAGAGGAGGTGGACAGGCATTCTCCAAAATCAAAGTAGAAAGATATAAGCCTCCCATGGCAGAGTGATTCATTGTGGTCTAAAGAAGGCTTCTGAGACAAATCAAATGAGTTGCCTCCTGGGATACACCTCTTCATTGATAATGGAGGAAACCCAGACAACAGACCAGATAGTGAAATCCATGAGTTTAAAATTAAGTGGCAGAAATCCTACATTTCATGAACAAAGACTGTATTTTAACAGGAATTGTTTAAGACACAATATAGACGCATAACAAATATAAAATATAAATGAGGAGAAATAAAAGATCTTTCACCTAAGAAACAAGAATTAAAAACTAATAAACTTAGAAAATCCTGAGCATACAGCTCATCAAGTAAATATAGAGTAAAACA
The DNA here is from genome assembly GCA_013396655.1 of Campylorhamphus procurvoides. Classification (NCBI taxonomy): domain Eukaryota; kingdom Metazoa; phylum Chordata; class Aves; order Passeriformes; family Dendrocolaptidae; genus Campylorhamphus; species Campylorhamphus procurvoides. The sequence continues at coordinate 711,681 of WBMV01000441.1, forward strand.
TACAAATAAGAATAGTACATATGCATACACTATTCATATACACAGTTGTTTAGTATGATAGAAAACCATCTTACTTCCAGTGAATTCTGCTTGGTTTGCTTAGTCACTGGCTGGAAGGTGCCTATCCAGGGCATCAATGTGGAGGAGGCTATAGTGTTCCTACTGTGCAGCACCTCTCCCTACTCCCAGTGCTTGCACCTTGGGGGACCATCTCAGTTGGGATCTTATGTCAACTCTGCCATGGCCTCAGCCCACACACCAGTTTACCTGGATAATTAATTTGTGATCTGGTTACTGCTAGCCAGGCTTTGTGACGGAAAGTTGCTTCATGCCTATTGTCTCTGATGTTACTTGCCACTTGCAATTTCCCTTTACTCAGGTTCCTATTAGCATGACTTATGTCAGCTTAGGCTGTTACATCACATAACCTTAATGTAACCGTCTCTATGGAGACCTATACAGCTCAATGCACTCTAGAGGCTATTTGCTATCCACACACTAAATAAATGGGTTTTATGTTTATATCACCTATTTGTACCTCTCTTGAATAATTAATTTAAAATATTTTATGAAAAATTGCAAATAAAACATTAGAATTTTACTAAAATTCCTTTTTTCCTTCTGAGTAGGCAAATTCATTAGAAAAAAGGGATAAACAGTGGCATGTTCATTCAGAGGTAAAATTTCAGATTGTACATAGGTGATTAGCTGTTAATGTGAATGGCTGGTTTAATTCCCTTGCTACCACACTGCAAAATTACCCTTGACATGATCTTCTGTAATGTGCTGAGCATTATTTTATAGACTGAATTCTAAAATTCTAATGAATTTTGTTTGGTGAGACAGACTGTGAAAAGAAAAAAAGTAGGCACCTCTTTCCCATGCATGATTTCTTCTGTGTTTTCTTCTTGAGGTAATGTCTGGATTGTCATTTTTTTGTTGCTAGTTCAGTACATTAAAATAAGCTAATGCAGCATTAACTAAGCACTAATAGGCCAATAAAGACAAACTTTCATACTGAAGAAAAGAAAAAACATTTCAAATGTAAATATAAGTCAATTTTATATGCATGAATTTTTGCTATCTGATGCTATTTGTATTAATAATTAATACATCTGTTTCACTGGGATCTTATCAGCCTCAATAGATAGCTGTAATATTTGGCTGAGTATTACTTCTTTTCTTTGCAAATGGTGCAAGAACCCAAGATAACTCTGGGCATTGCTTTATCCTCTCCTGCTGACTACCTGGCAAGGGGATGGACCCCACCGAGAAACGATGCTGGCAGAACCACAAGTAATCCAGCAGCAAACAGTCATCAGACTGTGTCCTGCTGTCCAAAGCTCTTAGAGTCTGCATGACAATAAGCAAATGTTTTCTCCTAGTTAAGGGCATAGACTAAAAGTCCCAGTGCATTATTCAAAACGCACATACAGGCACAGCCATCCTGGGAAGTTCGTAACCTCTTAAAGAGACCCAACACACAATCCTTTTGCAAGTACAAAGGTTAAGTGCTGTGTGAATCTAGTTCAACTAGCTTTCTCGCTCCAGCGTTCATCATGAAATGAAAAAAATGTAGGCTGGAAGGACCCTGGGTATCACGCAGTTACCTGCCCCCTTGAGGCAGGACTCCCACACCAAGGTGATCAGATCACACATGGCTTTGTTGAGGGCATTTTGGGACAGAGGGTCTCAGCCCCCTGAGCAGCAGACCCCATATTACATATTCTCCACATACAAGAAATGAAGGCTGTTCTGTGAGATTACCCCTAGCTGAATGTCAAGGTGCAAGTCTCTTTTATAAGGAAATATGATCTTTATTGGGCATTTAAGGGATGTTTTTAGGGAATAAGCCAACCAGAGCTTCAGTAAAAAACAGTGAGTCTCCTCTTAGTGGGGGAGTATCTTGTTAGGTTAATCATATATGTACCTTACAAATAATGTGCATGGGTATAGCTAGTGATCCTGTCCCTTTACTCACCTTTGATCACCCTCGTTTGCCAGGGAATATACAAGTTAATAAAAAGCTAACTTCTTGTTTATGATCAGTGATAAACCTTTTGGGAAAAAAAGGCCTTATTCTTCTTTTCAGCAAAGATGAGGACCATTTTAAGGCCCTCATTGTACGAGGAGTTGTATTACACTTCTCTTTATATACCAGACAGTCCACTGAAATCAGAGGAAGTACTTACTGTGCCTAAACTTACAAATGTACCACGCTTTTATCAGATCTGGACTTGTGGCAGATATAGTGTAAGAGATTATCTTTGGACTTATCCATATGCACAGCTGACAAGAGGAAAAGAGAATGAGAATAGATGGTTCATATGGTGTCTTTCATCTCCTAAAACAACTGTCCAGATAATTTCCAAATGAGAAAATCTGTCTGAGCTGTTGCAACTACATAAGATATCGCATTTTTCTTTGGTATAGATAATCCTGATAATAATATTTGCTTGTAGCAAAATGCCATAGTAAAGCAGGGGCATAATTTCCATTTTTCTTTCTCATATTGGTTTTTTTTTGGTTTTTTAAATCCTTTCTTTCAGAGAGGAACTGCTCACATAACTGAAGTCCGAGACACATTTTCATTTTTAGTCTACTGATTTGATGATTCAGGTGCTTGCCTTCTCTACAGTCATGTGCATCTTTATTACAGAGTGTTATCAAAATGTTTTGTTAGCATTTAAGTGCCAATATGTGCACATGTACTACATAACTGCAAAGAGGCAGAGGGGATTTTATTTTCTCACATAAAGAGTGAACAAGACATCAGAACAAATTTCTTGTTCAAGTCAGTTTTCAATGTTAGGGTCAAATAAGATTTTGCTCAAAATCAAAGAACAAAAACAAATAGTTCATTATTGGTACTTGTTCACCAGCATTCTGCCTAGTCTTAAATGGGAGACAGGCCTGGCTCAGTGCTTGAAGGCGGCACAGTTTTGAAGTGGGTGTGATGCAGCAGGATCAGGATGCCCACTTTTAGATCTTTACAGACTTAAAAGCCTCATCGAATGGATCCTTTGATTATAGTCTTCTCTATTTATTGCTTATATTTAATTGGAATGATCTCTGGTGAGCCAATACTTACAATTTGGAATGATGTTCTGATAAATGTTTTCTCATCTTTGAAATATCAATGTAGTAGAAATATCGTTTGTGTCTGAAATATGCCATTTTAACTTGTGGTACATTTGGAAATTAAATCTGCTCCTGTGTCCCATCAGGACTGGAGCAGATGATGTTAAGTGTTCTCATTTTTCTGCTCTTTATGATATTTTTATCTGGATGAGTCATTAGGTATTCTGGTCACTCCTGTTACAGATGCAGTTATGAATTTCACAGAAAAAATGTCAATTGTGAAATCTCTCTGTGATGACCATTTTCATTGCATGGCGTGTTTAAATCATCACATAAATATGAAAACCTGGCAGGGTATTTGAGGGGTCACGTAGTAGGCCCCTGATCCAGCCTCAGTTCTGCCAAGTTTTCCCTGGCAGAAGTTGGTCTAAACTGCCTCTGAGATCCTCCCATGTCCATGCCTGCCATCCTCATGACTTGCAACTTCCCTGGTGCTAAGTTATTTGAAATCTCTTGTTTAACCTAAGCATTCCATGTGGCTCTTTTTAAGACCCTTTCTTCTTATCCAGTGTACTGTTGTCTGCAGAAGAGTTCTACAAATGCCAAGCTATTACCGTATTTCTCCTCAGCTTTCTCTTGCCTAAGCAGCCCCAGTAGCCTCAGTCTTGTCTCCGAGACTGTGGACTCTTGGCCTTTATCTTGCTGCTTCTGCCTTGGTTTCTCTTAAACTGATCCCAACCTTCTTAAAGTAGAGCTGAGATGTTATCAGTAACAAACAAGGCAGAACATGTCTTCCATACAACTCCTTTGTGCATCCTGCTGCGAAGCTGCATTGTCATGGCAGTGCAACATCACAACCCAGATCATCCTCACCCAAATGCTCTTGTGTGCCCAGAGCCTTCAATAAAAAGCAATTATTTGGTCCACCATTTCGCATCTTGTATTTTTGATACCTAAATTTTCTATTTCAGATCACTCAATTTTACAAAATAACTTTGAATTCCTGTTGTGTCCACCAGCTTGTGTCCTGTAAAAGACACCTATATTGTCTACTGTCCAAACCATTAAATATTGAATAATACCAGAGCCAGGAGAAGCCCTAACAGAGACTTACTCATCCTTTTCTCTAGAAGTATAGTTTTCCAGTCACTTGCACAAAAATTTTATATTGTTTTCAATAAAACTCTTTTGTTAACTTACTTATGAGACTCCCCTGGGAAGCAAAGTCAAAAGTAGTGCTACAGCTAATACACAGAAAACTACTGTTACTTCGCTCATTTCCTATCTATATACAAGATTAAATGTTTTTGCCCTTAGCAGGGTACTATGTTTTTCTGTGCCTTCATGTTCTTGCAAATGTTCTTTCCAAATATTTTTTCTATTCCTTTTTGTTGTTACTTCTGCCTTGGCCTTTCAGATTTTGTCCTTGTAGGTTTGTGCTAGTCTTACATGTATCTTCCTGGCAACTTGACCTACTTTCCATGCCATTTAATTTTCAGGTCACTCCTGAGTCAGCAAAAGTGGTTTCTTACTACATTTCCTGTATGTCCTTCATAGGAAATAATCTGTGCTTGTCTTTTTGAGGTTGTATTTTTAAGAACTTCCTTTAAACTTCCTTTTTCCTCCTGTGTTTCTTCTCTCTCAATTCTCCAAGTTGACTGATGCTCTATTTCTTCAAATCCCTTATTTTTATTTTACTGCATTTATTCTCTTGCTATGTGTAAGGAGTACCATTCTTTATGATCCCTACCATCGGGCTTGGCTCCTCCCTTCACCTTCCAGGCCAATCCCTCTTCTCTTGGCAGAAACAAGATGTAAAGGAGCCTTTCCCTCTCTAAGAACTGCATAGTAATCTCCATTGCAGCAGGGCTGCTTCTCCTTTTATAGTCAAAGACTACTGGTGCTCACAGCAGACAGACACAGCCACCATGCACACCTCAGAAACATGTCTCTTCATCTCCCCCTGCCCAAAATAAATCACAAATGTATCATGTCCCTTCACTTATCAAAACAGTTAAGTAATAATTCTGATTGAATGAAATTTTTATTCAATTAGTTTTTCATGTTCCTTATATTAGCATACAGACTTTGAAGGTAGTCATCCCACTCTTTTCTTTCTTGTCCCTTCTCATTCCCAGGGGCCTTTATTGCTGTTTTGAGGACATGCAGTATCCTCCTCTATATTAGTTGGCTCAGGCTGTGCCTGATAATGTTCGCACTTCTCTGTGTGAGATGTATCATCTTTCTTCAAGTATTACTGCCTCCTCACTGGGAAGATGCAGTCTTTGCCAAGTCCTTTCTCCTGGCCACCCCATCCTCTCCAGATGCTGATTTCTGCCCTGGCCTTTGACCTCAGCTAGAGGAGCTGGTGAGAGCCATCCTTACCTCTCCTTCCCGAGTTCTGCAGCAAAGTGCTCACTCTGAGCTTTCCCAGGGATTTGTTTAGTGGGAGAGGTTTTCTAATAGCCCTGATCCAGGCTCTCAACATGTACTGTCCATTTTGGGATGCCAGGTTAGATCTGCAAACAGACATCTTTGTCACCTTCATCCTCCTTTGTTGGCAGGCTGCCAGCGTTGCATATCTTAAACTAACAAAGGATGACTGTCCTCAACCCTTACTAGTGGTGATTATTCACTCAGTACAAGACTGAGCCTGGATAACCATGTGCATTGTGCAGAAGAATCTTATTAAAATAGAACAACACAATAACACCATAACTGCACTGTACCCTCCCAGCTTTCATCAACACAAGAGTTGTTTCTTGCCAATGGTCGTGTCACTTTTCTGTTTTTATAACGGGACATTTCTATGTCCCTGATTCAGCAGGATATCTAACTCTAAACACAAATTATCCAAAGCCAAAAATTAATGCTGAAATTATGAACTTATGTCTAAAACTCATCTGAGTTTAGACAAATGGCAATGTTTAGAATTACTTTTAATAAAAAATAATCTGTGCTACTAAATACCCTGAAAGTCATAGGTGAGAACAAAACTGTTCTTGTTACCAAGTCTGAATTTCATTCCAACTTGCAAAGTATTAAGCACTTTTTCTTTTTGACCCTGTTTCTGAAAATCTCAGATTATATGAGAATTCAATATTTTCTTAAAAATGGAGCAAATCCCTCAGCCACAAAACAGAAAGTTGAAAGAGCTTTGATTTGTTTTTTTGATTTTTTTTTTAAATTGTGTTATTTGAAAGTGAATTTTGTGACTAACGATTTTGAACTGTTTGGACTTGCCACAATGCCAAGTAGTTGTGGCAAACATTTGGAGGATTTAGGCCATTAGCTGAAATGCTCCATTCTGTCATATTTCTTTTACCTGACTGCGTGAGACAAATAGAGAAATAAAATAAGGACAATGAATAACCAAGACAAATGTCAGCATTGTGAAGCTAAATTAATCTTAGTGGCCACTTACTAGACAGATGGCTGTGAAAGCAGAATCCCTCAACAGGGGTTTAATGTAATGTTATGATCAGAAGTAATTCAGATTTGTCATGGTGCTGAATTGGACCCATCATTAGACTGTATATACTACAGAAATGTATTTCTCATCATTATTCATCATTGTCCTCATTCTCACTTGGAAAGTATCAAGCTATTTAGAATGTTAGTCAGATAAAAAAGAGGTATTTTTATTGCTGGCTTGACCGCTGGTATTTTTCATCCAGTAGAAGTCTTCTCACACCTTAAACAAACAAAAGGCCATGCTCAGGGGAAATCCACTATATTGAAGTGAAAAAAACCCTGACTCTGTAATGTTCCTGTATTTCCCCAAGTTCTAGAAATTTTCAAAGGGAAGGACTATTACACCAAAATAGTACTGCAGGATTTCAAAGTAAGGATGATCTAACTCCAATTTTAAAATTATTTTAAATTATTTTTTCATTTTGTTCTTTGCCTCACTATAATAGAATAATTAGTGGAGGTGTTCATTTGCATGGAGAAAGCTTTTTAGGCAGTGTGGAATTGCACAGGGCTTTAAATTACATTTCATTTTCTGAGAGGAGGAAACAGGTAATAGCTGTAAGGACTTCCATGTTGTTTCTGTGATTACAGACATGAACCTCACAAGTAAACGGGCAACCCATGAACTAGCTGTGGATCTTTAAGGCCTAGGTGCCTGCAAGGTAAAAACTACCACCGTCTATTAATTGCAGGAGAGGACTCTGGATGGAGGGAAAGACTCTACTTGTTCTTATTTTCATGGGTTGCCTCTTGTTCCTAATGGACAAGAGCATGACAAAGACATGGGAACTGACCAGTTTTTCACCTCTGCCCTGCTTGTCTGGAAGGTGACTATGTAGCATAAGGAGAAGCCTGGCCCCTCCTAAGAAACAGAGCAGAGCAAAGTGGAAAGAGCAACACTCTAAGAAATTGCTTCTTTTAAGTGGATAGATTCGATGGCTCCTTCAACTGCCCCAGCATGTGGCAGTTCAGTTCAGAGCTGGGCACAACTACCATAAAAAATCACAGCAGTCTCTGCAGCACCTGCAGCAGTTGTTTATATGGAATTAATAATATTAGATAGCACTCACAATAAAGTTGTAGCTTTTATTGTGACTTAGCAGCTCAGTACAAGGAGAAACGACAGTTCAGTGTGAGAATAAGCTCTCCCAAGAACAAATGCTCTGTATTTGGAATAATAGTGCAGACTTCTCATGATCTGGCATTTCTCATATGAGAAAAGGGTTCTAATTCTTACCTTTTCACTATTTTACACTTGTCTCTCCCCACTGACAGTGGAGTTGTTTCTTACAACTTTTGACACTAACACCCAGCGTTGGGGACAGCATCTACTCTGGCGGGAGCCACATCTCACCACTACTTGTGCAAGATAGAAGGTTACAAATTTGCCTTCGGTGACTGGGTCTTAAAAATCACAGAAATCGTAGAATTGGTTAGGATGGAAAAGACCATAAAGATCATCAAGTCCAAACATGCTCTTGTTTGGGCCAAAGGACAGGCCCAAACAACTCAGGATGTTCACCAAAAATGGAGATTTGCCATAGAGTCTGCCTCTTCAGCATCTACTACCGTGCTGGTTTTTATTATTTAGATGGGCAAGGCAGATTGCAGGCCTTTTTAAAGCACTGAGCTGACAGGTACTTGTGTACCTTTTTCCACACTAAGCAGCTGGCATCAGCGTGGATACCAAAACCTGATGCAAAGATTTCCAAATATGTACAAGGAAGAGTGAACTGTGCTAACTTTTTGTTTGTTTGTTTTTAATTTTTATTTATTTATTTATGCAAAGACAGAGATCAAAACACTGGAAGTCAAAACTATGACCACCTGGTCAACTGAGCTGGAGGCTCTGAGCAGCTGAACAGCAGTGGGAAATAGGCAAAATTAACTCAGATTTGGAATCTTGTTTCTAAAGACAGTTACCATACAACATTTAGAAACAATGCATCATGTAATATGCTGACTGTCAAATTCTTACTGGGCTAGACTTTGGTACTTAAACTGCCGCGTACCGAGGGGGAGAAAGAAAAGGAGACGGTCCTAGCTGATGGTGGGGTGAGGGCTAGAACTAATTTATTCATGGGAGCATGGGACTTATATAGGGTCAGGGAGGAGCTTGGAAAGTGGGAGGAGTTTGGGGGCGGATCACGGCAAGAGGGGAAGGGCTTACAGGGAAGGAGGGGAATAGATGGGGCATGGCCAGCCTCACATGATGACGCTGGGATTGCATCACCAGCCAGCCAATGGGAAGTAGGGAATATACAGCCAATGGGAAACCGGTAACCAGGTAACCGCAACCAATCACAATACAGCATACAAATTCAAAGGGATAAAACATGAATTTGTGAGTTCTGAGGTAATTGTCCGTTTGTGGTATTGATAAACTGTTCATCGTGGTTGTTCTGGTAGCCTTTCAGACAGTGTTCTCCGACATTAAACTTCTAAGCAGTTTCACTAAGTACAGAAGAGCAGCTGGAGAGATTTTCTGACACAGGAGAAGGTGGTGTAATGTCCTGAAAAATACAAAAAATGCTTCAAAAAATGCTCCGCCATTGTGTCTGTTTATATCTCTTTGGACACCTGAAGATTACATGCAAAACAAACCATAGCAAAAAAGTCATAAACCCTATATAAAGTGAAGCAAAAACTGTGCAAAACCAGGAGAGGGTAGAAGGGGAAGAGAGGCACCTGCTCTGCAAGTCCCTGCCCAAGAAGACTGGAGCTAAGCACCTTTCTGCCCCCAGAACCTCTACTCACCATTGCCTTCTGCAAGAAGTCTGCCAGCCTGGGGAGGACAGAAACTAGCTGTGCTACTCGTGAGTTCTGAAAAGCCTGTTCCCGCATCCCTACCATATTCCTGAGAGCCAAAGTCGCTGACTGCCGAGACAGGAATCGTGACTTTGCACTGCCCAGCAACTGCCCAACTGGAATTCAGCCAAAAACATGAGCGGCAGGGACCACGCATCATGGCTGCATGCCAGAGACTGCATTCTAACAAGCTGCCAGACCTGTCCTCAGGCCAGAGATAACCATTGCAAGCAGGATATATATATATATAAAGGCAGGAACTTCACCCCAGTTCCTCCATCCATCTCAGCAGAAAGGTAGAAAACATGGTGGTGAAACTGTCCTATTCCTTTAATGTAACCTTAACTTTTTCCGACTCTTCTCTATTTTTCCTTTCTCTTTACCTCTTTTACAATTAATAAAATAAAAATATTGGGGTTTGGTATCAACATATAACTTTGTTTGAGTTTTAATCTCTTTTTGGGGAATATCTGAACCTAAATTTCTTTCCACAATCCACAGAGAGGGGTCTTTGCTCCCGTGTGATTAAGAGGATTGTAACAGATACTTCTTCCATATTTTAATGAGAAAATAGGATTCTCACTATGGTATTGCTGTCACCTCAACGTGCCATAGTTAAATTCGCATGCCCAAGGCTACAAGAATTAAGTGGTTTTTTTGGTCCACTGAAGTTAAAGCTAAAACAGGAACACCTTTCTCCATCCTCATTTACAGGAATAGCAGGGATCTCAGAGAGATCATGACAGGGAGCGGATGGCAGCACACCTCTTGCTGTAGGCACAGCTGATGCAGGTGAACATGGCAGGGACACTGCCATTTAGCACCACTGTCATCCTAGCCTTACCTGCCCCAACAGTATCTGTGGAGCCAGAGAGCTAAAGCAGCTGCATCAAGGCACAAACAAGCACAGAACTCAGTGGGGAAAATTACAAATCCCTGCTGGATCCCAAATTTAGTATTTCTAGGAAAAAAGGATTTATACCATGGCTTTTTTTCTTCTCTAAGATGTAGCTCTTAACAGATGGGGATGAACAGTTTGGAATTAAACTGTATTGTGCTGAATTTCTGGTTGACTTTTTACACTCCTATGCTCTGGACCACATCCTCACCATTCACACTTATTGGGAGGTAGTTTTGGCTGCTCAAACAATTTTTGCTAAAATACAATTTCAGCTATTGATGCTGTTTCTTCCAAGCCCTCAGATGTCAGCATTTCCACAGCCTGCCTACTGGCAAGAAGTGAGTAACTAGAACTCAGAAGTGTCACACCTCAGGCTCAAGTTTGTGATTAGCCTATGGAAAATGAAAACATGTTTCAAGAGCTGCAGGTTTGTCAAACATTTCATTATCACAGTGGATAAAACACTTGAGAAGTAATTGCAGTGAGCAAAATACCTACAAGAGGCTAACCACTTCTCAGGCTCATTGTGAGCCCATGTCATGAGCTAGGATGTCTGCCTTCCTACAAGCAGTTGTCACCAGAAGGACTCAGATGTCACTGAAAGAGAAATTGTTTATGAACATCTTCCATTTGCTGCTTGTGCCCTGACTGATGGATTAAACTGGAAGTTTAATGTACCTATGCAATTTATTTTTTTCAAATAATACCTTTGCCATCTTGTTAGTTTAAGTATGCAGAGTAATAATATTCTTCCTTCTGTCTGAAAATGAGAAATGGGCAGTGCTTGGTTACTCCTTGAATGGCACCTTGCATTCCGATGGCGTGTTAGCTTAGAGGTTGTGTTCAGGTGCAAGGATGACTCACTTTACATTTAGGGTCATACAGCTTTTCTATTCACTCAGTGGTTCTCAATCATTTCTTGTATTTTAGGTAGCCAGTTTGTAATGGACATCTGCTGATGGTTGTCAGAGGTGAGTGGTACCATGCAGAGAGGAATCATTCCCTTCATCAGGCTGTAGAAGCACTTGCTTTTGGAGGCAGAGTATGCATACTTCTGCTCATTGTTGCTGTGAGACATGTGACAACCAGTTTTCTCCTTGGGACTAAGGATTTGTTCATTAGATAGCTTTCAAATAGCTCTCATTTGCCATAATGCCCTAAATAGCTCAGGAATTGACAGGACACCAGCTGTGGGCTAGCTATGAGTCACAGCCTTATCCACCTAAACTGCAGCTCACATGACGCCAAGCCTGACCCACTGCTCACATCTTTGGGTGCATCCATGCCCTCAAGGGCATGCTGTGGCTGAGCTGGGGACATTGTCTGTGGGGAGAACAGAGGAGAGTTTGGTACTGCTGGTACTACCAGGACCCTCTGGAGCCCTCTGTTCCCTTTGGAGTTGGGAACAGACACTTCCACATCCAGCAGTCTTAAATCAGGTCTCCTGGAGGAGGGGCGTGAAGCTTTGACTCCAACCTTCAGCTGTAGCACTGGGTGCTGCAACAATCACTCAATGGGTTTTGATGCACATATCCTTGCTTCCAAATCTGTCCTCATTTTTACAGATGAGTTTTTTCCCTAACCTGGCCTGTTCCTGGACAGTGCAACTAGGTTTTCATCATGCCTTGGGTGAGCTGAAAAGCTCAAAATTCACCCTTTAGTAAGTTGCACTGAAATGAGCTATGTTTTCTATGACTGTCCTATAAAAAATGAAGAGAAGGGAGTTGGGTGTTTCTTCTAGCAAAAACTGATGGTGGTAAATGATTTTGCTTAACAGCCAGGGGAGAAATAGTAATAATTCTGTATGTCAAGTTAAGTGGTAAAAATCAGGGAGGCTTGGACCAGATAGCAATTCTTCTAGGGAATAAAAAGCAATGAAAAATATCCAATTAAGGGAAGCAAGGAGACCAAATACAGAAAAGCAAATTCAGTCTCCTTCAGAGGAAAGCCCTGGAGTTAGATAAGAGATTTCTTCCAGATATATACAACAGGATCTGTGCATTGTTGTAATTTTCAGGTTCTTTACAAAAGATATTTCCCTCTTGTGTCTTTATTTATAACTACAGTCAGACACACCAAGTGGCACTAAAGATCTAGTCCCGTTGTCGGTTTTTTATTCTTTTCTACATTGCTTGATGATAGTGATCAATGGATAATGAGGAAGCTTATTGTGGGCCAACAATTAAACATATACAAGTTACATTTTCAAGAGAAAAGAAGATAGATGATAAGAGGTGAATCAGTTAGAACACTCAAGAAAAACAAAAGCAAGCAACCAAAACACAGAGCTAGTGAGTTATAGCCCTTGTTAACTGCAGTCAGAGATATATGAAGAAAAAAGAAAGATCAAAAGAAATACCATTCACAAGGCAAATATATATCTTCTCAGAATGGATCAGCAGCTTTTAAATGATCAGTTAGCATTTGAAATTTCAGATTATGAGATGTTGACAATTAAAACTGTTTTGCCTGCCAAGGTGTCAAATGCTGCTCCTTGGAGGCCTGACTCTTTAGATACTTATTTGAGCCACTTGGTTTCAGTGAAATTGCAAGCACAAAAGAGGCTTGGAGCTCAGCAGAGACATTAGCTGTTATTGGAGTATGACTTTCAGTTTGATTTCCGAATGCAATAAGAAATCAGTGGCCTCCTTCTTTGCAGCTTTTATTATGTTCCTAGTTGTCACCAAGTAACAAGTGATTATGAATATGCCTTCTGATCTTTTTCCCTTTATTGGTTATAAACACGCTGGGAGGCTGTCTGTGTGCAACCCAAGCCAAGAGCAAGGAAGTGGAAGGTGACAGGATACCAGCTCTAACATGCTGGTACCATTACTAATGGTGAATTCAGGTTGAATGGAATAAAAAATAATCATACAATCACAGAATCATTCAGGTTGGAAAAGATCTTTAAGATCATTGAGTCCAACCATTAACACAGCACTGCCAAGTCCACACCTAAAATATGTCCCTAATGCCACATCTACATGTCTTCTAGATACCTGCAGGGTTGCTGACTCAACCATTTCCCCGGGCAGTCTGTTCCAATGATTGGTAACCCTTTCAGTGAAGAAATTTTTCCTAATACCCAAAGTAAACTTCCCCTGGTGCAACTTGAGGCCCTGTCCTCTCATGTGATCTCTTATTACCTGGGAGAAAAGACCCAAACACACCTTGCTAATATAATGTACATATTAAGGGACTACAAAAGAGGAAACTTTTGCTGTGACAAACGGAGGAACAGCTGACCATCTGAACTCTCTTTCCAGTTCTTATTTTGTCAGTTCTGGTTTATTAGTTATCTTCTACACCAGGCCTTGGTATAGCATTTGTGATGCTGTGTGTAGAAATTGCAGCATCACAGAGGACTACACAGAGTGTAGCATCATGCTCCAAAAAATCTCCAAAAAACACTGGAAACTCACCAGTCCAGAAAAGATAGGCCTCAACACTTTGGACATTTCTACAAAACCTTAGTTTCAGAATGTTTGAATTTTCTACTTAGGAGTGGGGGGTGTGGGCTAATCAGGGTAAGGATTTAGCTCAGATATCACCCGACTTTTGAAGCTTTGAGCCTGCAAATGCTTAATTGCACACACAGCTTCTATTTGAGTTTAGGTACTTGAAAACACAATAATTGTAAAGACAAAGGCTATAAACTCTTTGGCAAGAAGTCTCAGTTTATGTGTAGAAATAACCTGCAAAGGTCGCTCTGTCTCAGCCTTAGAGGTAGCATGTGGTGCTCTGATAAAACTGTTGGCAAACCCTGCTGTTTAATGGCTGAGCTCACAGATCCCCTGGCCCCACCTGGAAGATGTGCTGGCTGCATGTCTGTGCCCTCATCTTCTTCTGGGTCCACTCAGGATATGTGGATGAGCAAAATGTGCCACTCTCCTCCAAATGAATAATCTCTGAATTGTCTGAACTGCCTGTAATGTTGATAAAACACAGCAGACACGATTCTTCTACCCGGCCTGCAGGAATGTACTGAACTTCTCTGAAAACAAGACCTAACTGTGGATGTTTATTCAGCTCCCTCTTCCCTCCCTTACTGGAAAGCACACTGAAAGAAGGACATTCAAAAATAAGGGTCAAAGGAAATTAAAAGAAGTTGGACTGAATTAAACAGCTCTGTGCAATATTTAAGAAACTGGAAATAGCAAAAAATAATAAACACAGACACAAGCACATACAGACACACATATGTATAAATTATTTTAAAACTCAGTAAGACCCTTCCCCAGTGTTATTCTGCAGTATGTTGAAAATATTGCGATATTACTGATGATTAGAAGCTGAAGAGCGGGCAGATTGTCTTCCTCTCAGTGCCAGTTGCACCAGCTGTGCAAGTGGGCTTTCTGTAATCCCACATCAAGATAATGCACTTCTAATCTTACCCTTTAAATGTGACTTCTGAAAAAGGACACTGCATCCCCTCCCTGTCATTGCATTTTTGCAAAGAACCATGTTCTTAATTTCATACTTCAAAATTACTGTGTTGTCCTGAGAGAGCCCTTGCATCCAGATGATCTTAATTTTCTAACACAAATTCATTATTTTACAGAAGCAAAGATACAATTGCTTCATATGTATAATAGAATTACCTAAACATGAAAATATCCCTCCAAACTGAAAATTAATTATAATTTCTTCTTTCACATGCTTTAAACACCAGCCCTCGTACCTGGTCCCAGTATCATTTTACTCGTGTTAAATTGGTATTTTCTCAGAAGAGATTAAGCAAGCCCCAAACCTGGTTTGCAGTCCTTAATGACAAGATTAGTCACAATGATTTAATGAATTTCTTACCTGTGTAATGACAGCAAGATCAAGATACTAATTTGCTTTTTTTTATTCAGGAGGGATAGCAGCAATATCTCAGATATTCCAGACTCCCATTTACCTTATCTATGCAACTACACATACATGTAACCCTTGAATCTGTGCATTGGACGTCCCTGCACCCTTGCTTATCTGTACATAAGGTGAACACTTACAGTCAAGATCAAGTTACTGCCATGAGCCTCAGGACCATTATCAACCTAGTATCCCCTGATCCCCTGGGCTACTCCTATCCAGCTTGATCCCAGTTAATAACCAGTCCCTCCAACATCTCTGATGGTCTAAGCCTCCAACCAATATGTAATAAGGTGAGGGGACTGAAGGGTAGCAGATTATTTTCAGTCTCAAAAACCCTCTTAGGCTTGCGAGGTGGGCATCCAAACAACCTTGTTTCAGTTTTAAAAATGAAAATGTGAAAAGAGATCTTTGCTAAAATTTATGGAAGTTCAGTCAGACTTGGAAAAGAAAGTTCCTTATCCCGAACTTTTGGTGGATTGTATCTGAAATGTTATTTTCCGTTGCCTAAATTTGAAGTTCAGTTAAATTAAGAAAAAATGTGTGATATGAAAACATAATGTTTTGAACTCCAGAGGTGAAAACTGGTTCAAACAAACAGGCGCATGGTTACATTTCCTGAATATTTTTTACTGTCAAAATAGGTAGACAAGGAAGCTGCTTGTACAGTCCAGGATACCTGACCCAGCATAAGGGCAGTGTTGCTATGTGCAGCTGTTTTCTGATGTCAAGGGCTTCCCAAAGCACCTTTTGAAATATAAGGCAATATTGATTCTATCTACAGTAAGAGCCCAGGTACGAGGGCCATCACCAGATGTGCCAGCAAAAATGCAATTTAAAGCCTGTCATGCAAACTTTCATTTAGAGTGGCTGAAAATTATGCCTAGCCTTTTTGTAGGCTGCAAATTCTTGACATGCAATCAAGCACAAAAGAATCCTATATGAACAAAGTACAGATGTTCACAGTTAATGTGTATGAATGATTGAAACCCTTGGCCCTGCCACCAGTTTTCCCTGGGCAGCAGAGAGCTTTGCCTGGACCAGGGACAGCACAGGGAGCGCAGCAGTCGGTGCTGCAGCAAGTACAGCTGATTGCTGTCTTGCCAAGGGTCCAGAGAGAAGAAGCTGTAGCTACCCAGAAAACCCACTTAGTTCCTTGAACCGATTTATTTACACAGCCTCCAGATGAGTACACATAACATTGCCTTTGGAAATGATCCAGCTCCTCACTTGGAGTTGAAGGAGGAGCACAAGCCTCCTTTCAGAGGCCATTGCTGCCCATTAACTTGCTGCCAGGTCTGCATGGGGCAATGGGGATGATGACCTCGTCACAGCATGGGGCTGCCCTGTGCCAAGCCATGCTCAGGTGCCTGGTCAGTCCTGAGAGGGAGCAGTGGTGCCTCGAGTCTCCTGCTGATTCTGGTGCTCCTGTCTGAGCCAGCTTTGCAGAGGAGGCCTTGGTGTTTTCTGTGTGGTTTGTGAGTCTACGAGGGCCTGAATGGGCCATTCACTAAGTACTATTCTTTCTCTCGAACTAGTGAGGAAACATAGAGAAATGCTGGAGGAGACTTCAGTGAGCTCCAGCCAAATGTGCAGGAGCCAGAGGCCCCTTCAGGGTGACAAGAAAATGGCAATTTAGCAATAAAAAGGATGCAGAATCCTGCACAAGCAGACAGGGCTGCTGCTGGGGAGTGATGGACATGTGTGCACACACACAGGCATAGTGCTCCTCCAGTCCCCAGGTTTTCCTCAAGGGAATCCTTCAGTCCAGATGGAGCAAGCAGAACAAGCATTGCCAGTGAGCCCACTGGTTGGACTGGCCTGGCCAAAGGCCAAGAGCAATAAACAGAAGCCAGTGGGATTCCCACTGAGCAGACCGGGGACACTGGGGCTTTTTGCAGGCTCTTCACTGGGGACATAACTACAGTCACTGTCTTCCCAGGCCTTGAGTAAATTCAGCAGCACTGGGGCAGCCAAAGGGATTAAAAATGCTAAGACAGTGGGAGAAGTTCTCTGGGTGCTTGTGGGAAAAAGTGCTGAGAGAGAGCAGGGGGAGAAGAGATGTGTGGGGACTGAGACAGATCAAAGCAGGGACATATAGACTGAGCAGAGGTAAAACATTGCACAGCAGGCAGAAAGGACTGTAAAGGCTTCAAAGAAAAGGGATAATGAGGAATAGGAGGGAAACATGGGAGCCCTGAGGAAGGTGATTTCTGGTTGCTTCCCTACATTTTACAGTGCAGTAAGTCCAGGGCCATCTGTGATGTCTTAAAAGAAAGTGAGGAGGGGAAAACACCTTCCTCCTTCATCACACAGAATTGTTGTAGAGTAGGAGGACCCTGGAAACTACAGGCCTGTCAATCTCACTTCAGTGCCCATTAAAATCATGGAAAAGACTATTCTGGGAAGTACTGAAAAACGCCTGTAGTACAATGCAGTCACTGTTCACTGCCAGCACTGCTTCATTAGGGGAAGGTCCTGCTTGTCAAACCTGACTTTCTTCTGCAACAGGATAATTCACCTAGTTGATCTAGGAAAGCTAATATATGTAACCTTTTTGAACTTCAGCAAAGATTTTGATACTGTCTCACACAGTATCCTTCTTGACAAAGTGTCTACCACACAGCTGGATAACCATATTGTGCAATGGGTGGGCAGCTGGCTCATGGGTCAGGCACAAAGAATTATAGTGAATGAGGTAATATCAGGTTGGCATAGAGTCACTAGTGGGTTCTACAGGGCTCCATCCTCAGTCCAGTTCTCTTAAACATCCTCATAGGATGGAACTCTAAATAATGGACTCTAAATAATGCTAAGTAAGTTTGCTGATGACACTAAACAGGAAGGAGCTGTTGATTCCCCCAAGGGCAGAGATACACTGCAGAGAGACCTCGACAAATTAGAGGACTGGGCAACCCCCAACCAGATGAAGTTTAATAAGGGCAAGTGCCAGATTCTGCACCTGGGATGGAGCAACCCTGGTTGTGTATACAGACTGGGAAACAAGATGCTGGAAAGCAGTGCTGGAGAAAGGGACCTGGTGGTCCTGGTCAATGGCAAGTTGAATTTGAGTCAGCAGTGCCCTGGCAGCCAGGAGGGCCAACCATGTCCTGGGAGGCATCAGGCAAAGCATCACCAGCCAGTCGAGGGAGGGGATTGTCCAGCTCTGTTCTGGGGTGGTATTGCCTCATCCTGAGTTCCGTGCATAGTTTGGGTGCCATACTATATAAAATACCTTAAGCTATTAGGGATCATTCAAAGGAGGGCCACTAGGATGCTGAAGGGTCTGGAGGGGAAGCCTTATGAGGAGTGGCTGAAGTCAGTTGGTTTGTTCAGCCTGGAGAAGAGGAGGCTGAGGGGAGATCTCATTGTGGTCTTCATCATTCTCACAAGGGGAAGCAGAGGGTCAGGTACTGATCTCTTCACTCTCAGTGACAGGACTTGAGGAACCAGCATAAAGTTGAGTCAGGGAAGGTTTAGGTTGGATATCAGGAACAATTTTTTCACCCAGAGGGTGATTGAACACTGGAACAGGCTCCCCAGGGAAATGATCACAGCACCAAGCATGTTTGGGTTCAAAAAGCATTCAGAGAATGCTCTCAGGCACATAATGTTGTTCTTGTGGTGTTGTGTGCAGGCCCAAAAGTTGGACTGGATGATCCTGATGGGTTCCTTCCAACTTACCATATTCTATGATTCTTCTATGATTCTACCTGGTCAAAAAAGAAAAATAAAATGAGAGAAAAGCAGTATCAATGGAATAAACAGATGTGATAAAGGCTGGTATTTTGAAAGTTGCTTGAAAATATTTGCAAGTCTTTCATGATATAAAAATCACGGGATTTAAAAAGGGAAGGATCTATATAAATGTAGGGGGGACATGACACAAAGGCAAGTTGTCCTAGTTCAGCAGGAGGGACCAGTTATCACTGTGTGTGGGTGATTAAATCCATGTATTCTACACCCTCTATTCATTCCCCAAGAACAATGGACCATTTGCAGCNATTTTAAAGTTAACACATTATGTTACTTAAATATGTAAGCAAAGGTCATTCCCCAAACTTGCTGTATTTCCAAGTCATAAAGGGACAGTCCGCAGTCCTGGAGGAGCAGGAACATTTGTGAGTCAGCTGTAACACTTGCATGTCAGGAGAAAAAGCAACATTTTTTCCGTGCCAGTGTGAAGCTCATTGGAAGAATAAGAGAGAAGTAAATGTCTTATGCCTTAATGTCTAGAGAAAAAATAAATCAAGGTACTAAATGGATGATGAGGACCTGCAATATGCAGGCCAGATTATACATATGAAAGCCTCATGAATAAGCATGGTGGCATCAGGGCTCAGAAATTTTGGCCTTTGGTCAGTCATACCAGTGGACTTTTTTTGGCCTCCTGGGTGGGATTTTCAACATCCTGAAAGCAAAAATATACAAAAATGACAGTAGTTTCCTCAGAAAGCAAAAGCATGGTCTGTGAGCAAG
Organism: Campylorhamphus procurvoides; assembly: GCA_013396655.1. Classification (NCBI taxonomy): domain Eukaryota; kingdom Metazoa; phylum Chordata; class Aves; order Passeriformes; family Dendrocolaptidae; genus Campylorhamphus; species Campylorhamphus procurvoides. The sequence goes on from WBMV01000441.1 coordinate 731,278, forward strand.
GATTTCTGTAGCTTTGCATATGTGAGCTCCCCTTTGCCAGTGAGGGTCAGATCCATGGCAGCAGCTCCTCTTCACCACAGAGACTGGGCACAAACTACCATTTCCATGAAAGAACAGTGAGTCTGGTCTATCTGTTGCCTCTCAGGGGACTTGTGGGGCCAGTGGCACATGACAGTCGCTGCAAAATCACTACCACAGCAGGAAAAATTGCACTGCATTGGTAGAATTCATAAAATTAACAGGCAGAACACCGTGGCTACTTTGGTCAAGAGACTTTGCAGTGCGAGAAGGGAGAGCATTTGGATCTGTGAAGTGGGACAACTTGTTAGATGCAGGCAGTTTCTTCCAGAGAGTGGAGTGAAAGAGCACCCATCATTGCTATAAAACTTCTGATAAAAGTGGGTGTTCCAGTGAAATTAGTCCAGACTTCTAAATTTCTCTTTGGGGAAAACAAACCTGTTTACAGTGGAAGGGCGGAGAATCTTTATCTATGGATGTGCTGGTTTAGAGGTAAACCAGCAAGAGAAATGGACCCACCACAAGAGAGATTTAAAGTCAGAGTTACAATTTAATGAAAGATATTACCATAAATATACTGACACAAGAGAAAACTGCTTTCAACTCGCCAAAAACCCAACAGTATAACCCAGTGTCCCAGGGCACAAGCCCAAAGGGGTTTGTTAGCCCTTGTGCTGAGACCCACTTAGTTCCCCCGAGTCCTAGGCAAAAAGAGGTGAAGAACCTGTTGGTGCAGGTGATGGCTGTGGTCTGGTCAGGAGTGATGGTCATAGTCCGGTTGAGAGTGGTGGTTTCCTCCTGTCGAGGTCCCACTGCTCCTCTGGATCCAATAAGGTGTGTTCAAGGTCTTCTGAGCCCCGTTTATGTACTCTCAGAGAGCACCCAGTCCCTCCCCTAGGGCAGGGACTCACACCATGGGTGATTAACTCTGTGAGTCATGGGGTGTTGTTGAACCGTTGATGGTCCATTAGCACCCCCACCCCCTCAGGCTGGGTGTGAAGGGGCTAACAACCTCCTGGGCAGCTACTGCAAATAGTCCATTGTTCTTGGGGAATGAATAGAGGATGTAGAATACATAGCTTTAATCACCCACACACAGTGATAACTGGTCCCGCCTGCTGAACTAGGACAATGGATATTCTTATGAACAGTTGAGACACATGTCTGTCAAGAGTTATCTAACAGAGCTGGTTTTGCTTTGGGCCGGTCTCCCTAGAAGACCACTCAAGGTCCCTTTCCAAATGAAAGGATCACATCACATACTTCATTTTCACTTAATGTTAGGAATTGCATTTCTTTTTTCCCCCAAAATTCCAAATAGAGTACAAGGGCTTTGTGATTGCAGATTAATTGATTTTTTATGACGTGTGGTGCTAGGACTGCAGTTAATCTGTGAGAATAGCTAGTGTTGTCCTTGCATCAGCCACAAACACCTTATCTCAACTCAATTCCTTCTTAGAAAAATCCAATGCATTAGAATGAAATGAATTTATTCTGGCCATCTCAAATGTATCCAGAATGTGGATAACTCCTAAGTGATTTTGTTATCATTTCTCTGCTATTCTGCTATTGTTGAGGCCATTTTTCTGTCTTCTTTCAGGGTCTGTATTACGGAAATAAAAATCGGTGTCTCCATTTCAACAGCGGGAAGAAAGGTGCTAGAGGGCCACATGACCCCTGTCTTTCTGTCTGTCACCCAAGACACTGGCCCTACAAACTTTTTTGTGATGCTGTTTGAGAAGCAATGTATTCTAAAAACAAATGGGAAAGGTCAAGCATGTGCATTCCTCATATTTTTGTACTACTTAGGTGATGCACAGTTAGATGAGAGAACTGTGAAGAACTTTCATTACTGACTAAACATACTCATAATACTTTAAATGTTAATGGCACCCAACGGACCAAGCATATGAATGAAAGAGCAACATGAGAATGAGGCTTCATGGTTTTGCACATAGACCTGTAACCTCAAAAAGAGATGTAAAGAAAGAAAATCAGATCATGCTTAACTGATGCCATCTGCAAGTCCTTGCAGAGGATTTGCGCTACAGGTAGACACAAATCCTTAAGATTCAGGATAGGTCATTTAATGTGTGTGAAAAAGAAGACTGCTTTTGGGGAACTACTCGAGGACAAAATACACACAAAGAGAAGATTTACCTGTACTTATAAGATTTGCTAATACCTGTTAGACTCTTGTTACTAAGGGTTTGTCAGTGCCACCATTCAAGCTTCTAAGGTTTATAACTCACGTGAGACAAGTGATGCTCAGCAATTACAGTTTCAGAGAATATCAGACCATGCCCCAAACTGGGTCCTACCACTGCACCATTACACATAAGGGAGAGTGGGAAAGAGTAAATGGCTAGCCAAAAGTTATGTACAAAACCAGAAGCTGAATAGAATTAAATTTTTGCTTGCATAATCTTAGTCCACTGAGTCACTCAGTCCCTCTACAGCTGTATACATTTAGGAATCATTTGCTGGAAATTGCTTCTCAAGGCTTTACCTCCTAGATTGAAGATGCATTATTGCTTGGAACAAAATGTTTACTGTTGCCCTTTCCACTCTGCAGACTATAAGGGACAGACAAACTGATGGCAAGTTGCCACCCAGATACAGCACAGTCAGGTTAAAATATGCCCAGAGCTGAGCAGGATGCAATTTGAATGTGTCTGTTTGACAAGGCTGCTGTGGTTACTGCCTGTTCGTGGGCTGCCTCTTTAGCCATCCCTCTCTCAGTTTATTCAGACTGATGCTATGTCCTCCTCCTTTACTTTCAGGCAGTTCTAGTACATAGTGCAGACTATAGAATCCAAAAATGGGGAGTCCCCTAACCTTGTGATCCTCCTCTAGTCCTCTGGAAAAGGGCTGGTTCATCTTTAGGGAACTGCAGCCAAGCTGGACACAGGCCTGTCCTCTCACAAGGACAAGTCCCTTACAAGTCCAAGCTAGATTTGTAAAACCCAACCAAGGGCTGGCTAGTAGCAAAAACCTTTGGCAGGCCCACCTACAAAGCTTGACAAAATTAGTCACATCCCAAATCTTTCTGAAAGACACCAAAGAATCATTTCTATGGTTCCTAGAATAACTCCAAAACAGGAGAGCACAGAAGACTTCGTTAAAGACTCAGGACTGTAAGAACCTCATGAAAATAGTCCACAGGTCTCACAACACATATCTGGGACTGGTAGCAGCTCTCATAAGCCTCTGGCCATGACTTTGCAACTCCTTTCTCAGATGAGCAGGGCTTACTCATGCAAATAATTGCTTTCAAATCAGTAGGAAGCCTGGTATGGATTGTAGCTTTAAGCTCTTGCTGCTGTGATCTGCTCACATCGCTTTACACTGTACTGTGGGACTTCTTATGCCCCAGCACCCTGAGAGCTGGATACAAGCAGTGCCCAAACAACCACATTTGCTGTACACCCTCAGTGGAAAGTGTCTTCCTGCAGGACCCCTAGCTTTTCTCATGTCACAGCACTGTGAGAAGGACTAGGCAGTTTGCAGAGGGATGTCGGAAGTGGTTTGCATTGTGGTCACATGTACAGCCTCAGTGCATGGTGCAGGGACAAAATCATTATTCTGCATCTACAATGTCTCTCTTACATAGGCTCAGATCAATATGCATTGTTTCCAATATGACCTTCATGGTGAATACTGCCACATGGAGAACACATGATAGCTCTTACATCAATAAAAACCTGTTTAAATAGCTGCTTTTAGCTATAGTCATCCGTTTATATCATGGGGTTTTTCCTGAGGCTGTTTGTGCTGTTGTGATCCAGTCTTCCTTATTAGCCACATAGCAACTTCCTACTTAGCTGATGAGGTTTCTTAAAATATCTACTCTAAGTTATGAAAACAGAGCTGATGATGTGTTTATCTTCTGGCCTTTTAATGTGATGTGCTATCTTCTAGACTGAAACAGATGAATTTTTTGTTTCTGTCTGGTTATTTTTTTTTTCTTTTTCATCCTAGTCTTCACTCTTCCTTTTTTTATTCACAGTTTGACCCAGATAGGACATTGCTCAAAAGTCACGTCTGACTTGAGTTCTGAATCTGTATTATTCAAGTAACTTTGCTTTTCCCATTAAGTAAAATGATTTAGTTCCATAGCTCTTGATTAGAGAAAATGAAAGATCAAATAATTTATCATTGAGTTAGGATGATGATAAGGGCCATGATACTTTAGGAGGAGAATTATTAAACTGTCACAAACACCAAGCTGTTTATTATTTTGCCAGTCTTGCAGCATTCTTCTCTATTAGAATGATACATTATTTGCAAAAACACCTAAAGTATTGAAATTAAAGAAAGTTATTGAATGCATAAGACATGCATAAATGGGACTGTTCCTGAACCTGGACAGAAGAGCATGAAGTTCAGCTTCTCCTTTTGAAGAACAAAATCTGTTAGCATGTTGTCCTTGAGAGACAGAGGCTGAGCAGTGGCCTGCAACATGAACAACCCCATCCTCTAACCTTTGCAGAACCTGCTATTGCAGGATTGTGGAAGCCCCTGCCTTCCTATTGGCTTCCCTGGAGGTGTTGGCAAAGTCTTTCCTTGTCCCACCACTGTGGCAGTCACTCACTCAGTGGAGTGGCCCAGCCTCTCCTCAGAAGGAAGAATCAGTTGCTCACACACATTTTGTTTTGAAGCAGAAGACTATTTCTGGATGCCACACGGCTGACTCACTAGCCTGAGTTCAAATCCCCAACCACAGGATTCAGTTCCTTTTGCTTTATTGCTTTGGTTTTATTTCTTCAGAATAAAAGAAGAAGCTTCTGAGCACATGCTGAATATACCCTCAATGTCTTTCCCCTCTGTGCTGAGCACAGGCTTGGCAGAAACCTTTCTTGGGCCTATCTGGTTTTGGAGTTTACAGAAGACATCCTCTTTTCTCTTCCTTCATCCCAGGACCACAGGTTTCAACACAAATATTCAAGAGTCATAAATGAAGGAGGTTCTTCACCCATCCAAGATTGGTGTTCCTTGCTTGCGTAAAGCTCACATGATCTGCAAGTCTACTGTCTTGTTTTCAGGCCTTAACAATCACTTGTCAGTCAATGGCTAGAAGCTTTCATTTCATAACCATGAGGGATTCCAATAGCAGAACTGGGCTCCATGCAGCTATTTTTTGAAGACCTATCTGTAAAGGTCTTTTAAAGGGTCTGGCTAGCAAAAGAACATACAGGCCTGCTGGATCACCAATTCCAGTCCCCTTTTGTCATGGACAATGATGTCATGTTTTTAATTATCAAATATGTAAATTTAAATTAATCATTTGTTGCCCAAGAGAAATAGAGGTATTTGAGACATCTGGCAACAGTTTCCTGGGTTCTGGTCTAAATTTTATTTACAGGCAATTTATAGCCATGTGTTTGTGTGTCAAGTCTATTCTTGATTTGAATAGCTTGTCTCTTTCCTCAACACTCACCCCTCAGTGCATTTATAGTCAACTCTTATAAATATTCCCAGCCTTTATTTTGCCAGGCTAGACAAACTGTGCTGCTTTCACTTCGTTTTTCTTTCAATCATCACTATCACTCTATCTCTTCATTGTTTCAGTGGTCTACCTCTCCTGGATGTCTGACTGTTTAATGACAGACTGCATGCAACTCTGGAGGAAGTTTCACCTTGACCTTATACCATGTTATAAACACTTTTTCACCAAGAATATTCCACTCAGGTTGACTTTTGTCTTTTTGACAGGGATGTCACATTGGTAGCCTAATAGTCTTTCTGCAACTGATTAAGAGACCTGTGTTTGCCTCCTCTCCTGGCATATGCCTATAATGAGAGTGAGTCCACACATCAGGGGATACATTTCACCGTACTGGTCCTCTCATTCCCAGTATTTCAAATACTGGGGGAGTTAATCATCAAGGTAACGTTGCATACTGTCACAGCAAGATGTATGGTCCAGCAGGATGTGCTTGCACGAAGCAGGGAGGTAACTCCAAGCTGCAGGTTACCACCTGGGCACCCAAGATCATTGAAATATGAAGAGCTGTTTATCAGATCTGAGGAATAATCAGAGGTAGCATACAAGTTAGCTTCAGATAGGCTAATAGAAAATTTGATAGCAAAAAACCATTGGAGGGAGCAGGTTCAGATGAGAAATGAACCCAAATTTTCCTTTGATGGGGGATCAGGAAACAAATTTAGTTTTAGCTGGTTGCATCAATTAGGATTATTAAATCGTGTGCTGTTACCTTATTTAGATTAAGACAATTTCCCATTAGTGGCAGTAGTATTAGAATAGTATAACTTTCCTGTCCCTAAGAATGTGTGTGGAAGTCATCATTTCTTTGCACCTTTCTCAGTGCAGCTGGGCTACTGTACAGCAGGAAGGACAAATCTGCTGGGCTGAGAAGGCAGCAGCATACAAGAATGTAATTGCAGCGTAGAGTAGGGATTTCACGTCCATGTATGAGAAGAGTGTTCTATAGTTCCAGCCCTCTGCTCCCTAAATTGATTCTACATCTTGTACTGGATAGTCATTTGTTAAATCTTTGTTGAAGTTATTGAAATAAGGCTTACAAAGAGAACACAAACAAATTCTGAAGGATGGGGACTATTTTTTATCTGTGCTCACATTCAGCTGAAAACTATGATTTTACTCTTAAAATTTCTATTCCAAGACTTTCTTTCCACCAGCATTTCACCCCAACTGTTCAGAAATGCTGTAACTGTGCGTACCTCATTTCTAATTTTTTTTCAAAAATTGAGTTCAAAAAACCAATTAATAACCTGGGATTTACTGACCTCTAATGGCAAAATTAAGGTTTTCCACTTATGTTTAAATGTGCCACTAGAATGAAAAAAAACATTCAGGATCTGCAGCTGTTTTGAGCCAAGACACTCCAACTGAAGTAACATGTCTTCTCTTTTTGGTGGTAGAGAATCATTTATTATTTTACATGGGACGAGTAGTATTCTTTTGGTTATGTGAATAGATTATCAGTCGCTTTCCCATTCCTTGTCATTAGAATGACAAGGGGAACACAAGAAGCTGGGGAGCCTGGCTCAGTGCTTTTTAAACCATTCTGTATGCTCTGCTAATGCAAAGGAAGCAGTTCCCTCAGCAATTTTAAACTCTTTACCTATGGACAGATTAGGTTTACTGTATAAGCACATTACCTGGACTGTTTCACAAAAAATAGGGAAAAAAATAAAGAAAAAATACGGAAAAAATATGGACAATTTGGACTGGAAGATGTGAGTATTGCATCATGAGCAGGATTTATGAAAACTCTGGCTTATTCTGACCTCTGGTGACCAAAGATGCAAAACTAAACTGCAGGGAGCTCAGTGCTGTGGCTTGTCAGTCCCTGCATCCTGGGGACCCCTGGTTGCAGGCAGAGGAGGAGTCTAGTGGGAGACTGGAGGCATTTTAACCTTCTTGGTTTAAAATAGATTAAAAATAAGATTTGATATCATTACAGAATCTGGCTAGCTGTGAGTATTTTGAGTGCAAGCTGCATTTTCTCCATCAAGGGCAGTCAAAGGGCAGTCCAGCTCTTGTCTACTGTTTCCACTCTCTGCTAACAGCCCAATGGGACTACCATTCATCTGCCTTTTAATGCCCCTTAACCCAAAGAATCAGAAGTTATAGTTTCTGTTTATGATCATGACTCATAAGGTATTTTCAAGGAAGCACAGAGAAATGATTATGAAATAGATGGACAAATATTATTGAAAATGGGATAACAAACTATGCACTATAGCTGGATGTTGTCTGATGCCCACCATCATCTTTCAAGAAAAGCATTGTGTTTCTTCTTGAAGGTTTAACTGCATAGTCAGAATGAGCCAATCAGTTATAGATTATCCTCAACTGTTGATATGCTTCTACTGTTTTTATGACAAAGCCCTTCAAAGAATTAACCACATTTTTGTTTCCCACATTTTCTATGTACTATATGGATGCATGCTTTCTGTGTTATATGCTGAACAAAATGCCATATGGTATGGTATATCCCTTTGACAGTGTCCACTCCCAGCTCCTTGTGCACCCCAAGACTTCTCTTTGGCAAAGTGGGTTAATGAAATACAGTGGCAAAAACTGTGATCATATGATAAAAAAGTTTAGCATAGGGATTAAAATCCCTGCTTTTATCAAACTGCCATTTATCATACTTCCAAGTTGTAAGTTATTTTATTTATGACTGCTCTCTAGAACCAACAATATACTGGTAACTTTGTCCTTCTGGAGGTCCTGTGACAACCTCATGGAAAGAAGGGGTGTGAAACATCGCAGGTTTTGAATTTTGCCCACGTCTGAGCGTCAGATTTTCACAGAAGAGTGTTTTCACACAGCTCTGGTTACCCACATCAGATACCACAGGTAAACTAAAACCTGTTCATTAACAAGGGCTTTCAAGGCCATTCATTGAACTATAATTTGCTTGTTGACATACAGTGATGGTCTTACAAAAGTTGTAGAAATAGACAGCACAGACTCCTGTAACTAAGCATTTTTCCTTAGAATTTTTCTGTGGTCAACAGAAGGTGTTTTTAGAGTGTGGGTTTCTCACTTATTTGAGACATCTGATTTAGGATGCACAGTTTACATGAACTTCTCTGAGGAGAGCAGTTCTGTTCTGTAAATGTCTACTTTTAGTTTCCAGCATTTGGAGAGGGCGCATTGGTGTGTGATGTTGGCAGCAGTGGAGCAGCTGTCTCCATGTCCTCATGACATGTGTGAAAAAATTGAATGTCATTTAGATACTTGTGCTGGTTTTGGCTAGGGTATAGTTAACTCTGTTCACAGAAGCTAGTGCAGGACTATATTTTGGACTTGTGCTGAAATCCAGGTTGATAATACAGAAATGTTTTTGTTACTGCTGAGCAGCACTTTCACAGTGTCAAGGCCTTTTATGTTTCTCACAGTGCCCCACCAGTGAGGATGCTGAGGGTGCACACGGGTGCACAAGGAGAAGGGCCTGTTTACCCCAACTGACCCAGGGGGTATTCTGTATCATATAGTGTCATGGTCAGCAATAAAATCAGGGGGAAGAGGAAGAAAGGGTGGGATATTTGGAGTGATGACTTTTGTTTTCCCATGCAGTCATTAAGTGAGATGGAGCCCTGCCTTCCTAGAGATGACTGAACACCTGCCTGCTCATGGGAAGTGGTGAATTAATTCCTTGGTTTGCTTTTCTTATATGCCTGGCTTTTGCTTTACGTGTTAAACTGTCTTTGTCTCAAGCCAAGTGTTTTTTCACTTTTACTCTTCTGATTTTCTCTCCCATGCTAATGGGGAGGGGTGGTGGTGAGTGAGCAGCTGTTGGTACTTAGTTGTCAGATGGAGTTTAACCATGACAATATTTGCAATGGATTCTCAAGGTCCAGATAGATCACTGCATTTTTCAATTGTGCTAAAGCAGCATCTCCCCTGGTGCAAAACCCTGCTACCACAAGGAGTGACATTGGCTCACACAATAGTCAACAGCTGTGAAGACCAAGAGGAGAGAGGTCTGCTTTCCTGGCAAGACAATGTAGCTGATTTTCCTGACTTTTTTACTTGTCATCAGCAGGGTGGAAGTCTGTCTGTGATTTTCAAAAGTGTTCTTCAAATTGCTGAACAGAAGCAGTTTCTCCTGGGGTTGCCCACTTCAGTGCTTCATGTTTTCAGTATCATAAATTTCCTCTGTATGGTATTGTCAATGGGATATGGTCAGAGTCACGGGAGTAAGGGTTATGGAGCCATGCTGTGTTTCTCTCTCCTTTTAGTTACTTACTTTTAGTTCTGGGAATGCAGACCTGGATGGAACAAAATGATAAAGTGGTCATAAAATGTTCAGCAGAGTGAGTACAGCAAAACCCACTGCACTTCCTCTCTCTGCTCTTTTCTTCCCAGTGATCTTCATGAAGAAAAGCAAAGAAGATCAGCACCTGAAGAACACCACCAGTATGATAGTTCAGAAACAATGTTTTTCTGTGGCTCTTTGTACAGTCTTAACACCTTTAAAGAATGATCAACTCTGGTTACCTGTAATCATGGCAAGTTCACTAAGGCTCTGCATGTTGGAGACTGCCTGTTGCAGACTCCTCACAGTTCCTGGTTTTAAAAGCAGAGTCTGAAGGATTCACCTTGTACTCCATTGAGGTACTTGATTTCAAGCAAATATGTACCTGATGTGATACGGGCTAAAGTCAAGCAGGAGATTCATTTTATCAGTCGAAAGAAACCAAGCCAAACCAAACAAGAAATCACACCAGGTGGTCCATTCTCCTGTACTTCGACCATGTTTTGCTGCGTATATCACCAAGAACAAAATGTTTGGGGTGTTTTGGTTATGACTCTCAATTTTTGATACATAAGTCCACTTCTAAAAAGTCCTTTTTTCTACTGCCAAGTACTGAGTTAATTTCTAAAGACATGAGGTGTAACCCTAAAAAGAACTTATTAGGGATTTGTTGCATGTAAGGCTTATTTATCATATTTCTGCTTTACACTGTGTCTAAGATGCATCTTCAGCCAAAATACATCAGCTCCTCTTTTACCAGACTTGTACCATTAGTTCTGTTGGTTTTCCATTGGTTTGCCATCAGGTTGCATACTGATTTCACAGTCTGCTTCATACACATTCCGAGTCCTGAGCCAGGGCTTCAGAGACATCTCCACTAACCTGCTCTTTAGTTATGTTCCTGAGGGCAGTGCATTAAGGTCTGAAGCAGCAGGGTGACATTCTTGCTTTGCCTCAGTTTTTAACTCAGGTTGGTTAGAGATAGGGGCATGTGGCCACTCTGTTTTGTGAACTAAGTTATGAAATTCACTGTTCAGTCTGTAAATGGGTACTTTAAAGAAAACTAAAGAAATACTGGTTTTCTGAACAGTAAGTGCTAATAATTTTCCTTTGTTGTTAGTGGTTCAGCACTCTGAGATCAGGCTGTGAAGGATACTACACAAATGTAAACAGTGGAGTACCTTCACTCAAGTATAGTCTGATCTTATATAAAATATTTTAAATTATGAAATTTGCACTGCTTCCTTTGGGTAGCTGAATCACAGTCAAATATATCTGCACCAGGAATTCCTAAGATAGCCAGGCACATTTTCACATGTGTACTTTGTCTTGTAGCCCCAGCAATTTGTTACTCACCTGGAAGTTTATGGCCTACAAATATTATACACTTCAGAGCAAGGTGGAAAAAAAAAAAAGAAGATTAAAAATTAATGGGAGGATCACCTACAGGTTACAGACAATGGTGAGAGAAGTGGCTTTCCCTGGCTGCCTACAATGGTGGTGGTTATAAAGAGCACTTCCACACAGAATAAAATCATGTCTATGAAGAGCTATGCTTTAAAAATAGTTCTTTGTAAATTAATCCCTGCAGCCCCTTAATCCCTGTTGCTCTTTCCATTACTTTCAGGGTACTTACATCTTTCTTCTACTTAAGTGGTTAGGACTATAAGCAGCTTTTAAGGGCAATCTCAAGAGGGAAGAGCAGAAGGAGTCTATTCCCTGCTGTCTGACGCAATTATTCCAGACCGCAATCTTAGATTCCATTTGTTCTTCCTTAAGCAACAAAATGTTTTCTGGCCCGTGAATTGTCTGTGTAAAAAAGAAACGGGAATTTACAAGCAAAAATAAGAAGTAATTTTATTCCAAATATTATTAAATCAGAATGACATCATCATAAAGAAATGGTAGGGAAGGTCTGTTTTTTCCTTTTGTCAAGTCAGATATGTGCCTTTCATTACTTAACCATGGGGTCCTTACTATGTCAGGACCTTGCCAAAATGACAATGTGAGAGCAATACTTACTGTGATTGCTATTACTCTTTCATAGGTTTTTAAAAACCGAGTGACAAGGAATACAAGAAAACAGGAAAGAACTGCTATTTCAGCTGGTTTGTTGTTGGGACCACTCTACTGGATTTAGGTGCAGCATCTTGCATATCAGCTGTGAAGCTTATCTCAGTGTATGTCATGGACAAACAAAACAGTTTATAGATTAACAAAGAAATATAATTGGAAAACATCATTGGTGTTGCATGTGTTTATATAAATATTTTATAGAGACAGAAAGAAAAGATCATTACTAATTCATATGAAAAAAAGATGCTTTTTAATTGAAAAGAAGCAATCCAATAAGTAGTCTGATGACATGCAATCTATAATTCTTTAACTAAATACCACTATTTCTTTCTGCTCATCATAGTTTGCATATAATTCTTCTCTGTAGCCCCCTCCCAAATGTTTTTAGAATTTTGCTTCAGTAATAATAATTTGGACAATTTAGAAGTGGAACAAGAATATGAAGATGAATCTGTGTATTTTTCCCTGTACATCATCTCAAGACTCCTTTGGGAGCAGGATTTTGGTGGAGCAGCATTCTATCAATATCACTGTAATGAGCTTTAATATTTAAATCCTGTTACAAGGGCTCTGAATGAACAATTATGAGTTGAGAGCTTTTCCTCATTAAGTTATGCAGCCTTTTTCTCCTTCTCCTTCCTCCTTGTCAACTTCCTGATACTGTTGCTGTATTGGGCTGTGGGAGTGTTGCCTCTCAGGGGTTGTGAGCTGAAATGAGCCAGGTGCATCGGTGGACATGATGAGCACATTAGCAAGAGACAACAACTGTAAACAAGAAATTAAATCATTATAACAAGACCTAGTGAAGAGGCCTGTGAGCTACAAGCTGGTGGAAGCAATGTGGGATCATATTGGGAAGAGATCACTACATGTTTGCCTGCTTTTCTGCTTACCCTGGTCATCTACCATTGCTACTGACCAGAACAGGATGCTGTTCATGGCTAATGTTCTGCTGTCTGACATGACTGAGCAAGGGAGTGCTCAAAGGGGCAGCAAGTTTCACTTGCTGTGGTTTAACCCGCTCTCTAAATCTACTTATTTCTACATTGTTAGGTTTCAGTTTCAAAGCTGCCCAGTTATTTTCAGTGTCCATGTAAAAAAAATCTTCATCTGTTAAAAAAACCTCTGTGACTCATCCAAATTTTGCAAAGACAACCTCTAACTCTAAGGAATCATCAGGAAAGGAAAAGCAGCACCCTAGGAAATTTCTCCATGTTATCTCTCTGAACTTTATTGCTAATTGCTCAGATATCAAGAATTCATTCCTCAGTTTAGTCTTCATAAATTGATAAAATAATTAGTTGTCTGGCAATGCTCATACATTTTTCAATGTATATTGAGATGTCCTTTTTTGTTAGTTGCATTTCCATCTTCCCATGCAGAGATATCGGATTGATTGGTGAATCAGATTTTCCCAACCTGGGGGCCATTATTATACTCACAGTGCATTATTTAAATCAATATTTGGATAATATCAAGAGTAAATGGGAACTATGGGAAATAAGACCTCAGACATATAGAACATATATCAATCAATAAAACATCTATTCCAGCAGAAAGCAGTATATGAGCATTAAGAGTTTGACATACCTGCAATTTCACAGAAAGGCTGGTGTGGCACCTGGCAAGATCAGTCACTGCCAAAGCCCCTGTGGACCAGTTAGTTACAACACGTGTTCTGAAGCAGTTACCATTTTTCTAAATTCCGAGTACCAGCTGGTGTTTAATTGCCCCAGATTGGTATTTCTTAAACTGTCAAGAATTTTCAGTGTTGAGTAACTAATATTGATAACTTTTAATGAAATAAGAAAATACTTTAATCTCAAAAGATCGGGTTTTGACATTAAGGAGCCTATAATTCTCTCCTGTAGAGACTGTACCAATAACAGAAATCTAAGGAAGACAAACCTTGGACAGAAAGGAAATGCAGGATAGATTCCTTGTTCCATGGTAGTGTGCAGGATGACATCAGTATGTTATTTACATCTGCTATCTGTGAGATTCATAATGACGATGGGGAGTGGATGATACGAGTTATTGTACAGATATCCAAAGTCACGGTGCAGTGCATGTCTGAGTACAGCAGAGGGTGTGTATGTGCCATGTGGCATAGACATTAGGGATCATTGTGATTCCAGTTGTGCCTGGAAAATGCTCTGGATGGAGACTAGCTCTTTTAGCTTGTGGGGAAGATCTTTGTTTGGAAATCCAGCAGCCCCCAGGCTTTTCAAGTAACACTCCTGGAAACTTCTGTCTCTGGGTTTTGCTTCGGTGTGGGATGCCTGGAAAGTCACCTATCCGCTGCTGGTCACGGGAGGGTCAGGGGGCACCTCGTATTTCAGAACCCCTGCCTTATTTTATCCCATAGGATAAATATTTTTCTTGAAAGCTGTTTTTCCCCCGGGGGTAAAATGCGCCTCAAGCACGAAAGCTTTGCAGTAGCAGCACATGACCACAGTGTGGTGCCGGTGTGATGGCGAGCTGGGCATCCGATGGCAACAGAGGCTGTCTCTGACGAGGGACACTGATCCTTCTTTCGCCTGGATTTGGGTTTGTTTGTGATTCTGTTTTCTTTGTTTTTTTCTTTTAAACACTGAGACAAAGACAGTCCTCCTCTTCAGAGTGTCCAAATATTCACACAGCTCAAGGGGTTGCTCTTTCAGCACCAGTTCTCCCTGTCTTCCAGCGTTACTTGGCCCCAAACCACTATGGAATCACCCACCTCAGCTGGGTGGCAGTCCTTTAGCAGAGCTTAACAGACATAAAGAGTGTCACCTTCTTTTTCCAGAGCTAATCTACTCTCCATAGACAATATCTTAATGATAATGAATGCTATTTGTCTTTAGGAGCTTATTTTCTGTGTAACCAAATGCTGAGTTACACTTCTGTCTCCCAGACCTTCATTTTGCAGTGTTAATCTTTGCCTACAAGAAAGGCTGTAACAATTGCAGCAGGGGTGTCCCTATCCAAGGGCTACATAGCTTTGGGTCACTACCAGTATGAACCATAATGGTCTCCACCTCACACATGAATGTGTATTTGAAAAGTTCGTTTGTTATTACTGCAGTTGTCAGTTATACAATAATCTGCCTGCATGGCTCCAAAATGTCTAGTGCATGGCATTTCTCTATTAATTGTAATGTAAGAATCTATAAAATTCTCATGATTGTTAATGCATGTAACTCAGAAGACTGTTAACCCCTTAGTATAGTGTGAAGAACAAATGTTTTGTGACATAGATTGAAGCACATTTCTAAATTATAGAGCTGCTTATAAAAATAAAAATTGGAAGTAATGAGGAATTCATGCAAGCCATAACATAATAAAAAATGTCCACAGTAATATATCACCACTTGAAAACATCTACTGTATGGCTATTTGTATTTTTGTTACTGGGGCAGTTGCATGAAAGTTTCTGTTGGTATAAGAAATGTCTGAGCATTTAAAGTCTGACAGAAATGAATCTATATAATTCACAATTCAGCTCTGATGATACATTTTATATCAAAGCCCTTAAATATGATGAATTGGCTGTGAACCTTCCAGGAGATTGTTGGCAAGTAGATTTTGCTGAGTTACCATGTATAGAAGAGTACAGGTATATACTGGTATTGGTTGATACTTTCAGTGGATGGCCTGAAGTTTATCGCTGTTGCACTGACACAGTAAAAGAAGTGGTAAAAGTTTTGCTCAGTCATATAATTCCAAGATTTGGGGTTCTTTCGGGAATGCCTTCGGATACAGGACAATATTTTGTTGCAGCAGTGGTGGTGGAGGTTAGCTGAATTCTGGGGACTGAATGGAACTTGCATACTGCATACAGACCTCAGGCAAGTGGCAAAGTTGAACATATGAATTGTACCCTTAACAATGAAGTACATAAAACTGCCAAGAGACATTACGACATGGGTTGAGGCCTTGGCTATAGGTGGAGGGATAACTTAAGTCCCTATGAAATATTATATGGCAGGCCATATCAAATTCCATATATTCCAGGATAAATCCACATGAGAGAGAAAATTGATTTACAGAAATACTTAATGCCTTTAAGTTCTACTTTGCAGAGACTCCAGAGATATGTTGTGTTATCCAGACCCCTAGGATTGGATACTCCTGCACATCTGTTCCAACCTGGAGACAGCATTTATATCTGATGGTAGGACAGTGACCCCCCTGCAAGCTAAGTGGAGAGGACCATTCCAAGTCCTGCTGACCACCCTCACTGCAGTCAAAATTGTTGACAAAGGACTTTGGATCCACTACTCCAGAGTCAAGAGAGCCCCTCCTCCTGAAATGAGCAATAAAACAGAGACTGATACAGATGAAAATGTGGTTTAGACTGTTCTTTCTATGTTTATTACCTATACAGCTGGTAACCAGGACCCAGGTTTGGAACGGGAATTAGCATGTGGCTGTAGTCCAAAAGGTCATAAAAATTACTGTTGGATTTGTATTACAAATTTGGCTGAAATTTGGAAACAAACTCAAATTCTACATTAGGTAACTCTCGAAGATGTCTCATTGGGCTTTAAAGGCATATTCCGTAAACTTACTTCATGGTTACCAAACTGGACCTCATTAAAAAGTCTGTTCATATTATTTCTATTCATGATTAGTGTTGGTGTAATAGCTCACTGCACTAATCAGTGCTGTCATTGTCATACACCTCCATGGTTTAGGGTTAGATAAGTGGTAGAGACCGGACAAGATGTAAGTTTTGTCAAGTCTCTAAAGGGGGGAAACTGATGCCTAAGGATTTTAGTGTGTATTTTGTAGATTTTTACAATTATGTAGGTTGAATGGATTTTCCTGGGTTGCTCACATACTAGGTGGTGTTTAGAAATCACTACAAGTGTTCTCACACTTTGCCAAGGACATGGTGTTTTGAAGAAGAACCTGCAAGGATTATAAGATAGCTTGAAGACAAAACAGAAGAGAAAGCTCAGAGCCCTTGGAGAAGCTTCAAAGGACAGTTCTGAGGAGTTCTGAGGGTGGGCACCGGGGGAAATGGGTACCATGAGTTGGTTATAGATATCACATATATTAATTACTGAAAGTTATAAAAGCTGTAATATCTAGCTTATGCACATGCACATACTTTCAGTGTGCACCTTGGAAGCTTCCAATAGAGGGTTATTTTATCTGTCTCCACTAATATTGCTTTTCAGGCATTTAGGCATCAAATATGTGAAGAATATTGCAACATTGTGCAAATTCTTAAGGCACGTGCAGTAAAAACCAAAATGTGCGTGCAGCCTTAGTAAAAGGTGTGGATGGATGTTGACTGCTGGAGAAGGAGAAAAGGAATAATTTAACAATAAAGTGGTGTGGATAACAAAGGAATTTCAGTGCAGAAAGGGCTTTTCAGAAGTAAGAACTGAGATGTTTGTAGGAGAAGTCTGATAGAAATTAAAGTTCTGTGTATGGAAATAAAAGGCTGAAGCTGTGAGCATATGAGACACAGGGGACTCAAACTAATGCTTGTGGTAATTTAGAGAGATCTCATCAGTCACCAACCTAAATTGTCATTTTTCTTCATCTGGCAATGCTTTGAATTCTCTTCCAGGGCTGGTGGGGAAGTGTCTTGCATTTGTTATGGAAACTAAGCAGAGATCTTTTTTAGTGTCTTCTGCTGATTGCAAATGTAAGGCCAGTTCTCATAGGCCCTGCATGGCATATTAGGCTGATCATGTGAGCTTTGTGGTATGGTCCCAAAGGACAAAGCAATTCCCCTAGGTAACTAGCAGCGTTATTTAGGGAACAGCTGTAGTACTGCCCAGCTGCACCACTTTACCACTACATTTTTAAAATGGACTGTGCTGTTGACATCAAGGCTGATTTTCTTTGCCAGATGTTCAGGACATCTGTGACTTCAAGGACCTCAATTTTCCTTTCTTAAATATTCAAACTCTTATGATCCTGTCTCACAACAGTTGAATAAAACATGACACATATCCAAAAACTGTATTTTCATCTGTGCTCTTAGAAGATGTAGGAAGGGAAACTTATGGTTTGAAAGGAAAAGGATAAAGTTTTCAGTTGAATGCTGCTATGAGAGTGTTTTTGGAGGAATATTCATTTCGTTGTCATGTTGCAAAATGGTTCTTTTTTAAAAATAATCTAAAAAGACCTTGGCTTCCTGGATGGGGCGGCAAATATAAAATCATATATTTATTATTAAATCTATGAGGTAGATACAGGTTATCGTATACCTGTAAATTACCATATCCACATTTTTCTGGTTTATGGCCATATTCTTTTTAATAACAAGAGTTTGTGTCTTGCTTACAGAATTGGCTGCCCAATGGTGAAAGCCAGTGATCTTTTGTAAATCATGCAGGACAGAGAAATTTCCCCATGACAGATTTCACAAGAAACACTACTTTACATTATGCTTTTAAACTATCAAGCATTTTGGCACTGCTTGAAAAAAACACAGTAAATTAGTCTGGTGTGGCTAACATTTAATCCATTTATTAACTGATGGGATATTTCATTCAAATATTTTACATTGCCATTTTTGTGAAGATTGGGTGATGAATAATGTGAGTAGTTGTGAAGGTTTTCCTTCAAGTTGGAAAGTTTATAATATTCTGTTTTATATATTTTGTTCCTTGAAGGCTACTTCTATATAGTAAGATAATCACTGCAGTTCTGGCAACACTTGAGTCCATTGAGCTTTATGCTTCATGTGTATATATACACATCTACACCCTACACTGACACAGCACCAACACACATGCCCAAGAACATATCAGAGAATGAAAACTACTGTTAATCTTTTAATTCTGCTGCTGAAAAACATCTGAAAGTTCTGCTGGAAACCTTCACACAAACCCCAGTCCAGAGTCGCCCCAGTAGACAAGGGGATTAGGAAGACAGCAGTCAGCCATGAGAGCATCCACAGCTTGATTTCAGAGGTCATGAATAATTCAGTCATGATAACTCATAAACTGTAGGAAAGGATGCTATGTGCTGCATGCTAGAAGGTGCAGACATACCTTGCTATTACTTTTGCAAAACATAAACACTGTGTCTCAGAGCTGCCAAATGCTGTTCTAAATGTGTCAGCACTTCTGCATCCCACAAGTGGGTTTTTTTATACTGGTTATAAGAAATGCACATAGAAATGGAAAATTTTTCTTCTCAGGCAGGGAAAATAATCTGGAGTAGACTGTTTAACTGGCAGGTGGGATGTGTAAACAATTCAGGGTTTGCGAAAGGGCAACTTTTGCCAAGGAAATTACTCTTCTGAGAACTCCAGTAAAACCTTTTGACTGAGAGTCTTGGAAAGCAAATGATATGTAAGTTAAAAAGAAAAAAGTACAGAATTGTCTACTGGTGACAATTATTACACTGTGTGATGTTAGAATGTCTCCCAGATCCCAGATGTGGGTATTCAACCTGGCTGTGTCCTGATGGTTCCTCAGGGAAATGAGCATCACCCTTTCTCATGAATTCAACATTTCTTTTAGAAAATGGTGAAGAAGAAAATCTGGTTGCATAAGAAATTGGCATGATCAGAGCCTGAAATTAGTTCAGTTGATTAGAACATGGTGCTAATAATGCCAAGGTTGCAGGTTCAGACCCAGTATGGACCATTTGCTTAAGAGTTGTATTTGCTAATTCTTCAGGGTCCCTTCCAACTCAGAATATTCTATGACCTAAAGAAAATGCTGTTAATTTCTTGTACTACTGTTTGCAGGTTAATGCTCAGGTAGATCTGAATACATCATCTTCATGTATTCCAAACATTTTAAATTCTTTGCACAGTGAACAGTATTATGGAGTTCTGTATCACAAAATGTTGTTTGGAGAGAGAGGTTTGAATTTATCCAGACATGACAGAGCAGTAGTTTGTTTACAAATTCAAGTCCTGTTTCTGTTGGAGTGCCAGATAGACTAGCTTGAACCGCTACAGGAATGTCCTACTCATAGACTGTATTGTTGATTCATAGGTGTGTAAGTGCATCTCAGGCAACTGATGAATAGGTTGAACCTCAGTTAAAAACCTCTTGCATGGTGATGTTCCAAATTAAGGATCCTAAAACACTGAAATAAAATAATTGCCATTACATGAAGCAAAAAAGAACAACATGACCATCTTATTTATTTATTTATTTTGCTACGAGGCTAAACCACAACAAAATAAGCAGAAAAAAAACCTTGGGAAATTCATGGTAAAGATTGTCTGTTCAGTTTTGTTAAGACATATAGGAACAGAGTTCTGGAGTACAATTTTCATAGTGCACAATTTTAGATACTATAGGCTATTTTGAGTTGATTGCCTCTGAATGGAAAAAGAAGAGTACAATTTTTGTCAAAAATATAAAAAACATAAGAATGATTTTTTTTAAAATCTTTGCAGTGCTTCTTTGAAAAGTACCATCTCCCTTGTATTAAAAACTTAAACCTGGTGAAGAAAACTCTTATTGTGATTTTACATATATTTTGAGGGACAAAACCAAGAAATATGATATTGGACACAGAAATTTGCATCCACCCCAGTTAATTTTGGGACTGTCTGAGCAAAACCATGCTTCTGATGGGCCTGTTTTTCATGTAATTGGCATTTTGAATGGAAAGCTACTTTCCCACTTCATCACAGTGTGGGAAAGCACAACAGAAGGAGACATATAACTATATAACCACAGAAAAACAGTCTAGGAATCTGGATTAGCACAGTTTATGGTTGTAGATTGTTTAAAATCTACAACCAATGGCATTTTTAAGAGAAAATACAAAAATACACTTTTCAGAGAACAAGATTTTACATCTCCACCAGATGCATGCAGCTTGAAGATACATGTTTCCCAAAGAGAAAGGAAAACGTAGGACCTCGTGCTAGGAAGGACTGGAAAAGACATGCCAATGAGTGCATGGCCCTGCACCCACATTTTTCCTTTCTCACATTTCTGATCTGGGCCACCCATGGTACTGGTGACCTCTGCCTCACCTCCTACCTGCTATTAGAGTTACAGTAAAGATTTGGGTTCAGAGAACTACAAAGTCTGCACCTTCAGGGACACAGGTGTAAGTTTGGATTTGATTGGTCTATCACTAGCTCCTATCCATGTATGTTCTGTACTAGGGACCGAAAGTTTTCTCCACGCAAAGGATATTTTATCTGCATCTGGCTGTACAGCTCATAGCTTGTAGCTCAAAATTTGCAACATGTCTCAAGATGCTCAGAATCACCTCATCTCATGTGCTCTGTCTTGGTATTCAGACCTATCTCTGTAAATTGAGCATCTGAATCTGCAGTCTGGCTCATACCTATGGATTTACTTCCATCATCTCCAAACAGGCTGGACAAAAGTTGTGTTCTACAACATGTCTCTAAGCAGTGCATTTTTTTGCAAGATATCCTAGAAAGTGAACCAAACACTCAGGATTTTTGCAGGATAGTGCAGAAATCTGTTCCCCCCTCTTCATGTTACACACTTCTCAGAACTGTACATGAGCTTGGTACTTTCTGAAGTGGTGCTGGAACCTGAGGAATAATTAAGATATTTTCTGGGCAAAGTCTGTTTGCAATCAAATGAAATGTCTCACCCCATCATTTCTAGGGAAGACCTAGAGTTCTGCAACCATTCCTCTGTACTGGGAGTCCCGACCTGTGCTCCAAGGCAAGCTCTAACACCCCTCAGGGATGAGAAACACAGTGCTGGGCAAGGGGTGCTCTACAGCCTTGGAGGTATTGGGTTAAACCTCTTATGTTACAGTACAGATAGTAATGGGTGTGTGGTGATTCAGAGTCTTCCATGGAGTATTTTTTCTACATTTAGCTAATATTTGTGAAAACTGAATTAGAAAAATATAACAAAATCTTTTTTCCTTAGCTTTTTCTATGCATTACATAAAAACTTAATTAGGATTATGCTTATCTGTCAATAACACAGTGTAGCAGTGAACCTAAAGCATAAAAAAAGTTCCTTATATGAGAAAGTCAGCTCATGGAGTTCAGCAGACCCTCTCTTACATCAAATATTACATCAATATTACAACAATGTGATCACATTATACCAAACTGAGGGATTTGCAGTACTGTTCAGGGAAATATATATGGTGATGAAAATCACTGTAGTTAGTGAGGGGAGTGGCAACAGTACTGAGACTGTGCACCATACATCCAGCACCTCTGAACTTTCCTAGAAACTGTAGGGTGCCTATGGCCTTGATATCCAAACAGCTGGTGGAGTGTCAAGAGTGGGGATTGTCTGATGTACCTCACCTACAGAGAGCTACACCAAATCACAGCTTGTACTTGAGCAGGTGGCAGAATGTGAGGAGAAATTCCAGGTCCCAGATCAAAAAGGATTTACAAGTCTTTGTAGTTAGGGATGACTTCAGTGCAGGAGACACTGGTTGCTGTAGTTAGTGATAAAAAAATTGTTC
Source organism: Campylorhamphus procurvoides (assembly GCA_013396655.1). Classification (NCBI taxonomy): domain Eukaryota; kingdom Metazoa; phylum Chordata; class Aves; order Passeriformes; family Dendrocolaptidae; genus Campylorhamphus; species Campylorhamphus procurvoides. Next base: position 753,528 of record WBMV01000441.1, read on the forward strand.
TACTGTCAGTCACACAATGGAATTAAATCATATATTTTGATTATGTGAAAAGTACCAGTCATGCACTTTTCCTTGCTCCTTTCTACTTCTTTCCTGACTAGAACAGATATAAATTCAGTTTTAAGCTCTAATTCTCCTGGATTCTGAAACAGCAAATTCAACTGCTTCATTCTCCTTTATGGGAAAAAAAAAAAAAAGAAAAGAAAAGAAAAGAAAAGGTACATCGCCTTTTGAGGTACAGCTGATGATTTGCAGAGGTGTCATCAAGAGGGCATAAAATAAAACCAGCCCAGATGCTTCTGCTTGGGATTGGAACATTCATTTCATAGACTGTACATTTATTTGTTGGGGTTTTTTTCCAAGGGAATTGAAATCAGTTTGTTTATAGAACAGATTAGCTCTCTGCTGAGAACTGTATTCATAGGTCAGAGATGAATTGTCCCTAGGGTGAAGAGTAGAGGGAGAGCTCATGGTAAGAGTTTGCAAAGTTCATATTTGTGCTGTAATCTTCCTATTACCAGTCATGACCCAAGAAGTTAGGGAGAGCCAGTTAATTTAGTATTTGTCATAAAAGACAAACTCAGCTAAAAAACCCCAACCAAAATCAATAAACACAACTGAGCTAAAAAGAGCAGGACTTTTAGGTTTGCTTAGATCTTCAGCTTCAAAAGTACATTAATTCCTCTTGAAGTCTCACACTGATTTGGATGGACTCCCTCAAGCCTCTTCACTCATGTAAGGACCCTGAAATGAATATTATCTCATAGCCCAAAGGCTGCTTCTGTTAACCAGGGATGATGTAAGCTTTACTTGCCTCTGCAATGAACCACCAGCCACACAACCTGCTGTTGCAAAGCACTGACACCTGGGATTTTTTTCCTCTTTTTCACACCTGTACATATCTCCAGCCCTTAACCATTTGATTCCTTCACAGCTGGTCTGACAATAGTGAGCAGAGCAGGTAATTCTGAGATCTTCACTATTTCTCAGTGACTTGCTCCACGACACCTGCATCCCTGAGTCATTTGCTGGTAAGATCTGCATCTTGCAGAAAAGGCTCAGTTCTACTGGAGAAAACCCAAAGAGAACATAACCATCTTGCTCCCACTGGCCCTTGTCTCAAACGTTTTGGTACTGCAGCAGGAGCCAGCATCACAGGAGGCAGTAGAAGGCAAAAACTAGTGAAAAAATTAAGTCTCATACTAGGACTGGGGCTGTCAGGTGCATCCCCAGACCCTGAGATCCTCCAGAAGCAGCAGGTCAGTCCCTACCTGCTCCAGTCCTGGTAGTAGGTTGTAACCTGTGTTGTACAGCACCGCCCACCAGGGAGTCCTCAGGTCAATGGTGTATAGCACCAAGAAATTGCACTGACTTTTGTAGCATGCCTTTAATAAATATTTAACAGCCTATTCGTTTCCAAGCATAGTGTAAAAACATTAGCTGTCATGCTGACCCTGTGCCCTGGGTAGTTCTGTGCTCACAGGGTACAGGCTCTCTTCACCGCAATATTTGGCACACCTGGCACAGGGGGGATCAGTGCCCTTTCAAGGCTGTATCCCTCCACTGCTGCCTTTCTCTTTGCCTGTACTCCTGTGGCAACAAATGCTCTTCTTTCTCCTTTCCATTTCCACGTCACCAATTGCAGAAGACAGGAGGCGGCAACCTGACTGTTGAGCTCCTGCAGTACCTTTCTTGCTGAAAGGGATGGATCTCTGAATGGAGCACTTAGGTATTAAACATTTAAATCTTTGTAAGTCTAAAGGTTTTACGCTGAGTATTGCGGCTTTCCCACATAGACAAATGTCTATCTCTGAGTCTTCTCAGGGCGTCTAAAACTTGTCAAAGGTTGCAAGACAGATGGATCCCTGGTTTGTATTGCCACTAGACACTGAAAACAACACAGGAAATACTTATTTATCCTTGTTAACAAAAGCAGCGTGAGAGCATGCATGTCACTAAATTCAGTGTTTTACAATGTGTTCTCTACCAGCAGTGAATTGACTTGCAGATCATTTCCCACTTGCATCCCTCCCAGGCAGATATCTGTAGGCCATAAATTTTGACTGCCCCCTGTGACTATTTTAACTAAGACATATTTTAACTAAGTTTTTAACTAAGAGATATTAATTCTTAATAGAAAAACTCCCTAAAAGTTCACACACATTCCTTTCCCAGCTTTTGACACATGCCATAAAAGCACTTGCCTCATTCTTTATTTTGTCTTACCTTGGTCAAATCATGAAGTGGACAGAGTGTTCTTTTAAAAAATGGGAAATCGTTTGGGGTCATCTAAAAATTTCTACTGACTTTCAACTCTTCAGTGCTTGTTTATTATTTGCCATTTATATCTTCTTTTTGTGTATGCTTTTTTTATTTCTAGCTATAAATATTTTTACAGCAGGGAGTAGAGGGGAGTTCTGTGGTGGATTATGACTTGCTTTCAAGGCATTTGTAATTTGTCAAACAGTGCTGGTTCAACTGGGATTACTGGATTGCTATTTCTAAAGGAAATTCACTTTAAAAAAATTAATGCTAGAAAATACACCCAAACTGGATAAATTCAGCAATTTCTACCTCAGTTTTTACATATTAAAATAGAGAGAAAAACAAAGAGGAAGATACCACTGCCTTTAGCAATATGAGAGAGATAGTGTAACTGGGAGTCTTAATTTGGCTTCGAGTTAGGAGGACTGAGGGATTTTAGGAAAACAATATTCAAAATAGTCTTTTCTCTCTAATTTGTCCCCACTGAGAAGGGAGTTGGTTGTAAATAAGCTATGTCCAGAGAAAAACAGCCCCTGTGCCTGCCATTGGCAAATCCTTATAACACTCTGTGAGGTTAGGGGAGTCACACTCCTCATCACGGGAAATGAAAAATGCCAAACACTTTAGGGCATGATGTTTATTGCAGTCTTTGCTAAGAATAAAAAATTACATACTTCATAGTCTGAAAGCTAAATAGGCCTCTTCTATGAAGAGGGAAATATTATTTGAACCTCTCTCTTTTTGAAATATGCAGGATCAGACCCGCAAAGCTGTCTTTTCACTTAAGGAATACTGCAGTGAGCTGCATGCAATTAGCTGTGCTAAGGCCACTATCAAAGTTACGCAGCACTCCATCTCAGCTGTCAATTTAAAAGAAGTACCTGGAACTAAGGGTTTGACTGCAATCCATCAGACTTTTAATAGAAAAATTGCCTTTAAAATACTCATGAGAGGGAACTTTCAAAGCAACCAAGAAAATTCAGGGATTAGGCATCTCCAAATACACATTGCCAGGTTTTCCCAAACATTAAATGTCATCAATTTGAAAAAAAGAAGCTCTAAATATTTTCTATTATTATTGTTATTATTATGTTGCAAAGAAGTATTACAATGACAACAAAAAATCCCTTCAAAAGTCATATCATATGCATTAGTAAGCACATGGTGATTAGTTAAACTTGGTCTGTGCACAAGGGTTGTTGAGGAAAAGGAGAGTGCAGAACTGCATTTACAGCAAAGTTACTGCAGCTTTGGCAAGCTAACACTGTTTCTTCTCATTTTCTCAGAGATCAACAGCATTCCCAGGGCAAGCCAGCACTGAAAGAAGACAGGAATAACCTGTCAGAGTGCAATACTCCCTGACTGAGTTCTTTTAGATATTCCATATATGAAATGTTTATTGTCAAATATACTTATTTAAAGATAGTTGATGTTACACGGGATTTCTGATCTAGCAGAGTAATGCATAATATATTGAAATCACAACACCACTGTAAGTTAGACTTAGGAAAATATATATATAGAAACTGCAATAAACAGTTTAATTGTGTGATTCTCATTATCCATCTCTATAATATAGTCACTGTAACGATACTGGGCATCCCCAGTTGCCAGGAAGGAGCACATAGGTTGGAGCTAACTCAAGCCTGTTCTCTTCAAAATACTTTTGCTAGTTATCTCTTTTTTATACTTTGTGTCAGGCTGAGCCACATATTTACTCCCCCACGCTATTCTGGCTAACTCAGGGACAAATTTACACTCTTTTAATGATCTTGTTGAGAAACATTTACATTACCAGACGAGCCACTCCACTGTTCATAGCTGCTTATCCAAAACAAAGGTCACCCTCCTTTGCAAAGGAGTCCTGTTGCAAAGAAGTTGGCTTCTTTGCAACAGCTGTGATCAGTCACATCCTACATAATTCCCTGAGCTTCATGATTACATCATCCTTGACCACCTCCTCTGAGCCTTCTTCCCTTGTAGGGATTTAATGGTCAGTCATATGGCCAAAAATCTTCCTGCACCATCTCTTCCTTGTGCCTAGATTCTTCCTTTTTAGGTAACTTTAATTCTGCAATTGATGTAGTTTAAAAGACTACTTGCTAATACTTCCAGTTTGATTATAAAATAAGAGAAGACTAAAATTTGGAGCTATGGGGCCATAATTGTTCCAGCTTTCAGCAAAATTAGACCGTATGTAGCCAAAAGTTTGGCTCATGTCTTAACCGGGTTGAATTAAATTTGACACAAAACAGTTGCAGGTTACTGGAGAGGCTGATGACAATATGTCTTGGTTATTTCTGAATGGTTTTGATCCTTTTTTTGTGTAAGATTGGGTATGGTGCATCTGTTCCTGTTTTGACAGTAGTTATGCTTTCATTACCCTTAATGTTGAGTGGGCCAGCACAAAATTCAGATACTGTTCAAGTGTCTTTTACACTTTATTTAAAATATTTCAGATTATGGGTACCAAACTCCATAAAATATAGTGTCAAGACCCTTGAGGTGACACCTCCCAACTTGCTACCTTCACATGTGACCTAAGCCCAGAAAAACATCCTCCTGAAATGAGAATTGCTACGTCATTGACTGCTCTGTTGTGCTTTTTCCTCTTGCATCTCAGCAAGTCCAATTTGTCGCAAATTACCGTAAGACTCACTCATCATGGGGCCTTATGCAGGGGAAAGGTGATTTTGACTTACAGTATGTCCACACGGATTTTCTCCCATTCACATGTTCACACACATGTGCTCAGCCGCACTAAGACGTATGTGTCGGGGCTAACACTGAAGAATTGATACTGGTTTACCTTTGTGCCCTGTAGAAATGGGTGCTGCTTGGGATCTTCCGCCTCAGTATGTCAACTGAGCCCGCCTAATTCTTGCTTTATTTATCTGCTTATTTTATGGCACCAGCCCTGTTCTTCATCTTCTTGTCACCTATCTTAAGGTCAGTTGGTTCCTTCTCTTCCTTTGAATAAAATCACACACATAGAACTATTAATCTTACCTCTTCTTCTAAACTTGGTTTACTGTTTCATCTGCAACTTCCACACAAATATTTCCATCCGTTATTAACTCATATCAATCCTAATATTTCTCTTACAAATGCACAAATGCACTTGATTGCAGCATTGCACTGATGCTGCTGTGTCCTGTCCAGGGCCGTGTCTGGCTGCTGGTTTCAGCACATCACTCCATCACTTCATGCCAGCATGACCTGGTGGACTCTGTCTGGTAGAGGGACTGTGCAATACGGATATGCATGGCCATAAATTTCACTCCAAAAGCACATTCTCAGCAAACTTCCAGACACACATCAGTATGAAGCAAGGAGTGTTTCCATGATCCTTGAATGTCTCCTATTATCTATTTTCTTTAATGCCCAATTGATTTAATACAGGAGACTGTATGAGATTGATTTAGTGAGGGTATTGACCAACCCTCCCCCACTAAATGTAAGGTAAACAAAAGGTCATATAAAACTCCACCTGGATTCAGATGGATGAGAAAAGCATTGAAATTCAATGACTAATTCTAGCTGCAGCTCAGCAAAGGCTCATAAAAATACATCATGTCAGAACTAGTAAGGGAAATGCTGCATTTGGACATACACATGAACTCATTCGGGTCTTAGGCCAAGCCTGGCTGAATGACTAAGTACAATAAAAAGTAACAAAGCAAACAGCGTTCTTTAAAAGATACTTTAAAACCTCTTTGAAAGACAGCCCTGAGGCAATCAAATTGGAAATAGAGAAGTCCCTAAAGGGAAGACTCTGCTTTGTACCAGTGCCACAGCTTTATTGTGAGTGTCAGGATTCAATGGGTAAGCATGAATTTTCCTGCTGATAGGAGACGGGAAAGCCTTTTGGCCTGCTAGTTATATATTTACCCACTGCATCCCATCAGAGGACACTCATTCAAGCCCAGTTCCAAGAACAACTGAAAATAACACATGTATCACATCCCATTAATTCTTTGTCAGTTGTCAAAACTGAAGTTTTACTTGTGCCCGAGAGTGCACAGTACAGAAGAAAGATAATTTTGCCCTCAAGTGCCAGCATTTTATAAAAATAAAATTACCATCCTCTAGGGAAAAACATAAAGAATACACTTTAGTGCTAATTTGTAGCTTCACAGGTATTTTCCCTTCTGACAACAGGCTAGCTCCCTAGAGAGGAGATATCTGACAGTTAAATGCTGTATTAGAAATAGGATGCTTTGGTTTAATTTCCAGCACAGCCATAAAGTTTCTGCACATCTCTGGCAAGGACTTACTTTGCCTCCCAGTGCTGAGGTGCTCTTTTACATACCCTGGCTGTTTGCCTTTAACACCCCTTAGCACAGCAGGGATGATGGGTGAACCTGCTCTGAGAAATGGCTTTCAACTGAGAACTGACTTGTAATCCCTCTCCTTTCTTCTTGCTGGTACCCCCACATTCTCACATGCTGACATTGTGACTACCAGCACCCACATGTCCCCAGCAGGGATTGTTTCTGGGAGCTAAACCTCACCTCATCCCCCAGGTACAGCCCCATCAGCTGTGTGTTTTGAAGTACCGTGTGGTACTTGCTTGCTTTGTGGCCGTAGACAAAACTCCTCATAGGCTGTCAGGCACAGAACACCCTTGCTCTTCTCACAGAAACCAGAGGTGAGGTGCAGGGCCAATCAAACACCCTATGGAGAGAAGGGGGTGCCTGTGCTCCAAACAGCTCCCCAGTACACTCTGCCTGCAGGCAGAGAGGCAGACAACTACAAAGATCCCAGCTCAGTGTCAATGCTGTGGCACAGCCCAGCTGTGTCCAAGGATAGGAGGGAAGCAAGTCTGCAGAGAGACCCCATCTGCTGCTGTCAGCCCTTCTGCACTGGGATGCTAGCACAGACATGTGGCTGTACTCCAGTAACTGGGAAATATCATAATGGCTACCTAAGTCTGCTGGGAAAGGGCATTGCCATGAGCCTGCCAGGGAGAAGGCAGGTTCAAGACAGAGAGGTGCAGAATGCTGCCTGCTGAAAGGACCTGTGCATACAGGGGATACCCAGGCAAGCACAAACCAATAGCACACTCTGACTAGGAAGAAGCAGAAGTTGGGAAATGGGCTACATTAGGAAGAGTGGTTTGCACATCAAGCTCTGCTTGCTGCAGGTAGGGCCATAGCTGGAATAATGTCCCATTTGGGCACGCTGCTGAAGAGGGTTCTTGAGGAATTGAAGAGTGTCCAGTGGCAGGTTGCAAGGTACTCAGTGGTGTGAGGAGAGGATGAGGGACTCTGTTTGTTTCATCTGGCAAAGAGGAGCCACAGGGTGCTTCAGTAGCAGTCTGTCATCCTGTCATCTGCAGCTGCAGTGGGGGTGAAACCCAGTTCTTCTCAGGATTGCCACTCTCCCAGTGGAGGAGCAACAGCCATGAACTGAGCTGGGACAGCCTGGCCAGAGGTGTTACAGATGTCCATCCTGGAAGCCTAAGGCACTGCTACATAAGGTCATGGCTTTAGTCAACCAAAACAGCATAGACTGAGAAGCCAGGAACACCAGGGTTGGCTCCTCAGACACAGCCTGCTGGGAGGAGAAACTGTGTGCTGGCCTTCTGTAGTCCTTGGGGTCATAGAGAAGTGTTAGATATGGCATAGTTTCTGTCTCACACATTTCTTCTCCCACTATTAAAGTGACAGAATTGCAGCCATTTCTTTTTGTGACAAAGAACATTTATGATTTCTTACCCCCCACACTGCTTTTGCCTCATTCTTCTTAACAAGACTGCCTGTCTTGAAAGCATATTTCCTTCTTTGTACAAATGTTTTCACTGAAAAGTGATGAAAGTGAGAAATTAATCCTTTCTGATGACAAAAAGTTACACAAAAGATCAAAGGTAAATTAATTGAAAGCGTGTTTGCACAGCTAAATTCTTATAATTGGTATCTCAAGCACAGTATTCTGTAATTTACAGATCAGATAAGCATAAAGATCATTGTATTGTGATTGGAAAATTTTTCTGTAAGATGATGGAAGTACTCTGTCATGCTTAGTACATGATTGCAAGACAGAAAAGAACTTCAAGTTAAGAAGATTAATAAAAAGACAAAGAATTAACAGTTTCAAATGCTCTTTATTTCAGATTAATTCAATTTTGAAAACTGAGTACCATCCTTCTGTCATGTAATACCTATAAATCACAGAGTCTGAAGAAAGTATGTTTTAAAATATTTATGTTTTATAACTGATTAATCCAAATGCCTGGCATGTGTTTCCAGTATTTCTGCTAATTAGCAACATGTTGGCTTGCTCTGGTTTTGTCACTGAAATGAAAGCTTGAGAATTTGTATCAGATAAAACAGCAGCTATTTTATGTTGCAGTTTTATTAGAGGAACATTTACAAACCTGCTGGAAACTATATTCTCAGATCAAGCTGGAGAGATCTAAATAAGGGGGAAAGGAACCAGATCAGTAATATTTAAATTAGATATAAAGAAATTTTTTACAATGAGAGTGTTAAAACATTGGCATAGGTTGCCCAGAGAGGTGGTAGATGCCCCATTCCTGGAGACATTCAAGGTCAGGCTAGATAGGCTCTGAGCACCCTCTTTTAGTTGAAGATGTCCCTGTTCATTACAAGGGGGTTGGACTGGATGGCCTTTAAAGGTTCCTTCCAGCCCAAATTATTCTATGATTTTATGATAAGATATGGTTAGTCATAAACCACTAACACTACAGCATAATATTAATAGATAAGTGGTTTATATTCTTATCTTAACAAATTATTCTATGATAAATCTCTATCACCAGAAAATGGTCCTTTAAAATCCTACATTGAGAGTGTCATGATTAAAGCTGGTAAAAAGAGTTAAAGTCAAAATACATATAGATATTTGACTAATTTTTCATCAGCTCTTGATGTGAGAAATTCGTAGTAGTATCATAGCACCTGGTCAAGCATAGAGCTCAACAAGACTAAGATAGGTTAGTGCAATGTTTTGAACGAGAAAACTTGCTATTCTCCCGTAAAACACTGGACATAAAGAGACAGGTCTACTGCATCTCTTTCCCAACTTCTGCTAACAAGCTCACTGAAAGGAGTCTCAGCTACCACATATTTTCTATTCAAAGAAATAAACAAGCAAACAAAAACAAAACAGAAAAAACCCCTTCTATTTAGTTCTCATCTCATCTGCAAGACGTTTTTATAGACTTATCCCTCCATGATCTGGCTTTTCATTGTTGAAGAAATTCAGCTCCCATTTTTGGAAATGTTCCCATCCCAGATAAGAGCATGTAGAGAAGGGGTTTAACCACTTGTCTCTCAAAAGAGACACAATTTCTCTCGAGGCTCACACAGAGGCAAGGGGCAATGGGTACCTACATTGGTGGTCCAAAAGACCTCACTTGAAGGTATTCCAACATACCCCAGGTGTGGGGGGGCAGCCTGCATGGTTTCCCAGAACCTGCTGGCATGGACAGGAGCAGTGCACAAAAGGGAAAACTTGCCCTCCCTGCCCCTCAGACCACAAGGTACATGGACTTGGAGGCACACAGAGCTTGTTTCTTTATTTTACAGGAACCTCACATCTTTGGCAGAAAAAGGACATTTTTCATCAAAGAGGTCAAATCTGGGTTTTTTTCCACTAAACCATTACATCGGTTTTACTTTCCACTTTAACACTTGGGAATTAAATGTGTTGACTAGATCATTGCCTCCTTTTTCCCTGCAAACCATTTTACACTGATTATGTTCTCAAAGTTTATAATTGTTCAGTTGGGAAAACAGGACTTTACATGCAGTATGTGGCAGACATACCCAACATGACTCTCTTGCTTTCCTTATTATTCCTTTATACTCCACACAATATTACCAGGAATTTTGGGTACTATCCTGATGTTTCTGCCCCTCCCCTCCCCCCATCCTAACCATTGATGTAATAAAATATATCTTTCTGTGTTGTACATTGACCCTTAGGATTGTATTATCTGAGTATATCAAGAGTTCTGCTTGATTAAGGATTTTCTTGTAAATCTACCTTTATGGACAAAGAAAATGAAACTGTAAAAACTCAGCATACACAGATGGGACACACAGAGATATTATCTGCAGAGATTATTCCCTCTTTGTAAGGCCAGAGATATCATCTGGATGTGAGGAGGTAAATTGATTTCTAGGCTTATTTTGGTTTTGGTGTCCCCTGTGGCAAGGCTAACAAAGGCATCCAGCTGGCAGAACCTTTGCAATACAAGCTTCCTTGGTTATCTACTGGGATAGCATCCCCAACTCCACTCAAACCAATATGATGCTATTAGACGGCAACATTTTGTAGGTGCCCTTAAATAAGGTAAAATCCTAAATTAGTATTGTGGAGGTTTCTCCTGACATCTGTCAATAAAACCTACAGTATGTGTAGACAGCTATCTGCAATATAAGTGTACCAATCTGAGCTAGCTGTCTACCTGCCATTTAAAACAATGACTAAGAAATTTTCTGATCCATATATCAATGTAGATAAGGGCAGTGTTCTTGATACCCTTGGACTCCAGAAACTAGTTCTGCATTGGCTACAAAAATAATCACTCTTGTTCAGATGGACACACCTGCAGTATAGGAACATTCATGCAGATGAATTCCACATTTGTGTCCTCCTGATTTGAATTCCTATTTTGAGGCACTTGGGTCATAAATCTGGGAAGAAATGAGATTTTGTTGTTTGATTACACTATGACTCACACTGTGATCTCTGTGAGACCGAGGAGCAAGCATTAATGATATATCTTATGTTGAAAGAGTGAGTCAAAATGGGATTCTTCATGGTGCTTTGGAATCATCTCATCTGCAGTGTGGCATATTTGAAATATAGCTTTTTCAGGGAGTTCTCATAATAGATGAAAAAACCCTCAAAGGCCAAACAAACAGCAAAAGAGAACAAAGGCAGAACTCTCTCCCCATTTTCCCAGCTCCTCTTTGATTTAATAACACTTCAAACCTATCCCTTTAATAAAGAACATCTGTAACCATCTATCAGAACTTAGGATTCTTGAGCCTCTGAACATCAGCTTCATGGCGAACTGGGTTTTAGAGACAGAGAACTAAATCCTTGCTCTTTTCTGCTGAAACAGATGAGTAAAATTTGGTTTGGGAAATGAGGTTATATATAGTCACACAAATCTCTCTTTTGTTTTTCTTTATTATTTATTGCATATAATTCCTTGTTGCCCTGACTGCCCTCACAGTGTTAGAAATACTGGAGATAATGGGACTACATAATGGCTGAAATCCACATGAATGCCTAAGTAACTTACTGAGCTCAATCTTTAGCTCTGTGTCTAGTCTAATACATGGGAGTCTCTCCTTTGCTCCCATGGAAACACTGAAATGTCTCACATTTAGAAAATATTATGGTGCCTATTTAATAATGTTTTCTTCTTCTTTGGAAGAGAATTACTCAGATTAATTGTGTAGCAAATTAGTCTGGTGATTTAATTTCCTTATTTTTCTGAGCTCAGCCAACAATAGAGTGAATTGTCAGCTATGCTTTCCTCTGAAGTGACCAACACCTACAGTATTTCAGAGGATGTCTTTGTCTGTGCCTACCCCAGTTTGCAGATATCTTACTGCATAACTCCTCCTGCTGTACAGTGAGCCAGGACAGAGCATTTACTACCCAAGTTTTTGTTACTTTTGCCACTATTTTGTACAGTTACTATTCTTGTTTAGAAAACCATTTGAGCAACACCTAAGCAAGTTTCTCCTTCTGACAATAATGCTATGAAGTTATATGCCTCCTAATCCTTGGAGTTCTTCATCCACTGCTTATCACTTCTACATGATCTTCAACCAAAAACTTTCTAAAATAATAGGAAGATTGTTGCCTTTTAGTTTGAAGATTTAGGCATTTAGCCTATCACCTTTTTCCAAAAATTGGGAATGATATTTAGGCTCCTTTTCTTCTCCTTCCTGAAAACTCTGTGTCTGTCCATATTTCCTATAGAACAAGTTTATGTTGTAAGGGCCAAGACCCTACAAGTCACATGATGAATGCTTAGCTTGGAGAGATCATTGTCCTCTTTTAGTCATCGCCTTGTAGCCATCTCAGCAGAGATACTTAGTAGATTTGTAAGGAGCTTCATGTTGCTACAGTTCTTCTTCTAAATATATAAAACATATCTTAAAACTGCAAAATAGAAAGCATTTTGATACTTTCAAGTAACCTTTGAGCTAAGACATGTTTTATTTGTTCTCTGAGCAACCAGTTCATCTCTCTTCCAATATTCACTGTGGGGTTTTTATTTGATAAGGTCCACATTCCTTCCTTCAAAAGGAATTTGAAATTAATGTGCTTTGATTACAACTCTGTCTGCTGCTGGTCCTGTAGTCCCTGTCCCCATTATTGCTGCAGCCATCAGTACCTGGATCAGGAAAGACTGTGGCAGGAGTAATCACAGCAGTAGTGGTGGAACAGGCTGGGGCAGTCACTGTGCCAGTCTCTGGTTACTTGTTCCTTGTCTTTCAGAACAGGCTTTATGCCCTGGAGAGTCCAGTAGTTTTCAGTGCTAACTTTGTCACATTTTGCTACAAAGGTGTAAAAGCTGATGGGACACCTACAGCCTGCACTGACAGTGCTTTACTTGAAAAGGAATATTGAATCTGTATGTAGTACTTATTATCTATGTGTCCTATAAGGAGAAAGATAAGCATCACTACCATGAACTGAGGGTGGATAACTCAGGCATCAGTAAATTAACTTGACTAATATTGGATATAACAGCCACTGCCACTTGAAGGTGTAATTCAGACATAGGTCTAGCCCATTTGACCAGGAAAAATAAAATGTCATAGTCCTAAGCACATAAAATACTGCCATGGAAAGAGGATTGTGTTCTCAATTGCACTTGGTCCTGTTGGCAAAGTAGGAACACAATCAACTTAACAATAGACAGCCAGGAAACAGTAGTCCTGATTCCTGCAATTGGAGGACATTAAATCTTATGCAATTGTAAAGAGTGTTAGCACCTTATAGAAACCCATAATGAATGACAGCAGTTCAAACCTGTTCTCAGGAACTACTTAATTTGGCATAACATGGAAAGAAAGGCACTCTTGCATTTGCTTCATCAGTAAAAGGAAGAAAATATACGCTAATAAAGAGATGGGGAATTTGTAGATGCCCTTCCACGGATCTTGACAATTTTTTCTGTAAACCATACTTTGCTTGCAGAGAAAGTGCTATATCTTTAAGACTCCCCTTCCAACCATGCCCCTGAAAAAAACAAATGTTGGAAATGGAAAAAATAATGGAATAGAGTAAAAGATTCTTCTCTAATTAGATGAAAGTTTACCCATACCCAACAACATCTTGTCCATCTGGAACTAAAAACACTTGCTGGTCTCATCATACAGCTGAGAAGAGAGCTTGGCACTGCCAGTGCTGCCTCACAGTCTCTCTTTTCAGAAATGAAGTAACTCAATGGACTGTGTCAAGAATTCAGCTAAAAATGTCCTTATGGAGACCTAAAGCTAATCTGCATGCAAACTGTTACTCTAAACAAGTTTATACTAATATATGGCTGTACCAAAACAGCAATACAGTGTTAATTAACACCCTATGGGATCCAGGGTTTTCTGCAGGACTTGTCCTGGAAGAAGCAGACCCATGCTGGCTGGCTCTAACTAAGGTCAGGAGGGACTAGTTGTGATTGTTGTTTGCTTGCATAAACCCTGCTGCGTGACTTACATTACTTTTGGCAGATCCCTGCCTTTTTCAAGACTAGCTGGACCTACTCTTGTATGAGGGACTGTTACCTGGACCAGCCAGGACTGCTCCCTGTGAAGAAGCTGTGATCAATCCCTGGACCTTGAAACTTATTAATTTATATATCATGTTCATTTACATATTCCTTTACCAAAGTAGCAAGTGACATATTTTCCAGTACAATTGAGTCCTAAAGAAAACCACAAACAACTAGCTTGTAACAGTAGCTACAGCTCCAACTAGTGTTTAGCACACAAACTTCTGTTTGCCTCCCCAGTCTTTCATGTACAGAACAGACTTCCATGCTGTACAGAAGAGAGTGTACAACTGAAACTCATACAGACACTTTTTTAGAAGAGGACATTGTATTTAACTGGTCCTTTCTGTAAGTGGGGAACTCTGTCTAGGAGACTCTGTCAGAGTTTCTTCTATACAACAAGTAACTATATTTCAGCAGTATTCTACTGTAAGATCTGGGTTCACTTCCCAAAGCTGGGTACCTGCCCTGGAACAACATCCAGCTCTGCAGATCCTTCCCTTCTTCTGCCCTATTTTCTACATGCATGAGTGGAAAGGAGCATGCATGCACTTTAGCAAGGCCCTTCAATGTGGACAATTTGGAAACAGCCATAAGATTTTCTGCCGACAAAATCTTTGCCTTTGCAGTACTGGGCACACATGAACTTGTGTCTCTCATGTCTTCTTGTAGATTTTGGTCTTGATGTGGTAATACAGATTTTTTATTTATTTATTTTTTTCTGTGCCAACAATATGTCTACTTACAAATTTAAACAGAAATTCAAGAAAAGAAGCCTTTTTGCAACTTATATTTCTTATGTAAAATAACAAAATACTTTCTGTCTTATATATAATCACATTTGCCATCTATTGGATTTTAAAATGCTGTAATTCTTGTAACACCAGCCCAACCAACAGAGTGCAGGCTCATCCATTCAATCATTTTAGATTAGAAGCTAAATATTTCAAATAACATGTCAAAATAACTCCTCTAGAAATGCTAAATTACATGTTTAAATAATATTAGCAGCATATAGTGGAAAGCTGACTGCACATTGCTTCTTTGTTCATGTCCTTCATGCATTATGTGTTATAGAAAAACATTATAGTTTTGTTCACTCCTTAGAGCTTTTCATAGAAACAACTTATTAACATTAGCAAAGAAATTTTACTTTTTGTAAAATACGTATTGTATTCCCAAATATGTTTCTGGCCCTGAAAAATCGAGACAAGAAAAAAGAAATTAAAAAAAATGCTTCTGATCAAACAAATATACAGGTTTATTAGAGCATATTTCCATGTTTGAAACATGCAACAGTTTCACAATTTTTTGTTTCCTTCTGTTTCCAGTAGCGTAACCTCATGATAACCAAAAACAGCTGTTAAAAAAGTATTTCCACAAATGAATGATTAAAAAATATGTGCTGTATCTTCCAATGCTACAACTATGTGAAAAATTCAGTATTTACAAAAGAAAACGTGGAAAACAAATACTGCTAAATTGTGTTGTCAATATAATTACAGAAACTATAGAACACTCACAGGGAAAATTTATGCTGACAAGCCTCAAGTGTAAGCCTAGATTTCATAACATATTTGGAAGAAACTAAAATTTATAATTTCGAGTATGTTTGCTTTAATATATATATTGGCAATAACCCAGCTCAGTTTTATAATCAATAACATTCTACATATTTTTTTCACATCATCTTTTCTGTTTGAATATAAAGTCTAATAGAAAAACAATTCAATTATGCAAACATGAACACTCTGTTAGTATGGCTAATTGCTTTTTAATAGATTGCATGTACAAAGAAAGTAGTAGCACAAAGAGAAAACTAGGCAAAGGGTAACGTACTTAATTAAAAACACTTCTCATTTCTGTAACTGTGAATTACCTACTTGCAAAATATATGCAGTACATATAATGTGCACAAAAACACACACAATGCCACTGCATGCATTTTTTCTGACTTAAATATAACTTCAGGTTCACAGACCTTTGTCCAGAGCCAGTGAGAGCTGTGGTCACATTTGTGTACTAAAGGTGGTCCAAAAGATAGTCTGTTAAATTTAAGTTGTTCCACCCTGTTGTCCTCTTGGTTCTAGTGCT
Organism: Campylorhamphus procurvoides; assembly: GCA_013396655.1. Classification (NCBI taxonomy): domain Eukaryota; kingdom Metazoa; phylum Chordata; class Aves; order Passeriformes; family Dendrocolaptidae; genus Campylorhamphus; species Campylorhamphus procurvoides. Next base: position 769,657 of record WBMV01000441.1, read on the forward strand.
TTGAATAACAGTAAAACATTGGACCACATTGCTCTGCTGAAGAGCAGAATATACTAACAGGAAAAATAGAGAGAAGAAACAAGATTTTCTTCAGTGACAACAAAATCGGTATTTTTCCTTTATTAGCTATAATATTCTTTATTTTTTGCCCAGAATACTCAATAATATGTCTGGAAGCTTCCGGAGCGGATAACAGGTTAATACGATCTTATCCTACATCTAGCTCTATTAATTTCTGCTGCCATTATCAGGACAGGCATGGGGACTATCCTCAGTGAAAGCCACATGGTGGCCCCATTCTTTGCTCTCCTCAAGCAATTAGAAAAGTAATCTTGTCTGTTAGGCTTTGATGGGAAGAAGAGAAACCTGCTTCTGAGGTTCCTCTTTCCATGCCTGTTACATAGCCATGCACATGCTCCAGCAGCCACAGCTGACTCTGTCAGCAGTCCTGCACCGTGTCAGGAGAACACCTGGATTTCAGGAGACAGCAATCTCAGGAAAACAGACCAGACAGGTACTTCGCAAAATGATCCTCAAGACTTAAAAGCACAGCAAAACTTATGCAAGCAGCTTCAAAACCTGACCGTAAGATAAATGACAGACTCCACTGAAAAATGTAACAAGTTCATCATCTGAATGAGCTACAGATGACCATGCATTGTATCGAAAATAAGCTCCCCTTGAATGCTTTGCAATTAGCAAATATGTTGTGACGAATTTTTACTGCAGTTTATTGCCAATTTTGAAGGCTATATTGTTGTGATCTGGTAATGAAAATAATTTAAAAAACCCAAACCAACAACGTTGACAATTTTTATATGTTTCTAGAAGACTTACTAGTTTGATTCTTGGAATATACTGGTTCTATGGCTCTTACCAAATGGCCACACTCTCCCAAACTGATGGGGCTGTTTGCTTGGCAACCAAATGTGGCTTGATCTTAATGAATTAAAAAAGAGAATCTGGAATTCTTACCATAAAGCAAGTTGTCCTGGCATTCACTATGCATTTTATTGGTGTATCTGTTTGTAACAGTGCTTATCATATTTATTTATCAATATATTTTTTTAATTAGTTTAAAAAAATTGAAGGCAGGTGCAACAACACACACACAAAAATATATTGTATAACTTACATCAACATGAAGTGAAGAAGAAATGTTACCCTAAAAATGAAACCCCACAATATACATACAGACAGTGACAGCACTAAATGATTTGCCTTCAGAAGGGCAGTATCTGAGAATTGCCAGACCTTTACAAGATAAAGCAGTATAAGCAACTGAATTCCAACAACTCAGTCTGTCTAACCAAATTCTTTATCTGGACAGCCAGGACTTTTTTCCATCTCCTTTTTTTTGTATTTAAGACTAAACTGTAGTCTTGCTCATATTGTCTTCTTTCCCTGTGACTTCATCGGATAATCATGGGAAGTTTTAGGCATTAACGCTAGAGAGTTACCCCAAAACATGAAAGCTCCACTATTTTTACTGCTTTAAACAGCAAGCAAACAATGCACTTAGTATTTTAGAAACAGACAAAAAATTGAAATAAATTCTATTTTAAAAAATAATTGCTTTATTATAGCCATGCCTTTCTGATCAGTTGACCAAGTCCTAAGTACCTTTCAGAAAATAATTTAAATACTGCAGAATAGGTTATTGAGCAAGGTGGCACATTTTGTCTTATGGTTATGTTAGTCATTCCTTGGTACCATGACTGGCGTCTTTGACAGGCAGAAAGTGCCGTGCTGTAACCTTCCCAAACACTGTGACAGGACTGCAAGCCCTCCCTGCCCCGAGGCCTGTCTCATGTCGGAATGGGGATGAAGCTGGTCGATTTGGAGTGGGGCATCTCTCTCCAGGTATTAAGGCTGTGGGTTGGGCTTCTATTGTTGGTGAAAGAAGTCTGTCGCCTGCTATTGCTGTTTGAATCTTCTTTACTTAGGGTTTGCTTTATTTTTTGGCAGCAAGGGAAGCTCTGTACGCAGTCTTGCAGAAGGTGCCCACTGAAGAACATGTAGATCCACGGGTTACAGCAACTGTTCAGACTGGCCAGCAGAGCTGTAACAGTAGTTGCAGTGTTTTCAGAATCTGGGGAGGAGGGAAGAAAACCATTTAATAGACAAAAGAACATTTGCACCATCCAGTGAATTGCTTCATTAACTGTTGGATTTATTTTCCTGAATATTCTAGTTCTAAAAGTTGAGCCACAGCATTTGAAATGAGTAGTAAGAACATACTGAGTAAAGTTCTTATTTATGTAATGCTGCCAATTGAAGTCAATGGGAATTTGTCTGAACAGACTTCAAACAGCTGTGACAGAATAATTTATGGGATAATCCATCTAAAATAATACTTTAGTCCTATTTCCACTGATGCGTATCCATGTGTTGATAAGCTCATGCTTTAAATACTGAACAGAACCCTGGGAGACAATGGCAAAATTCCCACTGACTTTCCACTGCTTTCAATAACACTGAATTTTGCTGTATACATCTACATGCTGATAAGTGTTGAATGCTCAACTGACTATTGGCTTGTTGATCAAATCTAGATTTTGGAGATTAAAGAAATTTTACTTAAGGGAAAATCAAAGCACTATGCCATGAAAATGCTATTGTCTTCTATCTTCAATAAATAACTAGTTAATAGTTAGATCAAATACTCTAAATATATATTTAGTCTAATCAATTATTAGTGATCTTTGTAATTACTGAATCTCCAAAGAAGTATAATTGCTGTTTTATGCAGTTTCATAGATTTAAAGAATCTCTTCAACCAAGTCTAGCAAATACCCATCTATTCAATTAGGTTTTGTTATTTTTGAAGTAAAAAAACGCCAGATCAATTTGCCTACTGCAAGCCTTTATTTCTCTGTAGAGACCTGCATTATGGGCTTGACTTTAGTCCCATGTTAGAGGCAATCAGTGCTCTCACTACGGTAAACAATAATTTGGGGATATTAAAGAAAAATTTTAAAGTTATGAATTCCAACATTTTGATTTACTGCTTTCTCATTATGAGAAAACACGGTATATGTCACTTATTGTGCCTGCCATTACCTATGTAATAGTTTTTAAACTCAGGAACTATTTTCAGACAAATTTAACAGCAGGACAGGTAACTTCGAAATTTCCATTGCCACTGATTCGTGCAGACTGGTGACTGACTAAAGGGGCTACATAGAGGTGGCTGCCCTGCTAAGAGGAAGGGTTCAGGGTGTGCTCAACGCATTATTAGACAGCAGATCCAGGAAAAAAGGCTTAGTAAGCTCCTTGCTCATATAACTCTTCCTTGACACACATGCGTACATGCTTCACAATAACACAAAACGTTTCTAAAGTTTTCTTATCGGCAGCTTCAAACGGACGAAAATGTTGCTGGGTCAAACTACGGCAGCAAATGTTTGCCATTTTCCATCCGCTCGTTCTGCTCTGGATGAGAACTCAGGGGTTGCTGCTCCTTTCGGGGAGCCCATCTGTCTCCATCAACCCTCCGGCTGCTCCCGGGACAGGCCGAGCCGAGCGCCTTCGGGGGCCGCCGGGGCTGGGAGTGCGAGCGGAGCCGGCGGGGCGGCTCCGAGGGCAGCGACGGCCCCAGGGCTGTCTCACCTGCCGGCACAAGGGCTCTCAGCCGCTGTTCTCCGGCGGGAGAGCGGCCCGTTCGGCCGGGCGGTGCGGGGAGAGCGAGTCCCGGTCCCGCTCTCCGCGTCGTGCCCTGTCTCGCCGACGCTCGGCTCAGGGATGCGCAGTGCCCGGGACAGCGGGCTGCGCCCCCGGGGGACCCTAACGCGTGCGGGGCGGCCGGTGGGGGGAAGCGGAGGCATCACCTACCGACCCAGGGGAATCGCTGGTCCCAGACGGACCACATCTGGATGGTGAAGAAGGGAGCCCAGCAGACGACGTACACTGACACGATGACAAAGGTCATCTTGACGGTGNTGGTAGCAGATGAAGCCGTAGCAGGTGACGAGTATGAGGACGGGCACGACGAAGATGCCGCCGGTGATCCAAGTGATGTAGGCGCGGGGCCCCCAGGGCATGATGAAGTGCGCCCAGCAGTCGTAGACCTGCGAGCCGCGCTCCACCTCGCTGAGGGAGAAGATGAAGTACTGCGGGGTGCTGAGCAGCAGGCTGAGCGCCCAGGCTGCCGCGATCATCCCGTACGAGCGCTTGGTGGGCTGCTGCAGCGTCTTCAGCGGGTGGCAGACGGCGATGTAGCGGTCGGCGGTCATGGCCACCAGCATGTACGCCGAGGCGAACATGCCGAAGACCTGCAGGTGCTTGACGACGCGGCAGAGCCCGTCGGGGCCGTGGAAGCGGTGGGTCACTTCCCAGCAGAGCTGAGGCAGCACCTGGAAGAAGGCCACCACCAGGTCGGCCAGGCTGAGGTGTCGGATGAAGAGGTGCATGCGGGACGCCTTGCGCGGGGTGCGCCGCAGGGCCAGCAGCACGCTGCC
>WBMV01000441.1:774128-1081939 GCA_013396655.1 Campylorhamphus procurvoides
CCGGCCCGAGCCCCGCACGTCCGACCGCCCGCCCGCCGCCGCCGCCGCCGCTCCGGTGGTGCGGAGCGCTCGGGACGTGCCTTTATCGCCCGCCGCGGGAGGCGAGGCGAGCGGGAGCTCCCGTGCCAGTGGCTGCCCAGCGCCTGACGCCAGCTCCCTCCTTCCCCGGCTGCCGTCGCCGCTCCCTCCGCGCCCCCCCGGCCGCCCCGGCGAGCGGGAGGCTGGTCCCGCAGGGGAGCGGGGCCGCTCCGCCCAGAAAGCGCCTTGCCGGGGGCAGCGGGGTCCGACAGCCCTTCCCGGGGGCGGCGGTAAGGGNCGCGTCTTGCCCCGGACGTTCCGCCAGATGTGGTAGCAGATGAAGCCGTAGCAGGTGACGAGTATGAGGACGGGCACGACGAAGATGCCGCCGGTGATCCAAGTGATGTAGGCGCGGGGCCCCCAGGGCATGATGAAGTGCGCCCAGCAGTCGTAGACCTGCGAGCCGCGCTCCACCTCGCTGAGGGAGAAGATGAAGTACTGCGGGGTGCTGAGCAGCAGGCTGAGCGCCCAGGCTGCCGCGATCATCCCGTACGAGCGCTTGGTGGGCTGCTGCAGCGTCTTCAGCGGGTGGCAGACGGCGATGTAGCGGTCGGCGGTCATGGCCACCAGCATGTACGCCGAGGCGAACATGCCGAAGACCTGCAGGTGCTTGACGACGCGGCAGAGCCCGTCGGGGCCGTGGAAGCGGTGGGTCACTTCCCAGCAGAGCTGAGGCAGCACCTGGAAGAAGGCCACCACCAGGTCGGCCAGGCTGAGGTGTCGGATGAAGAGGTGCATGCGGGACGCCTTGCGCGGGGTGCGCCGCAGGGCCAGCAGCACGCTGCCGTTCCCCACCACCGCCACCGCGAAGGTGACGGCCAGCACCGCGATCTCCAGCTTCGCCAGCTCCTCGTCCCGGCCGAAGGGGTCCCAGCCGCCCAGGCTCCCGTTGGGCGACCCCGACCACGCCTCGGGGCTGGGGCTGCCCCCGCCGCCTCCGCCGGGCTCCTCCGCCCGCCACCGGCTGCTGTTCCCGGGAGAGGCCGCGGCCCGGGGGGAGCCGGCGCCGCCGGCGAGGCGCATGGAGAGGGATACCCGGGGGGCCCGGCCCGAGCCCCGCACGNCCGGCCGCCCCGGCGAGCGGGAGGCTGGTCCCGCAGGGGAGCGGGGCCGCTCCGCCCAGAAAGCGCCTTGCCGGGGGCAGCGGGGTCCGACAGCCCTTCCCGGGGGCGGCGGTAAGGGCAGCTATAGCCGGAACCCTACCCCGGGACAGCTCCCTCGCGGCCAGGTAAAGCAGCACGTAAAAGTTTAATTCAGAATAAAATTGTTGCCCTAACCATGCAGAATAGAGGGAAGTCTGTCAGCATCAGTCTGCACACCCCGATCCGGCTTCTATCCAAGGAAAAGTGGCTTGTCGATGAGAAGTGCTGGTTTGGCTCTGAGAGAAATCCTGTTTGGGCCTTTGGCGTTGGACAGTCATGCTGGGATCAATCCCAGGGAAGCGAATTACTAGAAAAAATTGCATAGAGTTTGAAAGCAACCTTTCTGAAGTTTTCAGGACTTCACGTAGGACAATAAATGTCATCCAGACCTTAGCATACAGGTCTAAACCACATATTTCTGCAAAGTACAATCAAAATCTCCGCATTTCCTAGGGAGTTTATGGCAGTGGGTCCTCTAAATCCCAGGTTCAAACATGTTTTAGCTGAGGAGATTTCCTGCTCTTGGTAGAGTGAATGGATTTGGTGCAAATTCCAGTCCCATTGTCATGAGTGTGGGTTTACACCCTAATTTCACCAGAACCTCCATTTGATCCTTGAGTGAGAAACTCCTTCCTTCAGCCACACAAAAATGCATCACAACTAAGAAATATTGTGTTAGATGCTGGCCCTACTTTGGTTTTAATAAAACTCTCTGCGTCTGCTCTTATGTGATTGCATTAAATGTAGTCATAAAAAGCATGTGGTTTTACAGAGACAAGGAAAAATAAGGAAGAATGAAAGATTAAATCTTACTTCTTTGTTTAAAAATACGTTTCTCAAAGTTTTGACTCCAGAGTAGTCTTAAAGTTTAAAATACAAGAAGACAATATGCTTCTGAATATGCTAGCATTGTGCAAGGCTTATCCCAGGCTTTTTGCCCCTTTCTGGGGTTGTTCGCCTGTGGGAAGGTATGTGCACCCACCCCAGTCTGTCACTATCCTTCCTTCACTTGGAGGTCAGTGGCAGAAGCCTAGGAGGACACCAGTGCCTACAGTGCAGAGTTGTCATGAGCTTTTCCATAAAAAGCTGCAACCTCCTCCCAAAACCTGGAAGACAGTAAATGTATCTGTCCTAAGTTTCTAGTAAACTTAGTTCTTTAAACTTCCCTTTGTTCCAAAGCATGATTTTTGTGAATGGTTCAGTGCATTATTCACACCTTAGTGCCTATACCATTGTATTAGACCTGGGAAACTGTGCACCACACAACATATCAGCATGTTTCAAGTCAAATGGAGAGAGAATTAAAGCTACATATCACAAATTTCACAATACAGCACTGCTACCAAGGCTTCTTTCATATTTCTTGCCCGTCTCTATGACATGCTTTACAGGAACTGAATGCTACATAAATGAATGGTGTTACTCAGGAAACTCTGCTAACAGGTTTTCTACTGTGCAAACCATGCAAGGATTACAAAGCTTTCTTCACTGTTGGGTATGTCATCCATTAACAGAAGAGATGAAACTTCAGGGTTGACAAAGACATATTTTTAACTGCCAGACAATAAGATATGGGTGCTTGTTCAGAATACTGGGAGTTTGTCAAGCCCACATAATCTCAGAAATATTCCTTTCCAACACATACTCTATTCCTCTGAATAGCATTTTTAAGAAAGTTTCCAGAGCAAAGGGCTGAAAATTAATCTCAATATCATTGCCCAAGGCTTTATGTAGAGATTACTTGCAATGTTAAGCATCATATTGGTAATAATTTTTGCTGCGTTGTACTCCATCAGGAAAAAAGGAATCTAGGACTAGTCTTTATGCCTTTTTTTTTCTCAAAATGATTCAATATTTATGTTTTTATAGGTAACATATCTAACCAGGCTGTTGCAAATTTGTTTGTTTCAACAAACCTAAGTAATTCAGTAAAGAGTTTTATTTATATGTAGTAGTTAAAAAATGTGTTCCTACTCTAAATATTAAGCAAATTCAGGATTCTTAAGGTTTCTGTGCTGGTTTAATCAGCATCTAGTCTGATCTTTTTTACTTAATTCTAACAGTGTTGGTGTTCTTCAAATTAAACAGGATAGTTTTCAGTTTTCCAAGCAGATGTCCTTAACAAGCTGAATGAGTTGTGCTCTCCTATCTGACCAGACTGACCAGACATGGAGAGGGTTCCTCTGCCCACAGAAATCTGTAACATGGAGATCAACATGTTGAAAAACTTGTAGAATTCCCTTCCAAAGAGAAAAATGGCCATCGGGAAGGCTGCTGGATGAAATGAACATCTTTGTCCTGTGACTCGCCTGGAGCTCAGCTTGGAGCTGAACTATCAGTAAAGAAAATTGAGATTGCTGTTATAAGAAACCTTTATTTGTTCTCACTAGGCACACAGCTGTCTGTAAAAATACCTGAGAATGGCAAGGGTCTCTAGCATATTGTCTGCTGCCATATAGGTTTCTGTAAAAGTGCTTAAGAGTTGCCAGATATCCTTGTGAATGTTGAATTCATTGATGACTGAATGGCTTCTGTAAAGTACTCAAAAACCTAACTGAAACATGATCCAGTGTGATGCCAAATGCAGCTGTTTTCTCTTCATCCCTTGCTGTTGTGGAAGTGATTAAGCTGCAGTCTCAGTCTCTTCTTCCATGGCAAAAGAAATGTTCTGAGCAAGTCAAAGGCTCAGGATTTTAATCCTGGAAAATTGATGATGATTTGTATTTTGCAGGATAACTTTAAACAAAAAAGCACGGGGCTTTCAGCATAATCTTCAGGAAAACTGACAGTTTTGAATTGTAGCTACTTGTAGTCAAACCACAATTCTCTGCCAGGTTTTGTGAAGAGTTGCTCTAGTCATTAGAATTGCAGAAAAGTAATATAAGTAAAAAACATCAAGCTTTTTAATCAAAAAAAATCCTCATGTAGGGTAAGGGTTAAAGCACTGCTAAAAAAAGGAGATTGTTTATTTGTAGAGGATTCAGCTGCCTTGTTAAAAAGGGCATAAACCATAGATATGAACAGCTGTCTCCTGTGATCTGTCTGCAAGTTCAAAGTATTTGCACTACTTCCTTTGACCAACATTATTTAGTAAGGATGAGTTTGATAGCCCTTTCCAGAAAGACACAAGACTTAGCTGCTGCAGATCCCAACTATTAAATTCACAGCTATGGGACCCAAACATTGGAAAAAACCCATGTGCTGAGTGAGGGACTGCTAGAACCTGGGGTCACCCGGGAGACAAGCAGATGCCCCATCCGTTCCCTAACCCCAGGAAGCAAATGTCACCTGAAGGAAGACAGGAGAACACTTGGGACACAAAGCAGCTTCCTGAAAACATGCCTTGTTTACAACCTCTATTGGTCTAGCTTTTTTCTACCAGACCAAAACTAAGTGGAGAATTGCCCCAAACTGCCTTCAAAGCAGATTACAAGTCTGAATTCAGAATTCTGAAAAGGCTGTAGTACAAGACCAAGAAACGAGCAAGACTCAGGGCAAACTCCTATTCTGTAAAACGTAGAATTAAGAAACTATCTGTAAGACACAGGAATTTAAGTTTAGCCCTCAGGACTGTTTGCAAAATCCCAGTTCATTGTCTTGAAATGTCTAGAAGTGGCCAGGAAAAAAAAAGCTTTAAGGTTATGCCCCATGTTTTCCTTTGCTTGTTAAACTGAAGGCACGTCCAGATTCTGCTATCTGTACACACAGAGAATCGTGTCTGACCATCCCTGTCATGCTGTGTTTCTTTCTGTGATGGCATGTCATGGTTTAACTTCAGTCAGCAACTGAGCACCAGGAGCTGCTTGATCAGTCCTTCCCGGTGGGATGGGGAGAGAATCAGAAGGGTAAAAGCGAGAAAACTCATGAGTTGAGTTTAGTAGGTAAAGCAAAAGCCTAGCATGCAAATCAAGCAAAGCAAGGAATTAATTCACTACTTCCCACAGGCAGGCAGGTGTTCAGCCATCTCTAGGAAAGCAGGGCCCCATCACACATAACACCGACTTGGGAAGACAAATGCCGTCACTCTAATCATCCCTCCCCTTCTTCCTCTGGCTTTATATGCTGAATATGACACCACGTGGTATGGGATCAGTTGGGGTCAGCTGTCNTAGCATGCAAATCAAGCAAAGCAAGGAATTAATTCACTACTTCCCACAGGCAGGCAGGTGTTCAGCCATCTCTAGGAAAGCAGGGCCCCATCACACATAACACCGACTTGGGAAGACAAATGCCGTCACTCTAATCATCCCTCCCCTTCTTCCTCTGGCTTTATATGCTGAATATGACACCACGTGGTATGGGATCAGTTGGGGTCAGCTGTCCCAGCTGTGTCCCCTCCCATCTTCTTATGCACCCGAGCCCACTTGTTGGGGTGTCGTGAGAAGCAGAAAATGCCTTGACTCTCTGTAAGCACTGCTCAGCACTAACAAAAACATTTCCATATTGTCAACCTGGTTTCCAGCACAAATCCAAAACATAGCCACACACAAGCTACTGTGGAAAAAATTAACTCTAACCCAGCCAAAACCAGCAAGTGAAGGTTGATTGTGGTGTTCAGGGAGTACTACCTGTGTAATTAAATGTTACCAGAAGAAGAAGCATGTTGCCCTTTTCCTTTTGCCTCCTTCCTTGCATCCTTGCTGACCTGGCTTAACAGAAAACAGGGCCTTCAGGATTCAGAGATTTCAACCATTGCCCTGAAGAAATGTTAATACAGCAGCTTCCCACCCTGTCTGGTTTCAAGACGGTGAAGGAAACGGGCATTTGAAGGGACAATCAGTCTTTCCATGTTTATAACCTTGTGGAAGGAACATACCAAAAAAAACATGAGGAAAGCTGCATTTTGGCATGGCATCACATTGCTCAGATTTTCATCATGTCCAAGGCACAACAAGAATCTGTCTGAGACTAACTAGAATTTCAGACAGAAAATCTCTCATTAAATCTGAAGGATTAAAATCATAAGGGCATAAATCCCCAGACTGATTCAATGTTGTTATTAGCAGAATAAGAAAAAATTAGAACTGAGCTTCCTCATGTTATATATACCTGGTGAAATGGTATAACCTCAGACTGTCCAGAACTGGAAAAGACTTAATATGCATTTTGCACTTCCTCAGATACTGCATCAGTGTTTTTGCTTTAAGCACATAATCAGTAGTTTTATCTCTCAGTTCTCATATTTCAGAGATGTAAAATGTTCTTCTTTTCTTGAGCCAATTTCTAAATTACTCCTATCTAAAATTTCATTCCATCTGTAACCTACTGTGGTGGGCTGATGCTGGCTGAATGTCAGCTGTCCACCAAAGCCACTCTATCACTTCCCTCCTCAGCTGGACAAGGGACAGAAAAATATAAGGAAAAGCTGGTGAGTCAAGACAAGGACAGGGAGAGATCACTCACTTGTTACCATCACAGGCAACACAGACTCAGCTTGGGGAAATCCGTTTAATTTATTACCAATCAGATCTGAGCAAGATAATGAGAAACAAAACCAAATCTCAAAAACACCTTCCCCCTACCCCACCCCTCTCCTCTCCTCAGGCTTAACTTCACTACAGAATTCTTTACCTCCTCCCTGACAGTGGCAATGGGAAATAGGGTCATTGGTCAGTTTATCACATGTTTCTGTTGCATCTTTCTCTGCAGGGACAGGACTCTGCACACTCTTCCCCTGCTCCAGTGTGGGGTCCCTTCCATGGGAGACAGCCCTCCATGAACTTCTTCAATCTGAGTCCTGCCTGTGGGGTGCAGTTCTCATGAATTGCTCCAGTGTGGGTCCTTTTCCACAGGGTGCAATCCTTCAAGAACATGCTGCCCCAGCGTGGGTCCCCTGCAGGGTCACAAGTCCTGCCAGCAAACCTGCTCCTGCACAGGCTTCCCACAGGGTCACTATCTCCATCATGCATTCACTGTTCTGGTGTGAGGTCTTCCACGGGCTGCAAGAAAATCTCAGCTCTGGTGTCTGAAACACCTCCTTCCTCTCCTCCACTGACCTTGGCATCTACAGGGTTGTTCCTCACATATTCTCACTGCTGCCCCTGCTGGGGTTTTCTCTGCTTCTTAAACACATTATCACAGGGGCACTGTCAACTGTCAGCGATGGGCTTGGCTTTGGCCAGCAGTAGGTCTCTTTTGGAGCCATCTGGCATTGGCTCTGTTGGGCACAGGGGAAGCTTCTGGCAGCTCCTCACAGAAGGTGTAACCTCCCCGTGCCCTAAGCTTTGTCACACAACCCAATACACCTACTCTTTTATCACTGTGTTAACACCTACCTTCCTTATGCTTTGTGCAAGTTTTGACTTGTACACTAAGTCAAGGCAAAAGAAAATATTTCATAAAGTTTGGTGGCAAGAGTGATCAGTATAAACAAAGTGAAATTAACATTAAGGGTTATTTCTGTGATTTCTCCTTAGAAAACACTTGACATGAGATGCAACTCTCTTACAAAAATATAATACTAATAAAAGTTCTCTTCAGGAGCTTGAGTAGTAGAAAGGAATACAGACCATCTATGCATGACAATTTTTATGAGAGATTTGACTGCATCTGACAATGACACTATCAACTGATTCTAGGAAATGGTGAACTTGGGTAAAAGCTAGTCTTGTGCAAAATTGCCTTATTTATCCCAGAAACATGCTGAGAACTGAAAGCATACTGTGTTTGAGAATACACTAGAAGACCATTACTGTTTCATAATTTTAATTGAAAGACAAAGCCACTTATGGAATCAAATAAAGGTAATAATGCTTTTGTTTATGGCAAAATTTTTATTTTAGTAGTTATCATTAAGAAACACATTCAAAAGCATTTTAAAATTAATTGGGTTTGAAACTATGTATGTCATTTTTCTCATGGTGAACATTTTGAAGAGCCTGCTGATATGGAATATTGATAACTGATGCAGAATACGGATATAACTATTATGTAAACAAAACACCCCTCAAATAATCTACTAAAAATATTGTGGCAGCTGCATTCTCACAAGTTTGGTAGTTCAGGGTGCTACCACCACAGTCATTTTACCACTGCATTCCTGAGAAATAGGTTCCAGTCTATCAGACCAGAGGAGGTACAAATGCCAGCTAGTCTTATGAATGTTTATACACATTCATATTCCAGCTTCTTCAGGATTATCTTCTGTGACTGTTCTCTCCATATAAAGCCCAATTGTCTCTGGAAGAAAGCTGGCTAAAAATCTTTTAATCAAAATGCTTTTTTCATTATAATCCAAATTTAAGGATCCTGAAGGCTGCAGATGCATTGCTGTCTTTAACCTGAGCTGTGGTTTACAGTGTGGTCAACATGAGGATGAAGCAAAAAGCACATTCTCTACTTGCTTCCACTGTGTCTTCTCTTATCACATCTCCTCTCCCTGCCTGAGCCAGCAACAAACTAGCAGTTCAGACAGTACAGGCTCTTGCCTGCTGAGGCCTCTTCAGAGAGAAAACAAAATAAAGAGTGGTATTGAGGAAGGCAGAGAAGGATCAGACATTGACAGTAGAGAGAAGAAAGCTAAAACACAGTTCAGAGAGGTAGGTGGATCTTGGAGCTGCCTGTAGGGTAATGTGTGTGAAAGGAGAATTCGAGCAGGGTGATGAGCAGCAGCTTTGTGTCTCAGGGATGGGCACACAAGAGATGACCTGGTGCCTCAGCCTGAGTTTCACAGACTGATGAGGTAGATTTGGGTGTTAAAGAAGACCAGAAGAAGCAGACAGAAGAAGAGGAAACAACCAATGATATTTACATGGTGGACAGAGTATCTTGGCTGCTGATTTCATTGTGGGGTTTCTTTAAATGCATGTTGGTGCACACTGGTAGTTAGCAGCCCTACATCAAATCCTCAAATATGGAATAATTTTTGTGTAGGTATCCAAGTTGCTGTAAATGAAATTGTATCATGACAAGTACTTAGACGAGGAGAACTTACTGACATTAATTACTGCAGTTTCAGGACCCTTTGAGGTATTCTTGCATTATACTTTAACCTGGTACAGTTTATAATTTTCACTCCAAAGAAGTTCTCCTCCTGGAAGTTTTAAGCAGGCTCTCTTTGCACTTCCCTTATCATCACATTTAGCAGCTCTGTATCATATAACATTTTACTTGTTCCTTTTATGACCAGAGGAAAATTTGCATGCTTTTTGGATGAAGAAAGATAATAAAGCAATAAATTTTAGGGGATAGGAGGTACTAACAAACCGGCCAGCATGACACAAGAGGAAAAGCATTCCCATGAGATACAGCCAAGCTATAAGCCAAAGTGTATAATTTTATTTCCAGTGAATAAATATGTTTAATGGTTTCTGGGTAAGTTTTGCTATTACATTGTTTATGCTTGATTTGCCAATATCAGGATTAGTAAACCATGTGAGATGGCTTTTTTAGACTAGAGAAAACAGGTTTTATAATTTTCTGTCAGCTGTACAGGGAGGAACAGAGGTGATTGTAGTCCATAATGTTAAAGAACTTCCTTTCTACAGCATGTGCAATTTATTAAAGCTTTGAACTGCTGAAGAACTTGAGTACAAATGTGATTTTAGATCATGTATTTTACCACCATTCCCGTAGTTGTAATATCATGAAATTAACTAGTGCAATGTTTGACGCCTTGTTGGGGATGACATTGCTATTGTATTTGCACACGACCTACACTGTTCCTTATACATACTCTCTTGTGTAAATTCACTGCTGTTGCTTTATTTGAATCTTTTGTGTCTTCTGTGTACAATGTTGAAACAGAGCCTTTATGGTATATTTGTAACACCTATGCCCCTTCTTGTGAGAATACTGATTTTCTCTAAACTCTTTCACCCTCATCAATATGGGTCATCACTGTCTCAAGTGAGTTCTAGGAAACACTTGTCCTTGTTTTGAACAAGTCAGCATTCTTCTTCTATTTCTGCTACTGTCACCAACACCACCAGCAGTATGAGAGGAAATCCAGTTAAAAGAGAGATGACCTGATCTTCCCCAGGATGTTGAGTCTATTATTTTGGGGGACAAGTGTATCCCTACAGCTGCCACAGAACATACCTATTCACTTGCCTATTGCTAGTAAGGTAATTAAACTGCCTATTACATTAGAATGTTTGATTATATTTTAATGTACTTCTGAAAAATATTCATGTTGCTTCGTACTAATGTTATTTACTAATTCCTTGAATTATTAAGATGAGTAGACTGCTATTTCCACTTCCTGAACAATACAATGTCTTCAGCCCTTGTAGGGATACAGTTCCTACCAAAGTGTGACTTAGTGTAGCACATTTTCAACAAGAGCCTTCCTTTCTGCTACTTCATTATCACCTCACGCATGACTAACATTTCTGAGTTATGGAACTAGTAGACACCTTACCAACAGGAATCAGAAGCTTTGTATGGAAGTCTGTTCTGGACCACTCACTAGAAAAACCTCTAAATTTTTAGGGTAGCTAAAAAGATAAAGAAATCAACAACTAGAAAGGATAAGTTGCTTGGATGGGTTGTCATGGAATTTAGAACTGCCCAGCTGCTACCTTATGGACTGAAGTAATAAGATAACCATTGGCCAAATTACCTTTGCTTTAATAAAACAAAATAACACAACAAATAATTGAATCTTTTAAATTTATATTCTCTTTGCTTAATGGTTATTGGAGGGCTTTAGAGATTTTTTTCCGAACTGTGAGTTGTTGCAGCTTTAAATCTTACAGAAGGAGGCCTTGGATAGCTCTCTGAAATTAGCAGAGCTAAATCTGACAAACTAAAAAATGAAGAGCTGGTAATTCAAGAAGTACACATAAATTTTCCTGGTAATTGTATAAAAATATTTTCTCAGCCAACTCACAAGTTATCTGGCACATGGAACAAGTTCAGGAATAAAAATGGCATGTGAAGTGTAATCCCAAATTCAGGAAGTGCCCCAAGACTTCGGTGCTGTCTCAGTCATCAGTGGGACCCTGAAACTAGATAGTTATTAATGAAACCCTCTTAGCTAGAGAAGGGACTGGCAACTCGCATGTATGAATGATGTAAAGAAGTTCATTGTCAGTGAATTATTCTGAACGAGATATTGGCAGCATTGTTTGCATACAAGAAATCCTGGAAAAGACTACCTGAAAAACTGAGAGATCCTCATCTCTACTTCTTTCCATTCTCTAGGGCTGGCAACAATCTTAAAACAGCTTATCATGGTCCATCATGCCATCTGTCATATGCTACTCAACAGTGTCATCAGAAAGAGCATTCAAAGATAATTCAAGCATCCTATTCGCATCAGCACCAAAAGTGTCTGCAACTCAGGTGTTTCCTACACTGAATTCATAATTGCCATGACTACATTGCAAGATAGAAGTTTAGCTCATTACATCAGCAATGTGCAGCATCAAAGGGTATGGAAAGAAGCATATAGCAAGTCCATGTACAGTTTGGGAAAATCTCTCTTTAGCAAGGTACTGAAACCTGTTTGTTACAGTTTTCTGTTGTTTCATATTAAACCATGGGCTGTTTACTAGAAAATACAAACTTTTGATATTGTCCCAACTCTACATTTCTATGATCTTATACTAATATATTCTGATGCTTGAACCTTATAATAAATTACATTCACATGATTTTTGACTGATTATTTTATTCCAACTATTTCCAAAAAGTTTTAGCTTTGTATTATACTAGGGCAGGCTAAATATTGGGACATTTGATTTCCCCATAAAATTCATGAGTATATACAAACATAAAAATTTTGGTTTTATGATATATTGTGTTGCTGCTTTCCATATAATACCGTTTGTAATTTTTTTTCACAAAAAAGTATTAGTACAGAAAATTGCCTTTACAGAAATATGTAAGAGATATCTTCATTTGTGGGAAGGCAACCTGCAAATAGCAGGTTGCAAATCAGGTTTTTTTTGGTCTTATGCAAGAAGCATATCTTGCCCTTTTTCTGTTTGGTTTTTTTTTTTCAAGATAATATCAGAATCTTATGCAAGAAAATGTGATAGGGAATAGATTTTAAAAGGTTACAGGAACAAAGTTTTTTGCCAAACTCAGCAATAAGAGCCAGAGACAAGTTTTCAAAGGCTTTACAAATTTGAATCACCTATTTAAGTTTAAAACTCTGAAATCATGACTACTAATGGAAGATGATTCTGAAGTTACTATAGTTTCTGAAAAATCTAGAAGTATTTGGAATTGCTTAAACCAGATTTTTCAGTTTCAGTTATTTCCAGCAGAATTACAAAACACTGAAGTAGGGAAAATGTGAAGCTTAAAACATCCAAGGACTTTCCTATTGCAAGGATAATGGTAGTGTAACCATGAAGATGAGATAAAATTACAAGTCTGCTGAATATATAGAAACTAACTGCATACGCAAGATCTTCCCATGGAGGTACTGAGCAACTGAGAGAAGGGAAAAAAGTACAAGAAACTTTTGAAATCAAGCCAGGCTATTAATTCAATATAAGCTTTCAAATCCCAAAATATTATAAGAAGAAAAGTAATAGAAACTTCAGAGCTAAAAAAGTAATTCTTTCTTCTCTTTACATAAAGTTTCTACGAGGATGGCAGGAAACGAAGAGAGTACAACTAGAGAGCACCAAGATGAGCCAGATACCTATGCTGTCACTATCTCTTCAGCTTCGGCTATCGCTGAGACTGCTACAGCCCAGATGAGTTTGTCAAAGCACAGTATACCAACTAGGTTAAAGAGCTCCCTTTAATAGCTGTAGTGTGATGTTAAAGATGCCACTTTAATTTACATATGAATAGCAATGGCCATTAACAAAATTATGTCTTGAAACCTGACATGAACTGACCTCAGCAGAAATTCTTAGCAACAGTTAATTTGCTGAATAATAATTTTTTAAATGTCTCCTTTAGAGTGACTGCTTTACACAGTTCCACAGATGCTTTGGAGAATACTAGTTTTAACTAGAGAAGTGACAGATGTGCCCACATAGGCATTCGGAGTAGTCGTTAAGATTTGATCTGCTCTCTCTTGCTTCTCTGGATGGTGATGATGATGCATGTGCTTTGAATAGAATTACTCTGCTTTACATTAACACATCCTCACCTGCCTGACCACCTTAATACAATTCCTATTGAAATCAACAGGGAAGAACTCTAGATAAATTCAGAATATGCAGTAAGGACTGGCTTAGTTTTCATAAATTTTACCTTCTTTGATTGTACTATAGATGTTCTTTTAAGATGACAGATAGGCAAATTAGTATTGGCTTGAAGATTAATTAAGCAATACAATCCATCACAGCACCATTATGGACCTTTTCTTTATGTTCATAGTTTAGTTCATCAATATGCAAGAAGTGTGATTATAAAGTGCATCATGCACAAATGTTGCCTGATTGTTCTGAACAGAGGAAAATTCTCTATTCCATTACCAGGTTTGCTTAGTAACAAAAGCTTTTGTTCTGAAAGGATTTGGTTTATCTGCAGAATGAGGATATTTCTTCTGTAGTAAGAAATCACATAGATAAAAATTATGTTGGACTATACAGATCTCATTAGACTTTCTGGATCCAAAAGATAAAACAATTGCCAAGGAACTCTTGTGCATATTGCACATTGCAGTGAAACCAGTAGATGCAGAGAGCAACAGGAAGAAACAGAATGGGTTGTAATGTAAGCTGATGTCTAGATGGGTTTATTTCACTTCCTAGAATGTAAATTGAATTTTTTTTCTTAAGTGCTTTGGAATCTGTGAATATAAAGAGAGCATTTGTGTAACAGGTGATTGCATAAGATACAAAGATAGGCAGACTGAGCTGGCCCGTGTATGTGCTATCTAACATTTGCTAAGGAACATTGCAGATTTCCTTGTGATACAAAGATCATATCCAGGTGATTTTTATGAGAACTACTGAGGAAATTAATTTCCTCAAACAAAATTAATAAATGTATACAACCATTCAAAATACATGCAGCATTTTCTCTTTGCTTCTCTTGCATAGATTTTTTTTTCTGGGTTTATAACATAAAAAAGCACACATACAAGGACTTGGAGCCATTTGTATGTGCATTGCAGATGCCAGAGGGGCAGCCTCCTTGTGTTGCCTGCATTTTGCAGAAGAATATGTAGAATAGACCAGGAGTTTTGAATTGTTATCTCTTGTTTATCACTTGTGCCCTGAGTCAAGACAGCAGTGGGACAGGTTTCTAAATGATCCTGTAGTACAGAGATGCTTTCCCAAGTTATGAGTTCTGATAGTAGTCCCTATGTGATTGATGTTTAATTTCTAAACCAACACCATGCAGTAGAAAAGGAGTACTGTAGAGATGAAACACTTACAGATTAGATCACCTAGAGATGAGAACTATTTGACACAATGACACATACCTAGCATTTTGGGACCAAGACAAGTAGTTTAGAAATATAACTTCCTAATTCTTTTCTTGTGCCTAATACACTAACTCAGATGTCACTTATATAAACAAATGAAATATGTCCTGCTTGTAATGTGCTGTTTGAATTTAAGCTTGGATTTATACATAAAAAATGCATAGATTTTGTAGGTATGAGAATATATGGTATTCAAGCATGGGAGCTACCTTATAAACTGAATCTTGTCTAGCGAAGACAAGCCTCAGAACTGGGTTTCCGTGAACAATTCAGTTAAAACTTTTGTGCAGAGGCCACACAGAATTGTTGGTTGCTGTGGCAGAGCCTTTGAAGCAGGACAAGCTGCACAGGTGGCTGCAACAGTAATCAGGAGATGCAATGCAGGAAAGGGAGAGGTGCAGAGCTCGAAGGATCCTGGGGAGCCATCTGGGCACAAAGTAATTTGGCAAGCTGACAGTAGCCCAAACAAATCTTGTCTTGCATGGAGGGGACAGGATATATTTTCATGAATATGCTATTGCTGTGTAGTTCAAAGAGGCATTGTAGAAAACGCAGGAAGAGAGCAAATAGTAGTGGGGAGAAATTACAAGAAGCAGGTAGGGAATGAAAAGTGGAGAATCTGATAGGAAAGTAGGGACCATGGTGCGCAGCATTAAACTGCTTGTCAAAAATGTAGCAGAAATAGGAGAGAGCAGGCAGGGTAAGGATGTGTTGAGGTTGCACATGTTAGGAATATGGACAAATGTAGAGAAAACAGAGATGGGTTTCCTGACTCTTCTTAGGGTAAGGCACAAGGATATTGTGGCTTTTGTTGCAGTGTTTGCTAGGGCTGTGATGGCAACAGATGGCTTCGTGTACTTCTTGATGGTGTCTGTTGCTGAGACAATGGAGGAAAGTGAGGTCACAGTAGGTGCACAGGGCCTGGAAGGCATTAGTGGTGCTTCTGCAATGAGGTGCTTCCATGGGTTGTTAGGGCATTAGCAGCAACCACAGCATGTCTGTCTCCCAGTGTCTGTGTCCGGCTATCCAAATATTCATTCCACTGAGACCCTGCAGGATGCAGGGTCAATTTCAATGCGTGAGTGGCCAGACGTTTTTAGGACTCTTGCCATGGTCACTGCCAAGCAAGCACACAGTTTGGATGCAATCACCTTAATTTGGAGGCAGCAGTTTTCAGTATACAGACATAGGCTAAGCTTGCCTCTTGGCCATATGTTCAGAAATCAGTCAGGGTCATTCTGGTTACAATATGGTTGTAGGTATGGTCCTCTTGCAAGCAACTGAGTTTATATGGAAAGAATCGCCCTCCACTCCACCACATGGCTGGTTTTATCTCCTCTCAGCAGATCCCTGCATTGATCTACCTGGATATAAGTTCATTCTGCTGGCTCACAACTTCTGTCATCACCTATGAAAAAGTGTTGCCTTGACTTTCTCATCACCTTTGTCCCTTCAGAAGTTGCAAAGGGGTTTGTGAGCTTTGCTATTTAACCCATTTGTGTCAGTGTAGACCTTGGAGAGAAAGTGACAGCAATGTATGTATGTACAGAGTGGTACTACTATAGCAACAATTGGAGTAGAAAACATTGCCTTACTCCAGATCACTCTTTCAGACCCTATGAAAAGCAAGGAAGGAGAGGGAAAACAAAAGGAGATACTTTGTGAGTGGCAGGTGAAGGTCAAGTGCACGTGCACAAAACAGGCACTCCCATAATTTCTTTTGAGTTCTTGTCTTTTCTGCTTGGCACATCGATCATGGAAATGTGTGCAGGACTCAGCTCACAGGGAACATCTCTGCCATATCAGAGGGGAAACTGTTCAAGTAGGATTATGATAGCTTCTCAGATTAAAATAAACTGAAATACTTCAAGCCAGTGCTATTTAAATTAAAGGTAATATTATGCTCCTGCACTGTGGAATAAAATAAGTATTTGTCAGTGCTCTAGGTAGAGAAGAACTAAGATCAAATATACTTTCTGTGTAGAAATGCCTTTTAGCATCAATAAATATAGCAAAGCCAATGCTTACCGTGTCCCAAATTCTTACACAAGTTTCTTTCAGTCAAGTTCAACAGCTTCACTGACACCCAAATGCTTTGTTATGAAGATTGATAACTGCCACAGTAATGGGAGGCAGATCCATCCATTATCCAAATTGCTTTGCAGACAAGCACTTAGTAATATTTTAATTCCTTTACCAGTATTCCTGGCCACCTTCCAGTTCTGCATGAGCACCCCCGGCTCTGGTTGCTGAGGTTTGAAATGCACCTGCGGTTTCTAGACCATTAACATTAAAATGCATGACTTAGAAGATTTTAAGCAAAATTTCATATTAATAATACTAGACACATAATGGTTTGTTACTGGTATGCATATAGTTTCACACATAACAATTCTTAAATTTTCTTCCACTAACACAGTCTTCATTTCTCTTCTACCGACAGAAATGAGGTAACCTTCAGTTTTTCGCTATTAGTACATATCAGAAAAATGAATGCCTACCTCCTTGCCTTTTGTTGGCCTATAGCTCCTGGATAAATCACCCATTCCCTTCTGTTCCCAGCCTGTTCTGCTGTCAGGCATTATAAACAATTTTCCTACACTGTTTGCTGGGATCCAGGAAACAAATGATAAACAGAAGTTTAAATCTATCACTTGTGTATTTGGAGATAGCATGCAGAAGGTCTGGCTTGCATACTTGTCCCAAATAAAAATGGGGCTTAAGCTGTGACTAGCCCTGTTACCAGAAGAAGAAATCTCCCAGGTTCAAATTTTAGGCACAAGACATTTAAATCACAGACAGAGCACAGAGAATCCACTGGAGATCTCAGTAAACATATCTCACAAAATATGCACCTGGAGATGGAGACTTTTGCAACTCCAGGAGCCCCTCTCAAGGCAGGAAGTCTCTGTGTTGTGCTGAGTGGGAAGACCTGGATGATGCTGCTCCACCGACAGTGTGCAGCACCAGGAGATCTGTCAGAGAAACTGCTCGTGGAGTGGAAGGAAAATGGTAAAGAAGCAATAACCCACATGTTCTTTCCAACACTTCTAAATTCTGTCTTGCAAAAACCATGGGACCTGGATGCAATGACACCCCTTCATGTCACCTGCAGTTCTGCCAGTGGTCAGCCAAGGGTGCAGCAAATATTACCCATTTGCCGTCAGGACTGGCATGAAAGAGATCTCTTCAGCTGATTTAGTTGGAGTTGAGGGTTCAACTCTTCCTGATGCCTTTCATGATTTTACTTCCTTTGGTGAAATCAACACTTCACATACAGAATTATCACCTGTAGCTGCAGAATCAGCCTAGTCCAGTGGTTGGGACTGTGTTCTCCCTTTTCACCTTGCACATCTCCTCGCTTGCTTCTGAGGGATCTTGCACTGAAGTATGTGATTAAAGACAATAGAGTCAAATTTCACAGGCTTTGAAAGAAACTCTAGAAACACTGGACCATTCATCCTAACCTCATTCATCCACATTTTTAAAAAAATGTTCAGTTCACACAGTGGCCAGAATTGGTGCCTGCCACACCTGAGGGTTCTGCTTGCTCATTCAGATACCAGAAGAAAAAAGGGAAAACATGCTGGGCACTTGTGCTATACTGCTGGCTTTCAGTATATCTAGTTTTCTTTAACTTATGTAGGAAACGTGTTTGCATTTTATGCCCACTTTCCACTTCATGACACCACAAACAAGCAAAAATCTCTCATACTCTTCAGTAAACCATCCTTCCTGCACCATCCAGTAGATTGCAATTAATGTTCTTATTTGCATCAGAATATTTGAGAACAGGATGCTTGCAGTTTCTGAGAAATAAACAAGGCACTAAACCCACTTTGCTTCCACAAAGCAAAGGTCAAAACATGTTCTCAACACTCTCTTTGCAGGTGATAAACTTGACGCCACACTTCTGGCATGAAGAACAATTTTTGTGTCAAAAATACAATATAGCTGAATGTTCTAAATTTTGCTGGTATAGAATGACTCAAGAGACAAGTAAGTTGTTGTTCCAAGACTGATGGTGCTGATGTGGGAGTCCAGGCCAGCAGCTGAGAAAATGAGACCTGGTCATCGGAATAAATAATCACTATCTTGCTTCTGAGAGACTTTCCTGCTTGAATTTGACCTGGCTTTTCAGAGGAATGGAGCTACCCAGACACCTGTACTGAGCTGGCAGAAACAAAACCAGCACATCACGGCTGAATTTCTCAAGCCAACACAGGAAACTAAACATGCAGGATAAGCATTTTTATCACTACTTAATTCTGATGTAGTTGTCACTTCTCTATACCCTGGTTTCAAGAGGGAGGGAAACCAAAATACCAAGCATGATTTACTGACTTGAAAAGATTTTTGGGGAAAGAAACTTAGTACTGAGAAGATCATAAATGTCTTTATAACATCTCAATCTCCAGGTAAATGAATGATACAAGAAGTTTGGAAATAAGGTGGTAAGTTATCTACCAAGCATAAGAAATGAGAGAGCCTTTTCTCCAGCCATCTTTGCTCCAGTAGAGCAGTTACCTGATGCCTCACTGCAAGAGCATACATGAAAAAGCTAAATATAGCTCAGTCAGAAGTGTTTATATTTGAAACATCTATACAACTGGACACAAAACAAATCCACTGCAGCAAAACACACACAAAGTACGGGAAACCCGTGACATGACACCATGACCTGCAATCTAAGGGATGTTCTGAAGACAAGGAAACACTTTTTATGTAAGTGTGATCAAACAGGTTAGAGAGAGAGGTTGTACAGTCATCATTCTTGAAGAGGTTCAAAATGTGACTGGACACAGTCCTGGCAGCCTCCTCTAGGTGACTCTGCACAACCAGATGAGTTGGACCAGACAATCTCCAAGTCTCTCTTTCTACCTAAAGGCTTCTGCTGGCTTTGTGTAAGTATCAACACATGCAGCTCATTTAGATAGTAGATTCATGTGTCATGTTAGGTTTACACACATGTTGCTTCTACTCTCCTGTGTTAAAGCACAACAGAAGTTCATGCAGATCAACAGCGTATGAGATCCAGGTAATGACCTGCGCAGATTATAAGACATATTGTGAAAATAGACTAAAATAGCTTATCCTTCTGCCTTGGTCTGCTCATTTATCTTACTTAATTTTTCCCCCAGATGCTTTCGCTGTCTGTAAAAATTCCCATTTTTACAGACAACACAATATTGTTGTTTCCTTACCGCAAATTACCCTGAGATTAGCTCAGTTGTTTAGAGCATGGTACTAATAACACCAAGTTTGTGGGTTTAATCCCTTTACAGGCCATTAACTTAAGAGTTGGACTCAATGAACCTTGTGGGTCCCATCCAACTCAGAATATTCTTTGATTCTGTGAAATAAAAAAGCCAGAAACAGATTAAACAGTTCATGTGCAGAGTGTGTGCAGCTGCAGTACTGTGAAGGATAGGAGGGAGCATTCTTATGTATGCTCTGGATCCTCTTCATGTAATTTGTAATAATAACTGGCCTTACATTCACAAAACACCTTGCCCTTTGCACAAGCAGCCGGTGGGGATTTCTATTGTGCTGCCATGATAGGAGTCCTATATATTTTGTATAAGCCTGTAAAGAGAACAAAGAGTCATTCTACTTAAAGGAGATATTTTGTGTCAGCTTGCTCTATTTTTTTTTAATATGTCATTATTCCACGGAAAGATGGGATCTATCTTCCCATTTTCATT
Source organism: Campylorhamphus procurvoides (assembly GCA_013396655.1). Taxonomy (NCBI): domain Eukaryota; kingdom Metazoa; phylum Chordata; class Aves; order Passeriformes; family Dendrocolaptidae; genus Campylorhamphus; species Campylorhamphus procurvoides. The sequence continues at coordinate 794,399 of WBMV01000441.1, forward strand.
TCAGTTTATTCTTTCCTATACTAGATGGCCAAAGAGCCTCTGCTTGTTCCTAAGGAAGCAATTACTCCAAGCCAGGTGGACAGTTTCCATTTTGGTGTCCTGTCCTGCATCCTGATGGATCAGGCCCTCTCTGTATTCTCTTTTCACAAGCCTACATTTGAAAAAAGCTAATGTCAGGATGGCTCTACTGGTCAGAATAAGGGCCTCTCTGAGTCTGTACCCTATCACTGCCAGTTGCCAACACCAAAAGAGAAAATGTGACTTTACAAATATTTTCCCACCCTCCAGCAGTTTCAGGAATAAGGACTTTGCTGATCCAGAAGGGAAGAACGTGTTTAATGGCTGTCATTGGTTCTTCTATGGCTTTTGTTCAGTTGCCATTTGAACTCCTTAAAAGTGTGGCCACATGTCTGTCACTTGCTTATGTGGGAAGAACCAAACCCTGGACTCTCTTTCATATTGAACATACCACCAACTAGTTTCTCTCAATGCCTTTCGTTTTTGTACTAAACTGACACCACCAATGCTACTCATGATTTCAGACTTTTGTAATATCTCATCCTCCTGATTGTTCTTTTCCATTCAATTTGGGCATTCCTTGTACAGAATATATTTCATTCTTTTAATGCTCTTATTGTCTACCTCTCTAACTTCTCCATTGGTATCATCCATTCTGAAATGGAGGAACAGAAACACAAGGTAGCCTTTCAGATAAGAGCACACCATCAATTTAACTGCTTTTTTATGTTCCTTTCTAAACCCCTCTAACATACAAGTGTTTTTTTGACTGTTCCTGACCGTTAAGCTAATATTTACTAGAACACTGTAAGACCACATCCTGGCTCACACAAAGACCCTGGTATAAACATTTTCTTTCCTCTTTTCCCCAAATATGCCTACTAATTTAGACTGTGGGGAGGGACTAAAGAAAAGGGGGATATTCTACTATCCTGAGAGAAGAATGTATCCACAAGTGTGAAAAGACTGGAATGTTGATGACTGAGACAATCCAGGTGTTGAGGGCATGCACACCTGCCGCCTCAGGCTATGAGATGAGTATTGTTTCTTTGTCCTTACACAAATTATTCATCTGTGATAACTCCTCCTGGGGATGCATCAGGACAATTCATGCACATGACCTGAAGATACTCATCTCTGCTGATGGTCGTAATGGATTCACCTGTGCTAACACAACAGGCAGTTTTAACATCTTAGAAGGTGTCAAAGACTCTTGAAATGTCCCATGATCCTGTATTAATCATCCAATGAAGAAGTCCTTGCCCCAGGGCAGATACCGGAGGCATTCCCACCTATCCTGAGCCCAACAAAAGACCACATTCGGACTTCACTTGGTAGATTGAGGGTCTCCTTCCCTCGCTCCATGAGACTTCTACCACCACCTCAGCGGATTGGGACTACAACCACCACCAGAGTGGCAGCCATCAGGTCTCATCACTGAATCCGGTGGGTGTCTTGTGGGTCCTTCCATTCACCTGGGGACCGCAGCCCTACTCCAACTGCCTGTGCCAGCACTGGGGCCTCGCTCCAGCAATGACCCTCCAAGCCATTCCTGCCAGGTTTTAACGGGTGGGGGAGGCTGCCTACCATCTCGTTTTGGTCCAGTGGGGGGGAGCTTGGGAATTCTCTGGTTAGCTTAACCCAGTTTTATCAGTATTGTTGTTTAGCATTCTTCCTGTTAAAGAGTTTTGGTTTTTATTTCACTTACATACAGGAATATTGGATCTCTTTCTGTACTGGAGAGAACCAGGGGTGTTGAATCGGAGGAAGGAGACTTCTGTCTGAGGTCTCCACCACTCTGCATTGTCTCAAACTGAGGAAGACCAAAACCTTGTTCCAGTTGGTGACCCATCACCCTTCAGAACCCACACCATAATGTCCTGCTCCATGAAATGACCAGTCTGCTGTTAATTGGACTCCACTGTTGGCAGCAGGACCAAAAATGTCACTTAGTCCATTCCCAAATCTATACTTGCCTCTGTAATTGTGGATTCCCCTACATGTCTGATAAAAATTTAAACCAAGATCCAGAAAAAGAAATGTTAAATCAAAAGGTTGAGCCATGATCTGTCACACAAACTCTCATTCACATGTCCTGGACAGGTCAGGGATAGTAAAAACACATGCCATATTTTTGTAAAGGAATAAGTTTTGAGTTCCCTCTGCATTAGTGCCCTGCAGTGTGAACAGAAAACTGACCAGACTACAGTAAACATATCCCTTTCCCAGCACATTTTTTACCTCATGCTCAAGTCAGTTTTCAGAGTTGTGTACCTTCCCTGACACAAGGCAGAATCATGTCAGATGTTCTTGAGTCCTCTGTGTAAAGACGAAAATCATGGTACCTGCATGAGTGTTAAACATAAAGTCAACAAACACCTTTCACTTTTAATGATGCCTAATGCCCCAGCACACTTGCTACCCTCTCCATTTGCTTTTCCCTTTTATCTGTATGCAGTGACAATGTTCAGCTTCACAACAGATTTGTTGGTGAATGCCCACAGCTTCTGGAGAGTCAGTAAATGGTTATCACAAAAAGTCATTTGTATCAAAACCCACTCCTCAAATAAGGCACCAGGAAAACCAGTCAATTCTATGGCCCTTCATTAATAACATTTCCAATTGTTTCCTCAGCCAAATTAGCTCAGTTGGTTAGAAAATGGTGCTAATAACACCAAGGTCTTGGGTTTGATCCTTATATGGGCCATTCACTTAAGAGCTAGACTCAATGGTCCTTGTGGGTCCTTTTCAATTCAGAATATTCTGTGAAATCAGAAGCAGTTCTTCTGTGAAATACTTGGAACTGGTGTGTCTATCTGCTGACCTGAAACAGACAGACATATTATTCCACTTTAATCTATGCCTGGTCAGTGGTTCTTTCCTTTTGCACTTTAGTAGCATTTTATCATATCAAGCATGCAGCAATAGACCAGAAGATTGTCTTGTTAAGATTCAAACAAGCCATTAGGCACTGCAGGAGTTCTTTTAGTCCCCCAGTGCTATATATCAATATCACTATCACTAGCAGGTGAGTTTTTCCTGTTCTGGAGTTCTGCTTTTAGAATAATCCTGCCTTCAAGGGTAAGCACATACTTTTTCTCACCAACCAAGATTAAAGTAGGTAAAATAACCATAGTGATCCCCCAGTGTTCAGGTAACCCAGCCCTAGCTGAATCAACTATTATATCTTCACCCAGGCTGTGTTTCCCTAAGTTCAATTCAAGGCTCAGTCATTTTCTTCCAGATCTGAGATCCAAACATATCCTAAAAAGTCCAGCTGGGTTGCTCCAGTGTCTATATTTCTCAGAGTTCAATATGTCATCAGAAAGGATCAGCAAGACTAAATATATTCATGATAAAAAGGCAACTATTCAGGAGGGACCCCATCAACCTGAAGGAAAAATGTAAAGTTTTCAAGAAAAAACAAGTGTACAAGTATTTTCCTTGGTGTTCAAGTGGCATATACAAGGTCTTTGGCCTCATCCGACAACAAAGGAAGGTGGACCTCTTTGCCTGTCCATGCATTTCTCTGCCTACTTTGGGAAAAACATGATGCTGGGACAGAGGAGGTCACTGTGATAAAAATTGCAGACATAATCAACTGCTGAAAGTGGTTACTCCTGAAAATCTCTTGGCTGGTTCATAGAGAGGAGAGAAGGCTGGGAAATTGGGCAAAGGAAGCTACACCAGGATGAAGAGTCCTACAAGAATGAAACAGTACTACTACAAAAGAGTGACATGAGTACAAGGCATTTTCCCTTTCCCACCTTCCTAGAAGCAAGTGGTCAAGAGTGGTTTTGAGTGAACTAAGGATGTGCTCAAGAAGAGGGAACTGGAACGATCCAGAGGAAAATGCCCTGGACTCTCGATGCAGTTCAGCTGTGGCTGTTGCCGGAACCTCTCAAAACTGGAATAGCAGCCAGAGCTGAAAAATAAAACGATGTTACAAAAAGCACAGAAGGGAATTTGCTGATGTGCTGGCTTTTCTTCTAGGAGACACTTTAAAAAATTGCTGTGATGCATTGTTTTCACAGAGTAAAAAGGATATTCCTAGCTCATTTAGCTGTGTCAAGGAGTCAGGTTCTGGGGTATAGAAAGAAGATTGAATGGTAAGCAAAAAAAAAATAGCTGTAATCGTGTGCAGGCAAAAGCATTTTAATAAACTTTTCCCTCTTGGTTAGAATCTGGCAAGATATGTTTAAAAGCAGTAAGATATGTTCTTTCTTGCAATAATTGGGCCAGAAACTCTACATAAAAAACAAGAAAATTGCTATATCCCTCTAAGGCACAAGGTTAGAAGTTCTCTACATCATCAGCTATGATTTAATTAAGCGACTGGCAGCCTAGGCATAAGAAGTTCAGCAAAGCAGAGCCATGAGAAACAGGTAGAAGTCTATTGTAGACAGCCAAAGACCTCTGTAGCAAGAGGTGGGGTCCAGTAACTGCCTGTGAGACCTTGAATTTTGAGATGTCCCTTTGGAGAGGAGACCTACAATTTCAGGGAGAACAGAGTCTTTTCTCTTTTTAATCTAATACATTTCTTAAGAATGGTACCCAAAGGGGGACAGACTCAACTTGCACACATCTAGGCTGCCTTTCAGGCTGAATATGCAAGATATTCTCTCTGGTTCATAACCTTCATGCTGATTTCCCTGTCCATTCCAGCGTCCAGCAAACAATTTGTACTCATCGGCAATGCATGCAAGAACTGCTTCCAGTCAGCACTGTGCAAAGCCAACAGCCAAGGGTTCACAAAATTTATTATGGCCCAGCATTTAAGTCTTTCAGACAACTGTGACAGTCTAAGGATTGGAAAAAATCTTTGGGACATTGAAAGCAACTTTGGTTGTTTAACTCTGTGTACTTTTGTGAAGATCCTTATAACAAGGTTTAAAAACAACCATACAATCCCTAAATTAAGGCATGACTGGAAACAGAACACAAGCATTTCCAGTTTTCACTGTTTGTTAGGTTCTTGGGGTTGCCATGAGTAATCAGACATGTAGGCTGAAAAATGAGATGTCCAGAAAACCCTTAGTTCTTCTTTAGCAGGAAAATACTAAATTAGTAGGAAAAAGTTCTTCACTCAGAGGGGTATTTTGGACTTTTATATATTGTCCTTTTGTATATACCTTACTTCTGACTAACCAGCTTGGAGCCAAGAACTTCTCTTAATGCTCATTGTAGTGAAATGCTTGGAATTAGATTAACAGGAACTGCAGGGGAGGAAAAAAAAAGAAAATTATTTCTTTCTCCCAAACCTAATAACCTATTAAAGTATGGACCTTGTTTTGTGATCACTTAAAAGTAAAGTGGCAAGAGAATCTCAAGAGATATTATAAGTCAAAATTACAATTTACTAAAAAGATTACAATAAATACAATGATACAGAGAAAACTGGTTTTTAACATACAAAGACAGATGTATAACCCAGCACCCCGGGGCACGAGCAGAATGGTGTTCCTTAGCCCTTGTGTTGAGCACCACATGGTCCCCCTGAGTTCAAAGTAAAAGGAAAAGAAAACCTGCTGGTGAGGATGATGGTCACAGTCTGGTCAAGAGCAGCAGTCACAGTCCTGTTGAGGTTCTGGTCCTCCTCTGGATCTGACCAGTGCCACCAGAAGTCCCAAAACTCAAAGATTGTATATGGTCAGGTTCAGGTGAGAATGCCCAGTACCTCCACCCAGGGCAGGGAGTTTCACAACGGGTGATTTAACTCAGTGACTCATGGGATATTTTGGGAATCTTTGATGGTTTAGGTCCTTGCAGCTGCCTATTGTGCCAGTCTCTAACAGCCGATTAGCAGATATGACCCTTCAGGCTGGGTGTGAAGGTTCTAGTGCCTCCCTGGAGTGGAGTTATCACAGCTGAGTCACTGGTGTGAAGACAGAAACATTCCTGTGCTTTGCAGGGTCCTTTAACACCCAGCTGGTAGCCTCAGGGTTCACGTATGCCCTGGGCAGCTGCTGCAAACACTCCATTACTAACAGTTCATCAGAAATTACACAGAGGGTGTTTTGGTTACACCCACATAGTCATAAATTGGTCCCAGCCTCTGTAAATAGGACATATTTATAATTGAATTTTGCCCTTATAGTAAGGCTTTAGCGTGGGTTTGAGATAATGCAATGAACCCAGTCCCAATTTAACACAGAAGGTGCTCTGCAGCGCACAGGAGGATGGCTCCAGATGACCCCTAACATAGTTGTTAGAGATGCTATTTTATCCTATAACGGGAAGGACTGAAGGCATTAAATCAGACTTTACACCAGTCTGGTTAAAAAGCCTCAGGCTGAAAATGAATCACAGGAAATTTAATCATGGCTTATAAAATATAAATGCTTTCCTCTTCAAATTAAGTTTTTTGTAATTCTAATATATAACTTGTCTCTCCTGTTCTGTTTTATCTGTGGCTCTAGTCAGTTTTTCTTTCAGGAAAAGGGTGGAAAATAAACACAGTTTGGGGAATAATGAAGAGTATACAAATATATTTACAAGAGTACCTTTCATGAGAAAGTTAAAAAATGCAATCATGTAAATCTTCATCTGAAAGAAATTTAGACAAGCATTAAGTACTTTTGCCTCTGTTAATCCAAAAATAAACTTTTGCTAACAGGAAATTTTGGCTGCCCTATTTTGCCATTCAGCTACAGTTCCAGAATTTTGAATTCTGAAGTGTAAAATATTGATGTATTAAAAGAAAGGAATTTTAACCTATTTCACACATAAAATACAATGAAGTATATATGATCACAGTCTGCTTTCATCGCATACCTGTAATACCTAACATAGGATTTTCCAGGCACAAGATAAAAGTAAAAGCTGCTCTTAGAGGGGGGGGGGGGGGGAGGAAGAATGGTTAAAGTTGATTAAGTGACACAACTAGTGCATCTAATTAAACAGTAATTCCACTGTGTGTGATAAATAGCACACACATAGAATGCCTGTATCATGCAGAATTTTGACCAGACAAGAGCCCTTGGGACATAGACCAAGGCAGAAAACTACCAAGCTATTACAATAGCATGCTGATTACTATAAAATGAAATTCTACTTGAAGTCCCAGAAGAGAAAAAGAACAGAAAATAGTTGTGCACATTAGTATTACATCTATAAAGCACAGTGCCAAAGAAATCTTATCATGCTTTGACTGTGAATGATGGGATAAACAAAGCCAAAGAAAGTGAGGCTGCTCTTCTCATCTGTACATTTAAGTTTAGGGAAATGCTGAAACTGTACCCTGTTTCAAAACAATCTGCCATCAAAAAGGGCAACTTCACCCCCTCCAACCCTTTTAGCCAAGGATCTCCCACTTATGGTAGCAAGAGCAGCTGTAGATAGTTAGGTCAACTGTAAAACTGCATCCTCAAAAGGGCCTTTTTAAATGTTTTCCCTTTGGGCAAATCCAGTAACTTGAAAAACTGTGTCTAAATTGCTTAGGTAGCATAGGAATTACCTCAACTAAAAATACCCAAATGTGTCTGAATGGGACAGATAACTGCAAAATGCTGCTTTCCTGAAAAATGCCATTTAAAAATAAATGTCACTGCATGATCATCTAACAGCATGTAGAAGTTCCCAGAACTGTTGGAGCACTTATTGCTTCCCTTAAATCATTCAAGAAATATTGAGGTTGATTCAAGGGTGAAAGCAGAGTTCTCATACATGCTACTTGGAACTGGGGCATGAAGGGTAGTATAAGACATTTATGAATTCAGTGTTGTAATACAGAGTAGAAGCTCTCATTTTGAAGGCTACTACATACTCCTTTCTTTCATTGTTCACCATAGTTGACACTCTCTCCACTTGCTTCCCAATTACCTGGCTCAACCATCACAGCACCGGTTTAACCAAACTCAGTAACAGCATGGCACTCTCAGTTAGCCACACACCTTCTCAGAGGTTGTCTTTCTCAAATAGTGTCTTCTGCATTCCAAACTGCATCTAGGAGTAACGGGCCTACTCGGACTCTGGGGCAAGTATTTTTCATGCAAGTTTTGCTTGGGTGATTAAGACTCTACTTACTGTACTACTTCAGTGAAAATTGAGACCTCCTATAGAGGTCTGTGAACTGGGCAAGGTTATGGTGAGTGCCCTGAAGGCATGGCCAAGAGCAGCAGGGTGTCCTGTGGCTGCCACAAAGATCAGCAAAACAAAGTCATGCAACAAACAACAGACACTCTGTGGGGCATCTGGGAAATGCCTCTGTTCATGGACAATACCAAGGGACTGAAGGAAAGTGAGACTGGAGAACACTGGGGGAGAGGTGGGCTCCTGAGAGTCAAACTCTCAGAATGGAAATAAAGCCCCTAAGAAGGTATCTAGGGTCAAAAAGCCAGGCAGGGTGCCATCATGCAAGGACATGGAATCAGTTTGCAGCTTGCAGTTTTACAGCAGGATCTGCAAAAAGACAAGTGCAGACACAATGAGCCAATCATGTTCTATTCTGAAGAGTTTCACCTAGTGAATTGAATCTAGACAGATCCCAGTTTTTCACCTCAGCTACTCCTGTGTTCAACATCAATCACACAGCAAGAGCTATAATATGGAATTGCAGTTTAAGATAGTCTGGAGAAATATCTCTGCTGCCTGTCCTCTCTCAGAATTAATCACCTCCCTGGTTTTTCTGTGGAATATATTTGGTCTGGGTGAAACACAGCTTTTTTTGACCTACACTGTCATGAACTGTGTGTAATATCACTTTGCAGGTATAAAAGGTTATCTAGGCCCAAAAAGAGATGGAAGAGAGTTGTGTCAGAGGCATGATGAACTGGGACAGGTCTCAGTGAACATATGGAGGAAATGCTGTTGATCCCAAGACACACAGAAGAGGAATGCAGAGGACCAGTTTAAGGGGGTCATCTCTGACTGCCTAAGTTAGGGCAGATGAATCCTATCCAGAAATCACTGGGAAGGTCTGTGGCTTAGTTGTTATGTTTGTCAAGACTCAGGGGTTGGACTGTGGTTGTGTGGCTGAAGTGATAATCACTCTGACATCTGTTTCCTGGGAAATCACAGGAGGAAATCGCAAACTGTAAGGTGCTGTGACAGTCTCAGCTGCTGGAGTTAGCCCAGACTATCTTGCCTGCATGAATTTAGATTTTGGCCATGGAGGCAAGTAGTGCATCAATAGTACACTCATCCAGGGCTGCTACAACAGGAAGAAACAAGCATGATGCAATGTCAATTCCTGCAGCACATGCTGTATTCAAGTGGAAGAAACAAACTAGTTTTGCTTCCGTCACCTCCTTTGTCCAGCAAACTCCCAACTGGCTTTTGTCAAGCAGGTAGTTCAGGACTTTTTCAGCTGAAGACTTAAGGCTGAGGCAGTTGTAAAGTAGGTCCTTTGACTGTCTCATGGCTAAATACTGGCAATCCACGCTCCCTTTGACTGGAATCATGAAGTAACTTGCAAGCATCTTCCCAGCCTCCCACCCCAACTTTCAACACAATATTACGGCAGATGGGAGACAGGTAGACCATCAAAATCTGAAATGCTGATGGATGCTTAAAGGAAGTGAGAGTCACTATTCACCTGTTCCTCCTCATCCTTTCCCCTGTCAGTCCTACAAGCCACACCACACCAGTTACCATCCTGTTAACCAGTGCATAGGGAAGAACTGGTTTCACAGTCCTTTCTCCTCCTGGTCATATTGCACCGTGGTAGAAATCTGAGCCAGCCTCAGGTCTCCCTTCACCTGCTTCAGAAGTCCAGAATAACTAAGGATCCAAGATTTCCTCAGTATCTCATCTCTCTTTCCTCAGCCCACAAAACAACAGCTAGTCACATAGAACCATAAGAAGTGGAACTTGGGGAATTCTAACGAAAATTAAGGAATTTTATTAGAAGCAATAAAAGTTTATATAAATAAAAATTGATTTTACAAAGAAGCTACAAGGTAAGCAAATACAGCTGAGTTATGACAGACCACAACTAGCCTAAAATTAATATGGTATAAGCATCAAATTCCAGTCATATGAGAGAACGTTAATCAAATGATAAAAGTTGGTTTAGATGTCATATGTCAGACTATGGAGATCCAAATATATTTTTTAGTACTATGACAGAAGATATTAATACCAAATCAGACTTCTATATTAAACCACAAACCATGTTAAAAGCCAAAATCTTATTTTCTCAGTAAAACCTACCTCCCGTCTCTAAGAGGTTGTATGTTACCTAGAAAGGTTTAAAAAAATCTCTTATACATGGCAAATGAGATTGTTACAGCTCGATACTGAATATGCACATCATCAGCAGCCCTACATAACACTGTCATGCTTGAGGATGCCACCATGTTCTCCATTTAAAAGAGCATACAGAGATTCCCTTTACTTCTTTCCCTACATCTTCATGCCAAAAATATTTTCTTTCCATTCCTCATTACAGCAGATTAAAGTTGCTGTTATCTTTATAATGGAAGATTAAGACAGCAAGAGTAATATTGTTAATATTGATCATTATAATTACCAATACTGACCATAAGCTGTTGTGGGAAAACCAGCTTTTTATAAGTTAGTGAATTTTATCAGAAGTTACATAGCATTAAAAAATCTGTCCTAAATGCAAGCACAGGGAAGATTTTTTTGATCTACTATGGCACTAAAAGTGAACAATGACCTTCCATACCATTGCTTGCAACTTTCAAATTCAAACACTTCAACCAGACACTCCTTGATGTCTAAAGGCTTTGTAAAGCACTAGTAGTTTGAGATATATAACTAGTGGGCAATGCATTACAATTAAGGCATTAAAATGTATCATTTCCTACTGGTGTTGGTATCCAACTTGTTTTGGATTTCAAATGCATTTCAACTATCTGCTGAAAATGTTCTATCCTTATTAAAAGTATTTTTGTATATTCAATGCTAGACACTTCTTCCATTCTTAGGAGAAGGTTCTGCTGAAGTCTGGAGTATTTAATCTGGTTTTATTACTGTCAGGTCCTAAGTTATTAAGTGTCTTAGCAATCCATTTGGCAATATGTATGATGAAAGAACTTGATTTGCTAAACTGAAGTTGCCCTATTCTTCTGTATTTCAGACAAGATAGGCAAGTGTCAATGGACCGTCTACACCCCTTTCACAATCCTTTGAATGAGGCATAGGAAATCTGATATATCATGGTTGATCTAACGTTTTCAAAGAAACATTTTGGATCCCTTCCTAGTCAATAAAGCCTTTTGTAAGGTGTGATCCATCTTACTGAAGATTTAGAAATCAGCTATATAGGTCCTTCTTTTGTGCAGCCTTCTATGCTTGAGAGGGTTTTGGTGGTGGTTTGTTTTGTTTTTTTTTTTGCCCTTGCTTGCATGTGCTCAGTAGAAAGACTCACTAGTGTTTCCAGACTTTGGGAAAACAGATCTGAGTGATGAGAGAGAGGAGGGCCAAGGGAGAACTCAAAGAAGAATGAGCACTCTTGAAATACCATACATGTGTGGCTAAAACACATGGAGGCATGTCCCCTTCTCATCACAAATCTCAGCATGGCCACAATAAAAGTCAACCTCTGGCAAGGCATTCCTGCCTTTTCTGAATCTCTTTCTGAACACCCTTCTCTCTCTCTTCCATGTCTGTAACAAATCCACAAGTTTCCCATGATAGTGCTCACTAAACAGCCCCATCTGAACCCTGCAGTCCCTCTTGGATAGGATCTTGAGCATCAGGCAGGTGCCCACATGACACCACCAGGTGTCCAGTGCACACAACTGGTACAGTATCGCACTGTAGGCATCTTATTTAGAGGAAGCAGATTTCAAAACACTGGTGATTAGCACGAAGACACCCATGCAAATGCAAAGTTTTTTCTTCCAACCAAGCAATGCAAAATGGCTTTCAGCCAGCCAGGTAAAGGTGGAGGCAAGGGGAAACCAAAGAAGGGCCAGATGGGCAGCCAGGGCACCCAGTCCCATGAGCAGGGAAGTGCCAAGGGGCAGTACGTGGCTGGGGGAGGATGTGACAGGGAAAAGAAGAGCAGAACCGATGACTTTTAGGGAAAAAGCAATAAATTCAGTGAGAAACTGCCAAATTCATATATGGGACCCACCTTTAACAGGCTTCCAGGACCTCTCTGACAACTCTGTACTGTGCTATTTGATAGCATCTGCTGCAGACTAGCCCTCCCTAAAAATTTCTTAGAAAAAATAGATTTCTCCATTTTTTCACTCCATTAGATTTGCCATTCAAAAATCTACTCCTCTTGTGGTAAATGCCTACATTTTTTAAGTTAATTTTGTGTAATCTGGACCTGTAATTCCAGAGTTTTCAACTAAACGAGCTATAATAATTTTTAACTTATAAATCCTGTTTGCAAAAGGCCTTTAGATTGTGAGGGCTATACTAAGCAGTCTTGTCTGTATAATTTAACCGTTCGCATCTAAGTGATGGACCATACACAACAGGGCTGAGATTTTTTTCATTTGTTTGCAATAACCAGTGATTGACCCAACCATTTTTGTTGAAAAAAATATGTAGCATATTGCACTTGAACTGAAATAGAAATGTAAGACTAAAAAATGTTTACATGGTTTGCTACTTGCCTTTGCACTTTGTGAAGTACAGCAATTATTTAACTGCCTGTAGAGCCAACATAAAATATTTCTCTACACTTCTTATCCTACTATTGCAGTCATTGCAGCATTCCCTAGATCAAGATGAATTTGTTGCTATGGTTATTGCAGCTTTAGTTTTCAAGTTTCTATAAAACAGTGGCTACTCTTTTTGTAACAGGAATGGGTATCTTTACCACAGTAGCTTCAGCAAGTTCCTAAAATGCAGTTGTCTATATAGAAGTCTTGAACTCACTGTGAGTTATTATATGATGGCATCAGTTCTCCAGTTCACATACAAAACTTCCCCATGGAGGAACCTGTAATAATAGTGACCATCCTCAACACGGCTGTTTGGTCCAATCATTATTCACCTCATTCACTGGTCACCTCTCTCCTAACAGCCCCTTGGCCCTTCAGTCTCCATCACCCAAGTGTCGCAGCCCTGGTGGAGGGTATTTGTGTTGGAGAACTGGCTGAAGCCTCCTACACAGACCCTCTGCCAGGCAGACCTACAGGACAGACAGCCTAGCATAGCAAAATGAATGTGCAGCTCACCTCATTGCCCACACAAGAGTCTATAGCCAGCTGTATCTTTGCAGAGAGAAATGTTAGGCCAGAAAAATACTGGAGCAGGAGGCTGCCAGCTGAGACAGACAAACAAAATGCTACTAGATATCCACTTCACAGTACTGTCAAGTGAAGGCTCTAGGGAAAAACAGAAAAACAGCACAAAGGGCCATGTTGAGCCATTTGCCTTAGTCCAAAAACCAGAGATGGTTCCCAAAGCATAATTAAACGCAATTTTTTCCATCACCAAAAATCAATTTAGGCAGCACAAAATTGTGAAAGTACAGAATTGAATTTTAAATTGTTTTGAACTTTGTGTATTGAATTATATGTTGTGCCTCAGTGGAATTCTTCAGCAAAGTAATTTTTACAGAGGTGAATTCAGCACTACAGAGATTTTGGATTTACTGTACATAATTGCAGGAAGTTTGACACTTTGGTGCAAAGATAATTTATAAACGCATTTTGAATGCATATATTGTGATTGAAATACATTAACATGCTTTGCAAGATGATGGAGAAACCTTACATTACCAGACTAATTGTTGCAAGCAGAAAGTTAAACAAAATAGGGGAATAAGTTGGTGTGTCCTTGGCCTACAGTTAAGGCATAGGAATACCTCTTTTGCTTCTTTTACACTGTATAGATGTTTCATAAATACAGGCAAAATTGTAAAATACTTTGAAGGAATTGTGATCCTTCATTTTTAAGTTTCATTAACTTCCAAACCACGTTGCTTTAATTGTACCCTTTCCTGTATTGCTCTGAGAAATGCAATTCATCTATAAAAACAATGTTTGAACAAGCCTTTTAAGAATGTATTTGAAGGCAACCACAATTAATTCCTGTATAGTGGCCAAAACATAGCCTATACATCCTGAACAGAAACTGACTTTAGTTGCAGTAAACCCTATTTTAGGTAGAAGGCCATTAACATTATTGAATCAGTTGGCTATTATGGGAAACAGCAGCAGCACAGCAACTATAGTGACATTATTATTAGTTGGTCCCGAAATGAAAACACAGCAATGACGTCTCTATTCCCTGGTCTCCCATATTGCTTAATGGTGTGCCATCAAGGTCCAGGAACTGATTTTCAAGTAGGAGCAGTTTCCCTGCGCAGCCTTAAGAAAACAATGGCATTTCCCCCAGCAACACACTCAGGAGAGCAGGACAGGTCTTTGGAAAGTCTACCTCAGTCTTCTTGATTTGCCAGCTCTACTTCTTTCAGCTTGGGAAGATGACTCCTCAAAGAATATCATCTAAAACTAGCTCACAATTCATCTTGCTCTGGAGCCCAGGGCTGCAGCCAGATCTCTGCAGAAGCAAAATGCTTGATATGCTTGCTTCCCTGAGAAGCAGGGTCCTGGCTCAACTCCAAAGCTCCCCAGCTCCCTGCATCAGTCAGACTGTTGTCCTCTCATCTCATGTCTCTATACCAGTCATCTACTATAGCTAAGAGTGCTTTATCCACTTCCCCACGACCTAGAGATCTCAGACCAGACCTTGCACAGTTTATACTATAAAAGACCTTTCTGGGATGTAGGTAAGTTCCAAGTCAACGCCTGGAAGTAGCCAGTCAGAGCATCTTTGACCTGCCACAGGACACTTCTAACATCTCTAAACAGCTAACTACATCCTGTATGGACATTTCACCTAAATTTGGGTGGTGCATGCATGAATACTTCCACACTGCTGAGTAAAATAGGATCAGGCTGTGCTTTGCAGAACAAAAGTCCAATTGTCACCCCATCCCAGGACATGTCAGGTGTACCAGCAGCAGCAGACAGAAACACCTTCATAACTGTGGAGAGGAGCATGGTGGCTCCAAGAGAGCAAAACCTTGGGCAGGGAAGAAAGGAGGTGCTGGTGTCTGTATGCCAAAAATGGAGGACATTGCTCCAGCTGAGGAGTCTCTTGTCATTCCAGAAACCAGCTGCACATGTCCACAGTCACAAAACCACATGGGTTACCAAAAGGAAGGACCCACCATCACCACCTCAATGTGGACAGACACTTTCAGTGCAGCGGAGCCCACAGAGGGGCCTCCCTGGCAGCTTGACTTGTGGCCCCATTGTCACTGCGGTCAGATGGATCAGAGCAGCCAGGGGCCGATTGCCTGCAGCGACTCCACACGTGGCCTCAAAGACACCTCCTTCTCCCTCAGGCCCTCTCTACTTCCCTGCCTGTGCACCAGCCCCTTTTATTCTCTCTGTCCCTGCCAACACACCCAACTCATCCTCCCATGCTTCAGGGGTCTTCTGCCCCTCCTGCCTCACCTCTGTCCCATCCCTCTCCTCCCGGCCCGGCTGAGGATGCTCCGGGCAGATTGTTTTGGAGATGAGCCCATTGCCCCATCTCTTGCCTGAGCAGCAAATGTATTTGTTTGTTCCTCAAAAAAGTGCATTGTGCTACCAGTGACTGATGTGCATGTGGCAGATGTTGGATTAAGGAGGCTGGGAAGGACCAGGAGGTCTGGAGGTGTGGCTGTGCACGGGCAGCAAGGCACAGTGGTGTGGAGCTTGCTGTGAATGGTGGGAAATCCAGGCTGGAGCTGCAGTGATGGGAGGAATCCGTGCCACCGGAGTGGTGATGGCACAAGGCTGGCTGCTCACATGGGGAAGTTCTGCTGTCCAGGAGCAGTGTGTGGCATGGCAAGCACAGGAGCTGCAGGGCAGCCACCTGACTGGGGGTCCACACCTGTGGGAGCATGTTCTGACTCACTGCTCTGGGCAGCTCAGGGCCTTGCAGGCTTCTCTTTGCAGGAAAAGAGGGAGATATCAGGGGTTCAAGGGCGGTCAGGGATGTTCCTTAGCCCAGGAAGAGCAAATGGCTGCCAGGCCACTAGGATGAGAATGATGCCCTTTAAAGACTTCAGTAAAGACTAAAGTAACTTCATTACTGTTACTAATAAAGTATCAACTCTCCTCTTGGCAGTCATAGCAAGCCCTGGAGCCTCGCATACCAACATACCTCACACACTCTCAAAACATGAGGGCTCACTGCGTGCCACACTATGAAAATACTGCTCTGAGGGGTGCCAAGCTGCCCTCCTGTTACTTGTGTGCCTTTCAGGGTTAGAAACAGCAACCCTGACACTGTCTGAGGACACTGTAGGAATGGGTCATGCTCCAAAGAGACAGATGCTTTAATGGGATATAGTGAATATGGCCCAGGAAAAGAGGTTCCTCTTGGATCCTTCACAGGAACATCCCATTCCAGGCAGCGGATCCAGGGCATTCCTCAAGCACTATGCAGGAGCACATTTCAAAAACTTCAAAACAAAAAGTGGCCTGTGTGGGGACTGGGGGTGCAACACACCAGTCAAAGGCACCACGACTATGTATACCTGCTCTGAATGGCTGACTTGTACAATCACACCACTGCCCTGATGCTGACAGATCATCTTTTCAAAAAAACCATACCCCGGCCTGGGATAGCTGAAGGTCCAGGAAAGCAATATATCCCAGAGATTGTTCAGTCTTGCCTGCAGACATCTGACCTGAAACAGCAACCTCCAGTAGGCAAAACCAGCCACACAGTCCCAGTAGCATTTTTAAACACAGACCTCACTCCCAGGGTGGCTGCAGCTGGTGGCCCCTGAGGCCTCCACGGCAGCAAAATCTTCTGTGGGGACAAGGTGATGGGGCCCCAGAGGTTATGGCTGACCTTCTGAACACATGCACAGGCCCTGGGAGGGGCATTGCTGCTGTAGGATAGCAGGAACACTTCCCAGCAGAACACTTCAGAAACCTCACATCTACGAGGACTAGCTCCTTTGCTGTTCATTCAGGTGTGTAGCGCTATCTGGGGCCAAAATGCCCATTTGATGATGGGAAGGTGGTCATAAATGATGTCCAGGGATGTCTCTCAAGGACAGAGTCAAAAACAGTGGCCCATCACCTGGTACCTATCAGTCTCCTCCATACTGTGGAAAACCAGTGCCTGCAGGGTGGTGAGGTATATCAACCTTATGGCACCAACCTTGTGGCAACTCACCTGATCCTAGCACAGGGGCTCAGCAACAGGTTTGAGAAGTGGGTAATATTTCCTGGGCAGAACAGCTAACACAGATTTTTCTCTGATGCAGGGAAGGGACAAGCTTGGACAATGCACATAGGAGACACTGGCAGGGAGTGAGTCTCGCTCCCCAGAGAAGAAAGCTTGTTAAAGCCTTGGTGACAGCTCCACTGTGCCAGGGGTTTTTTGTTTGTTTTTTTTATAGCAATATCAAAGAACAAACCTCCTGCATGGAAGAAAATCAAATTATGTCTATCCCATTGATTCAACTTTTGGAAGCCAGATGAAGGTTTTGTGTTAATTTCTAAACTTTGGACGTGCAGGAACAGTCAGTTCAGGATCTGTGCATTTATATGTGAAATAACATAATTCTGGTAACCTGTCATTCAATACAAAAGGAGCAAACCATGAAAACTGAACACCAAAGGGGGAATTAAAGGGAGTGATGCCTGCATCAGGGCCTCTATTGCAGGCTCTTTGGAGTTTTGCAGGATACTCCAGCCATGTCCCACAACTTCAGTACACCAAAAGCTTTACAGGAAAAAGTACTATTTCTTAGCCAGACATCAAAGCTGAAATCTATATAAAGAATGCTAAAAGGGTTTTACTGAAGTTAATAGGCTTTATAAAGCATTAAACTGTATTTCTAAATTTGGCTAGGGGATATAAACCAACCTTGTTTTATAAATTAGAATTTTTAGTGTAATTTGGGTACAAAAAATGTGAAAGAATGATAGCTTGAGAAAAATTGTCATGGATGACAAGCAGTAAAAGCAGTGAACTTTTCACCTCGACATCTAGAAATTATCACACAAGATCACAGGTTCATGTATTGGATATAGGCTAAAGCTTTGTTCTAGTCTGCTCAGAGTAGGAAGATAAATTAAATACATCTCCTTGTTGTTTTTGTGTTATACACTTTCCTCATTAGTAATGAAATTTTGACAGAAGTACTCCGTCCTGATATTAAACTCCTGTCTGTGCTCAGCACTATGTGCTTGAGTCCCCACCTGTCCATACAGGAAAACCTTTTCTTCCTTGCAACTTGTCATCTGAAGTTTGGATGAGATCTATTCTGAATACACTAAAGGAGTCTGGAAATCACCATAAACAACTCTTTCAAGTTTATAACAGTTACATTAGTTATGTATCACTTTCACATAATCATCAAAATTTTAAACCTTTTTTAACCAACTTGACGTGGCCCATAATTAATGCATTCATTTCAGCACCTCTGTTTTTGTCAACTAGGTTCTTGAACAACTGAACAGGATTTCAAGTCTATGTCAGCAAAATATTCTAGGGAAATAATTTTTGTGAACAGAAATCACTGATATTTTCCAAAGCCTTCTGACTGTAGAAACCTCAAAACATTACTCTCTTGATTTATAATTAAATGCTTAAAGGTCATGATCTATTAGATATCTGTCTTAAATTGAGATATATGAAACATCACTTTTTTTCCTGTCTGACTCATTTTGATCTTCTGTCTCCCTCACCCTCTAGAGCTATTGCAGGATGTTTGGATGTAATTATGGTTGCCACATTAGAGGTAGTCTTAAAAACTGTTAAATTGAAATAAAATATTTTTTTTCTTGCAAGAGCATTTCACAAGCTCTCAAGCAAAAGCAGATAAGGGGAGAAGAAGGTTATAGAAAGAGAGAGGTTCTTGACATACTGAAATGTATTTATGGGTGTTTTGACAAGCAAAATTTTCCCATGTGATACTGCGGAAGAAACCAGACCACTAGTTACAGAATGAGCTTTGTAAGAATGAAACATACAATGACACCTACTAGCCTTATCTCAGGGAAAATCTCTGCTCATATTCCAAACCTGCAAATTAATTTAAACAAAAGTCTTGCAGCTAAGACATATGAACTGGCATTTTTAAGACTCCAGGGTTTCTTGCCCCTGTGTCCTTGTTCTTGCAGCTTCTCAGAAAGAAACTATTTCTTCTCCCAAAGGAGAAAAGAGAAAAATCCTAACTTTTAAGCAGCAAGACAGTTCTTTACTCTTTATCAGCTAAATTATCTCCCAGTTTCTATTTCCATCTGCACAAGCACTAGACATTCCCAGCTGATCTCCATGGTTACTTTCTCCTCAAACCCATTCCAATTTGTTTTCTCTCTCTCTGTGTCCATCAAAATGGAAATGTCCGGAATGTCATGGTCACTATGCACCATATCTCTGGTGTTTTGCCGAGGGAGGCAAAGGAAGGACAAAGAGATGCTGGTTGGAAAAAAGAAAAGAAATTTTTATGGCAAGGTCTGTACAAATTAAATAATCCCAAGAGGTATTTCCATTAGCTCTTCTCAACTCTGAAAAGCATTTCTACAACAGTCCTTGGACAAACACCCTTGTTCTTATCCTACTGTTTAATCGATGAGAGACTCTGCTATCCAACTGGGTCTTTTCATTCACTGCTTTTTTCCCGTGTCACCTACCTATAACCCTGCTGTGAAACCACTCAGCTAGCCCTGAGAGATCCTTTTTTGCTTTTTGCTTTTATGGAAAAACCATTTCACTATGTAAATACAACACTACAATTCCCCACACAAACAACATCTTTCAAAATGGGAAAAATAGGACATGTCAGGTTGCACACCTTTCTGCAATTGCACTGCCCATCTAATTGGAGCCTTCAGTCTGCACTCCACACCACCACTTGTGCCCTGGTATAAGCATCACACAGACCTGAAGGGAGGAATTCTGGTGTATTCCAAATCAGAGGGTACCTACAGATACTCCTGAAGCCATACCTTGTGACACTACAGCACAAAATGGATGCAATATATGGTCATGCATAAGCTCTACAGCCAGGTAAGAATATTCATGGCTCTCTTGGGATTATTAAGGTAAATTCAAAGCACCTCACCACCTGACTGTAAGACAGGTTAAAAGAAATAATTCAACTATTAAAAAATGTGACTTGCGATAATGGACTACACCAACCAAGCCAGTTCATACACTATCAGAAACTTGTTTATATTATCATAAAATCACCTCTGAAATTAGTCCAGGTCTTGTGATTATGATGAAGGTTTGTTTATTTAGCTATTGCAGCCCTGTGAAGTGATACATTTTCCAGAGGTTCATGCTAAGCATTTTTACTTTATTTTTTTTTCCACACCGCACCAAACTCACCCTCTCACCCTTGTCTTTAGGCCTTCCTTAGCTTCCCATCAAATTTCAAACCCCTGCTTTGAAGGCTTGTCATGTAGCAGCACATGTCTGTGGCAGTGAATTTACCTTCTTTTATGAATCATATTTTCTGTATTACTGTTTTCAGCTCCCATTCAAAGGGATGAAGTTCCTTTCATACAGCTTTATAATTCTGAAATGACCATCCTAAATCTGTCCTAGCTGTATGGGCCTACAGCTGTTCCTCGTCTGTTGCTGGTTTCTTAAATTAAATGATTAGGTTGGTTTCAATGCAATCAAAAGCTAGCAAAAACTTGCTGCATATCACCCTCTCTTCTGGTTCTGCAGACACGTCTTGATAAAAATCAAATCAGAAATCTTTGCAGTATAAGATTATCTTACAGCTGCTCCAGAGCTCTTACCTTGACTATATACCTTGACAGTAAGGTATATGGTGAAAACAGCTGTGATTTCTTTAATTCTTGAAAAGGGGTTTAAAGACTATCTTGCTATCCCTTGGCTGAAGTAGAAGAAAGAAAGCCTACATGTAGCCTATTAAAAATAATGTTGATAAAGCTGGAGACATAGGAAAGGAATATCAGGTAAGTAAAGTTGGAATTAGTAATAAGCTGGAGTGAGCTTCCATTTTCTTAAATAGAAACCGAAGACTCTTCTTTTGATGCTCAATTAAAAATGATACAGATATTGTTATTCTGTGTTTCCACAAACTCTGTAATAATGACAGTATGAATATCTCATAACAGTGAATACATGAGATATATATATATAGTGTGTGCAATATGTATATTATTGCCTATAAATAATGTGTATACACATAAATAACATGCAATAAATTACAGCTAAAACTAAAAAGCATCCACAATGCATTTTGTGAACCTCTAGAGGCCACTCAGGCCTACACTTCCTTCAGTTTTGCAACTCAGCATCAATATATATAAATTCCCAAACTTAATAAGAAATACAGCAAGTAGAGGAAAATGGAATCTCCCATGAAATTATGACAATGGAAAGAAAGCAGATAAGAGGTTAGGCAAAGAAAGAAAACAAACAAAAACCCAAACAAGCAAAGAAAATGTCACAGGATTGTGAGAACATAACAATGAGGGAGAGCCTCATTACACAGTAATACTCAAGCTAATAATAGAATAGCAAAGAAAGTAACTACCTCAAAGACCTATCTTTTCTTTTTTTTAAAAAAAAACCAGAATATAGATAAATCTGGCATTATTTGTATTGCAGAAGAAGAAAAATGGGGCTTTTATAGCATTTTTTAATGTGCACAGTCATTTATTTAAGAAAATCAAACAATGAGAAGTAGCTCAAGTCCTCTTTGATAGCAGCTTGGATGATTCAGATGCCTAAAGAGTAGGGAAACTGGACCAGCTGCTTTCCCCAGAAGCTAATTTTATTAATAAATGTTGACACAGAGATTCTTCCCAATATATTTGGCAAATAAAGAGAAGTGTGTATATCAGGGTTATGTTCAGGCAGATAAACCAGGATTTGTAGTTTGCTGACTTTCTGTGGAGTACAGTAAAAAGAGTTTTGAGCAATACAGAATTTACAGGGGGGATAAAAAGCTTTTGGGTTATTTTAGGCTCTGTCTACGTGTCTACATAGCCTCTTCTTATGCACTCAGAAGAGAATGGTACAACACCTTTCTGCTGCTTGATCCCAGAGATTCAAAAGCATATCAGTACCTATGTATGTATAGTAAACACAAACTCAGAAAAAAAGTCTTTTGACCAAGCAGAATGGGCAGAGAAGTATGCAGACTGAGGAAAGCAATACTGCTGAGGATTTTAATTTTTGCCTTACTTCAGCATTGAAGAATTTATCTTTTAAAGAGTGAAGTTATCTTATGTGTCTGAACCATGAAAATTCTTAACCTTAGTAATATCCTAGATCTTACCACATGAGGAATAAATGTTGGATCAGGCCAAAATCACGGTTTTAGGCAAATAGTTGCTAGTTTTTGTACAACATCCTTGTTCTTAAAAGCAATAACATATTTTACTGCTGATCTCCTAGTCATTCATACTGCCCACAGTGGTACATCACTCAAAACTGTCTGTAAACCAGGCAGTACTCAAACCCAAAACGTGGTGTTTGAGAATAAATCATATCATGTTTCATTCCAGTCACCTGAGACTGTCCTCCAGCAACATCCCAGGAAGTCCTCTATCCCGCTGAATTCTCTGCTATTAACCAGCATACAATACAGTTAGCATTACAGGATTTTTCATAATGGAAACAAGAATTATAACCAGTTCAGTTTTGAAATCTAAATGACATACCAATCAAAATATTTACACCACAGAACACCAGTAAACTCTTCTTTTTTAAGTCCTGTTAGGTAGTAATCCAAAGAATGCAAAGCCCTTCTATGTCTCCAGATAATTAATGTGGCTGATATTTTCAGATTGAATAATACGATGTTTTGGAAAAAAGTTATTCCAACAGCAAATAAGGATGTTCTTTCTTAATTTTCCCATGCATGGGAAAGAGGCACAGCCACTATTCATTTGTTTTACTGTTCCTGAATTATAGTCTATGCCCCTAGCAGCAAAGTAATGAAAGTACAGTCTATTGACTTACAGAGTTGTTATTGAAAATTAAGAGTTTATTTTATTTTTGTAATCATTTATTCTGTGACACAGATGCTCATTAATATCTTCTTCTGACAAGTGATGGTTATAAGCACAAGAGTTGATTTAATGATCTGATATTCCCCTGTGAATATTCCAGCCATTACAATTATAGGCAGAACTAGCAAGTACTTTTGACAAATTCAGTTTATCCACAAACTTCTTATTAAATTCTGTTAAAATGATATTTGATATTACCACAATGTGTTGCTTTCCTTTAAACAGTTGTTTAAAGGAAACAGGTTCTTTGAGAGCAGAGTTCTGCTACTGCATCTATCATTTAAATATCTCTCTACATGAGCCTGGAGACTTTCTACTCAGTGTGCAGTGCACAAAAGTCCCCATCAAGCCAAAGGATAGGGCATGCCTACTCAGTTGGAACCAAGAAAGATGATCTGGGACAACAGGATCACTGCACTGAGACACCAGAGCTGTGTCCGTGTTTAGTGCTTGCTTGTGGAAGCAGCATCTTGGCATTCAGAGGAGGGGGGCAGCCAAGAAGTATGACTTAAACACAGCACTGCATGAGCAGGGACTCACCAGCTCAGACCCCCTTGCATGTTGAGCACGCACTGTGCAGTGCTGGTGATTCACCGAAGTCTGTGCTGGAAATAGAGCATGAAGAGCAAAGCTGAAGCAGATAACTGCTGAAAAACTTAACCCAGTAGCCTGTGCCTCCTATTTTAAAGGTGAATCCCAGCATTAAGATGTCATAAACTGTCTATCAAGAAAGTTGGCAGGTAGTGCAGGACCTTACAAAGAAAGCAATATTATCTTTCTGGAGCTGGGCTGTGAGAGACTGCTCTGTAGACTTTAATTCATTAGGAGAACTCAGAAAATGCAGGAATAAGATTGAATCAATGCTGAGCATTTACAGAAATTTCACTGAGTTTTTTAAAGTACAGCTTTATAGCTATGAATTCATTCACAGTCCAAGGGTATTTAGAAAAATGAAATCTTTGCATGGTGAGGCCTTTTCTGAAGCTGTCACAGATTGACCCAAGCCTTCTGGACTGAGGTTTTGTTCCCAGTTGCACAGGGATGCTCCATTTGCTGCACTATTTCACCAGAAGTTTCTATATGCTTCAGCCATATTTTCAAGTTGAATTTTCACATCAATTTGAAATGAAAACAGCACTTGACAAACAACTGATTCGATCACTGTATTAAGTGGTGAAGCCAGTTAAGGTTTCTCCCAGGTATTTTTTACAAAATTCTGGAGCCTGCTGTCTGTTACACATATAAGCACAAAAATTTCACAACTGTGTCTGGAGAACATTTAGTTCTTTTATGAGGTTCTGGTCTTCCATTTAGTTTATCCAGCTCCATCTATCCTTTTTTAGTACTGTATTCTGAGGCATTAAAAATTCCTTACAAGGTGGGACTAGCAAAGGCAGTATCATCTTTAGCAATAGAATAGCAGATAAAAGTTTCTGAAGTTTTATCTTTTTGGGTTTTTTTCAGCGAGTAAATGTGTGTGATCCTTTGCTTTTCAGTGAAGATTCCTTTTATCTTTAATTTTAGAAATGTCCCCTTCCTTCATTTTAAATCATATTCGGATTGCACAGCCCTGAAAGCTTCAGTTAAAATAGTTGTATTCATCTGATGCATTTTCTTTCATCATGACCAATGGCAATAATGAAATTATAGAAAATTCTTTATGAATTGGCACTGCTTGTAAAATCATGATTCCTACACTGCCAATGCAGAACAAGAGATTCCTGTTTCCCTCCCCTGCCCAACAACGTTAATCCTGAGGTAAAAGGTGTGAAGCATTTTTTTACTATTCTTTCCAGTTACATTAAGAGGAGGTAATAAAAAAATAAATGACACTTTCATGTTCTTGCTTCACATTCCAAGAAAGAAACCTAGAAAATTCCTCAGCCTAGGCTATACACAAATAAATAATATACACAAGATATATGAGAAACACCAGAAACAATTCAGAGCTGCTTTATCTCAGAACATTTTTATTAACGTAACGTACAAACATTGCTCTTTCCCATCATGATCTCACATCATTCCAGTATTACAAAGCAACACATAAAAATGACTATCAGAAAGAAACATTGGGGTGACTAAAACCTTTTTGGGATGACATCCTACCTACTCCACCAGGCTCCTTTCTCCAGGTTTGGTGTGATATGTGTGGCATGTGAGCAGAGGAATCTCTTTTTTCAGTGCTATCTGGTAGGAATGTCAGGCAGTGATAAATCTGCACAGGCCCAGAGCAGGAGGCCCATCTCTGGTACACATCAAGGTAAGCAGTGCATAGCTGATTCTGCAAGTCACCAGGACTTGCTGGTCCAGCTTCCTCCTCCAGACAGTGCTGCATCTCTGCACCTACAGCTCCTACTGGCTGAAGTGGGTCAATAAGGAGAGGGAAGACATCACCCATTTTTCTCATGGTGTCATTTTCATCATCCTGTATGACCACTAAGGAATGTGTACAGACAGAGATGACTAGCACTATCTGAGTCCCACCTTACAAACACATCCCTGCTGTCTACTGAGGAAAGCATCCCTTGGAATAAAACCCACTGAGTCTGAAAGGACTCCAGTGGTTGAGTATGAGTGAGGTCTGGATGAAGACTTTGATTACATGTGTGCAGAGGATCAACAGATACCGACATCACCTCTGCAACAGCTCAAAGCAAAGTAATTGCATGGTCCAATTGTGGTTGAGGTTAAGGAGAAAGATTTTTCATGACCCATTTAACCAATTTCATCCTCCCTCTAGGTTCATAGGCAGAATTAGCTGACCCAACATCAGAAGGAGTCAGTTTTTTCCCAAGAGACTTAACCAGTCATTATTCATGCAAATGTTACATTCAAGAATTAGCCCAATTCAGGATTTACAATGTTGGTCTGTCTGACTATGTGTACACTGGAATTAACTGCTGTTTATTTTAGTTTTAATATCTACAATTAAAAAATATTAATCCATCAGGGAGGAAATGAAGCAATCATTACATTTTGAAACATTTCCACCACTAGGAATATGCTAATAAAACAGAAGACCTCTTTACCATTTTGCACATTTGTCCTTGATATTGCATAGTGACCAGTTCAGATTAAAAATAAAAATAAAAAAAAAAAATTCATAGGCTCCATTCTTATATAGAATGTTCTAAAGTGTCAAGAACTATTTAGGACTCATTTCTCAACAGCAACTCCAGTAATTTCAACAGTGTAGCTGCTTTAAGCAAATAGTTTGCTGAAAACATGATCTATCCATGCACGAATGGGACCATATGTGTATGGACAATAGGATTTTGTCTCAAAAGGGTCTTGAGCTATGAACAAACTGTTTCAGTTACAATTATGAAGCAGCTTTGCAACAGAAAGAGAGCAGGTGATAAAGCTAAAGCAAAAACTATGGTACATATAATACAATATCCAGTTGTGGTACTGCAGAACACACATTTATAAAATGTTTTCTGACATATTTATACTGGGATGATATCACACTGAGGATTAAAAAAATCCTTAAGATTTCACCATAGAAAAGTTTATGGAGTTATCTAATTGCAAAGCTGTGCAAGAGCCAATAATTATTGCCAACTAGGAAACAGATGCAGATAATCAAGGAAAATAATTCCTTGAATTTTACATTGTCATTCATTAGAAATTAAGTCACTTATGATGATTAAACACAAAATCATTTTCAGCAGTAGAGTATCCTGTAAATTGTAATGATATAATGATTCCACCTTGGTTTTGACTATGTCTGAAAATTTTTCTTGCGAGAGAAATCTCCAGCCCTTTCAATAGAGAACAGAGAGGAGAAGGCTCCTCAGCCAAATATGGTGAACAAACACTAAGTAAGAGATGTTTATTTAATGTGGAAGAGAAGGTGTCACTACTAAGCAAGAAGATAATATAAAGATTAGACTGTCTTTGTGTGGTTTAGCCAGTAGCTGTACAAGGAATTGATCTTGCAAGTATCTAATTCAGCTCTGGTTTTGATTCTACCTCATCGAAGCAACAAATTCATTCTTAACCACATGCTTTAATACTTTGCTGTGTTTTGGCTGCTTGGATTCATATTGTGTCCTACCACTTCTAGTTTTGCAAACATACTGGCATCTATGCCACAGCTTCTCCAAACTAAGCCACAGATAAATTTGAAATAACCAGTTTTGGGTTTATGTTTAATAGCCACAGAGGTAGTTTTGTATCTAGATCCATATTTGGATCAATAGGCAAAAAACCCAGTTATTCTGAGAAACCACAGATGGGATGAAAAAAGGCAAAAACTAGAGTTTCTAGTTCAGAAGAAAATTTACATAAGTGCTTAATCTGCTTAAATGGGGCAACACAGGTGCTGAAATTATGCATATTCTCTAATGAATTTCTAGATGGAACTTTTTCTATACTGAAGTTAAATTTCAGACATTTATATAAAAATATTATCACCCACAATCTGCTAGATATTACAATTTAATGTTTTCTCTTTCTTTGAAATACAGCTAATGGATCTCATGTCTAGACACTCTGTGCAGAATCCACCTATTTGACAAAGATCCCATGCTGTAATTTACATTTCCAGGACCAAGCTCAATGTTGCCCCGAGAGTGAACTGTGCTTGCTGGAGCCTCAGTGAACAGTTGAAAAACAGATTTTTATTTCAATATTGAATTTTACAGTATGGACATTTTCATTCTGATTTATAGAAAAGTAGTTCTTTTTAGAACCAAATCAATAACAGGTAGTACAGATACCACTTTGTTTTATATTACAGCTTTCATTGGATTATTCATGGCACTGTTTTAGCAGCTGCTCTGTACAAGTTTTTGTAGATGCTTCTGCTTATATGTGAAAATATCACTTAAGCCTATTTTGACTACCCAACTCTAATAATCCCCACAAAGTACAAGAATATTAGGATCTTACTATAGTTAACAGTAAGGACTAGAATACACACATTCTATTGAATCATAGAATGGTTTGAATTGGAAAGGACCTCAAAGATCATCTAGTTTCAACCTCCATGCTGTGGGCAACCTCACACTAAACAAGGTTGTTCAAAGCCCCATCCAAACTGGCCTTGAAGAAAAGCTAATTAAAACAAACTAGTCTAATATGAATGAAGTATATTCTATTAATTCATTTTGATAGGTGATTTTATTAATCATAATATGGCAGACTGATATGCTTAATCATTATATATTGTGGAAATAGGAAGACAATTCTACAGCATAAAGGGTCATATTTAAGTTTCTATTTTCATGTGTATTTAAAATTGAGTGTAAAGAATAATAATGTTTCATTTAGGGGATAATCAGCAGCAATAAATTTCACTGAAAATTCCAAAGGATCCATAAGAGTAAGAGTTTAACCTGGGCTGTTGTTGACAGGCAATTCTGAATGCCTTGAATTCACCCTACTCACTCCTGGAGGTCTTCCAGGATGGATGGGGACCAGGAGAAAAATGTGAATGTTGCTGGGTAGCAGTTGCCTCTCCCCAGATGCCCTCTCACCCCAGTACAGCCCAGTTTTATTAGTGCATAAGAAAACCACACTGCAAAACCAGGTCTCTGAGGTAGCCTCTGTCCTGCAGCTGCCCAGAGACCTGGGGAGGGGTGGCAGCCCTGCTCCACTGAAGGCAGCATGAGCCCATGTGTGCAGTCCTGCTCCTGCCACAGTGGGAACACACAGGCATGTGGCTCTTTTCTGCCATTCAGAAACTTTCATACTTTCTTGGCCAAAAGGCTGACCATCACAGGCCTCGAGGATTTTCCACTGGGGTGTCTAAAACATGCTGCTGAAATTCACAGCTTGCTATCAACAATTACTAATCAGTGCTTCTCTCATTATAAGCCATTTATAACCTTAATGATCTTACCTCCAAATACATGCCTCCAAAGGATAAGAATCTGCTTTGGCTGTAATGCACAGGAGCAAAAAACCAAACAACAAAGCCCTACCTAGAATTTGGTAAACTTGTCAAACTTGGCCATCACCATCCTCATCCTACTTATGCCGGTGTTGTCTTTTATTAATATTTGTAAAGTCAATGTGTTTACAGGCTGTTAGCAATTATATGGCGTTGCTACAATGCCACTACTATAGAGTACCTCATTTTGGGGAGAGGTGAAACATACAAAATAGAAATGGAAGATTACTTACATATATGATAAATCTTTCCGTTGCAAAAATTACTGTGGGTGAGCAGCTCTGTGAGAATCCGTAGGCTGCTTTATTGAACCACCCTTGCAAGAAAATCCTAATATCTATTATAATTTACCAGTTAAAATGTTTGAAGACCTTGTAATGGAGGATGAAGGTAGTTTGCAAGAGGAATCATTAAGAGAAATTACTATTTTTAGAAACAGACATTCATAACATTACTCGCTTCTCTCTCAATCAGCCCTGAGCCACAGATAGCTCTTAAGACTTGCTGTGTCTAAGTATAAATATTATACTGCTCTATACATCATCAAAAAGCATTATAGGAAAGACTTCCAATGCTTGTTGTGAATTGTCTCATGCAAAACATCTGGTCACTTCTGTTTGTAATAAACAAAAATCTCTATGTTCAAGTTCAAAGGCAGATGGTTTGTTTTGCGACAGTGGAGCATATGCCTTGTATATACCCTGAGCAGTTACCAAAGGCAGTAGTAAAACCATAAAACATTTCATGTCCCCTCCTTAATTTCTAAACCAGTTGCGTAGTTTTGACAAGATTTCTGTCAGACTACCTTCAATTCAATCACCAGTCAATCTCCTTATGACTAATTTTAACCTCTGGTCCAAGCCTCTTTTACAAAACAGCAAGCAGTGTTGTTCTTTTGGTTCACAGACATGCACACTTAAACTGACTGAGGCTTTCTGAATAAAATACACTAAAAAAATAACAAAACTTGAACCAATAACATCATTTGGACCGGTTGTGCCACAGTGGATTCCCAAAGGAATCAAGCATTCATTTTCATTAATTTTAAACAAGTTCTTGAAGTTATAAAAGAAATAATAGTATTAGAGTGCTTGCTGTATATAGGGACTATTGTAACCTTTATTTGACTGCAGAATTCTATGTTGTGTGGCAGTGAAGAAATATCATTATTGCATTCTTATTGCTTCTGAGTTTGGACAGAATAAATGAGAAATAGCTGCTAACCTGCTGCCTGTAATGTTCTGAAGTATTCTTCTGAGAGGGGAAGAAATAACAAAGAATGAAGAACTTGGAGATTTCAGCAACCACAATCAAAAGTACATAGCAGGGTGTAATTTTGCCAGGATAGAATCTGCCTGGAGTTGCTGCTAGTACAACAGCTCCATGCCTGAGGCTGTACACGAGCATCTCTGCATCTCTGGTGCAGTATGTGGGGCACTGCATTTGGCACCTGGACGCCCACACAGCCACCCAGCCTCCACTCCACGGGGAGAAGAGCCCATTGCCCACCAAAGCCACACCCCAGGGGTAGGCGCTGGAGCAAGCTTGCTGTCTTCTGATAAAAGCAAGGAGCACTTACGGTGAAATTCTTTGCAAAGTCAGTGAAGAACACACATTGCTTCAGGAAGAGAGTAGCAACCAAACTGTTCCAGCAGTGACAGTTTGGTCCTCTACTTATCATGAGGGAGAACTTCCCTCCCCTCTTTCCTCACTTGGTTTGCTTTATTCTCTCTGCCATCTCAAATAAGCCAAGTTATTGCACTGCTCAGTGAAGGCCCAATTGTTTAAGAGCCATTACTTATGAGTTCCTATATTCTTCACATAGAATTACAATATGGAGCTATGTAAGGCCTGACAATGCATGGGTCCCAACAGGAGAAAAAAATTCAGAAAATGTACTGGAAAATTAAAATCCAATTACTTTCTCTTCTTTATTGTACAGCTTCAGCTTATGGTGTAGCAATAGAAGTAAATAATAGGGATTATTCATCTTTGTGACCACAGAGCATTTGCTAGGCTGGGACAATATACTTGAAGCATCTGCCTGAGCCACACAGGTAAGGACTGATCCTGCTTCATTATCAAACTGTCATCATGGGTTACAGCTCCCTGAAGAGTACAAAGCAAGTTGTTTTCAGAAAACCGTGATGACAGAAACTCATTAAACTCTGTTATGGTCTTGCTCAATCTTTTACTTTAATAAAAAATGCTGAACTTTGCATTCACTGGCATAAAAGTCATCTCACATACTGAATGCAAGTCAAACTGGTTGACATGGTCATACTTCTAAAGATCGTGTCAGAATATGTGTGTCTTAGAGAAATAAAAACCAGGGCACACATCTCTGGAAGGCTTCCATGCCTTAGCAGAAAGTAGTATGACACCTCTACAGTTTGGCAAAAGAGTATTAAAATCTAAAATCAGTTAAAAGATAAGTATGCCAATACTCTCCCCAACCCAAATTTTTCCTGATCAAAGTATGAAAATAGTTTTTAAGTCTGACATTGAAAGGGTTAATTTTGATTAAAGAGTTTTGTGCTGGTATCTGAAACTATAACAGATAAGTTACCTTTTTTCTTTCCAGTAGTTAATTTATTTTATAAATAGATCTTTTAGAAAGCTTGTAAGGTCATTATGATGCTGCTAATCTCACAGACTGACAGCTATAATGGCCTCAGCCACTGCATTAGAAGGAAAACACTTGTGAACTCCTAGCTATAAGCCATTTCTCTGCATTTTCAAATTCTATTAGAACTACAAAAAGGTTCCTCTGTTTACTGTGGAAATATTACACTCAAAGGAGAAGTTTAAGTAGCAAGAGCAAAATCACCAGGGTGCAACCTTAACAAAGTTATTCTTAAAAGCAGGTGATATATTATTTTACTGTGAGCAAAATGGTATGCAATAGTAATCTGTCTTTACAAGTAAATTCATAGGGCAAAAGTATCAATCAAACTGTGAGCCATGAAGTAAACACTGAGCAAAATGACTACAGGGAATTCTCAATTAACTTGGATAAAGTAGGAAACTTCTGGTAAGTTACTCTCAAAAAACACAGCAGGAAAAGTGATACTGTTTTCTGCTGCTGGTCCTGGACCACGTGCAGAGGGCCAAAGCAAATACAGTGATGACAACATGCAGTGTGGTGGTAGAGCCCATTTGCCTCGGCAGCCTCACTCAGTCAAATGCATTCCTCTCCTGTTGGGGCCGTGCAAGACAAGGGCAGGTCCAGCCGAAGAGATGTCTGCTGGCACAGACACAGTGACGTACAAAGCAACATCAGCAGGTGTTTAAAGAAACCTCAGAGGAAATGGAAAAAAAACCCCACATTATTCTCGCTTCTATGAGAAGAATTTTCCTGCACAGATCATCTGTGAAAGAATTTGCTGGCAGGCAGTGAACAGACCACCATATTTGCTTCTCCTCAGGCCACGGGCAGAGATCAGATATTCCCACCAGAGTCCATATCACTCCAGATAACACCACCAGGGAGCAAATGAAAAAGCAGTTTTATTCCACAGACTCTCAGTGGCAGTCACACAAGAGATTTTGCTGGGCAGCCAAGGTTCTTTGCATTCAGTCATTGAGACAGTGATGGCCTAAACTCTGCTGAAGGAGGCCACTGAACTGTTATAACATTTTGCTACCCAGATGTTCCTATATCCAATATGATTTTGAGAAAAAACACTACTTGCTTTTAATTACTTAGATAGATTTCATTACTGATTTTAATATGTTGAATACACTTCTATGTTTTGATACAGCTACTCATTAATAAGAAATGGCTTCTTCACATGAAGACATTCAATGACATTGATCAGGATTACTTTTTAGAATTGGGTGATTAAACTGAAACAAATCCTTTTGGGAGACTCTTCTTTCAATATGAAATAAGGTAAACTGAATTAATTTGTCTTTTGCACTGGAAATAAAATATAGTAATTTCTTTTCTGTATGACATACATACATAACACAGTCAAACTGATACACTACAAATTCCTACTGTTACTTAGTGAGGGAAAATTTTCAAAATTTGCCCTCCAGTACTAGACCCAGAGCCCTGTGCCATCAGTCACCAAAAAGCTGCGTAGTACTGAACAGTCAACACAGGCATTTTGCTAATATATCATCTTTTCTTTTTAAAAAGGCAGTAAGCAGCACTAAAAAGGATAAGGATAAAGTTTTCTCTTCACTCACTGATTTGTCTAAAAAAATTATGAGAAGGGTCACACTGAGCAGAAAGTACCTTGCATCACTCAGCAATGAAAGGCATTTGAAAGTGTATATTCTATCTCCCCTTAGACCCACAGCCTTTACTGGGACCAATTACCCATCTGAAATTAATGGGAATGTTTGTCAGACTGTAACATACCTTTTCAGGGTATCACAGGAGTGCTGTCTGCACCCTTGGTTGTGATTAGGCTAAGATTCAATTATGAGCATCATCCCTTTTTTTTCTTGGTTGTGGTGATAAAGGCAGGCGCTGACAGTCATATTCAGAATACTTACTCCCGTGGTCAGGGAGGTAACTAATTTCTGTCATAGTGGCTCCAGTGCTTTTCCTGAGCCTTTGATATTGTGTGCAACTCAAACCCTTCAGAAATTGCCTGTCTCTAGTAGCTGTAGCTGTAGAGGCTTAGATTTTCAATGACTATACAAGTCGTCAAATACTGGCTACACACAGTTATTCCAGATAGATAGATAGATAGATACGATAACTCCCAATTTAAGCCTTACTTATTTTGATAAGCACTAGCTCATTAATTCCATCCAATCTAATTAGTTACATCACTAAAATTTAAAACCATATCTAATTATTGCTACCTATATGTCAGCCATTACGGTTGTTTTCTTGCCTACTTAGTGAGAGAAATCCTACCATATCCCACACAGCACTTAGAAATTGTGAGTAAATACTAATATTTGAAAAACTGAAAGTGTATATCCAACTGATTGTTTTGATAACCCGGACCAAGTTATTTATAGTAAATGCAAATAACGAGGTTGGCACTTTCCCTTTTCTTATTGATCTCACATATAAGCAGGTCCTTGTAAGAAGATAAGCTATCACCCTTTGAAACGTCTGAAATAAATGCAGCAAATAGTCAAATGACATACTGTATCTTCTTGTCAATACTCTGACTCACTGGTGTCCACGTTTGGATCAAATAAAACCACAATTTGTATTCTAAATTTCATATCCAGTGGGACTATGCCAGCAGGACAGCCACTCGACCTTTCTATTTGTGAATGTCAGGGCAAACCATATCTCTCAAAGGTAAAAACATCCTAGAGCTCCACTAGACTGGGCATTCAGGGTAGTCCACATAAACCTAAGATTGTTTTTTCCTTAGTGACTGATATAAAATACAGAAATGAAAGGACAGCAACAAACTATTATGGACTTTAGAAGGCTTTTATGAATGTTTGGGACCTCAACTAATTTTTTTTTAATTATTATTTATTTAGTATTTAGAATCTAAGGTTAATTACAGTGGAGATGATGCCAGCAGGTAGGGACATCCGGAGCTGCACCCTGCCTAGATATAATAGTGAATATATCCAGTGGAAAGGTGCTCATTCTCATGGGACACAATTTAACAAGTTCTTCATATCAACAAATTCATCCAAACCTTCAGCTGCCAGATCCCAGCTTGTGATTCCTTCAGAACTAACCACACATGGCACTGTGCACACTGTGGGGAACAGGCTGTCAGTGTTCACTTTGTGTTTTGAGTTGGAAGCTGCTCTAAGCTCACAGTAC
Organism: Campylorhamphus procurvoides; assembly: GCA_013396655.1. NCBI lineage: Eukaryota > Metazoa > Chordata > Aves > Passeriformes > Dendrocolaptidae > Campylorhamphus > Campylorhamphus procurvoides. The sequence goes on from WBMV01000441.1 coordinate 829,032, forward strand.
AGCCCAGCTAAAGGGTAGTATTTTGTTGATCTGATGTATCAGTTAATATATGCCCCCTTGAATGTCCAAATGCAATTTACTTCCTAGTCCTCAATTTTCCTGAGCTGGAGAAAATGTATGGAGCAGGTTGTAAAGTACCAGTATAAATGAACTGTAGATGATTTTGCACATCCTGTGGCCTTTCCTGAAATTTCCACAGTTCTTGGGAGACTCAGGAACTACCACCAAGATCTTTGTTCAAACCAGAGTTGGCCTTTCTGTTTTTATCTTTGGCAGTGCCTAGCACTGTGCAGCCAGGGGTAGCTGGGAGAGTTGCTGTCACATTGGAGGTGATGCAGAGCAATTATTAATGGTATTCCCAGACTAATTTTCTACATTTCAACTCATGGATTGCTCTAAATTACCATCTGACCTATGCAACATCCCATGGTACCTGGCAGGAGCCAGGAAGGATTGCTGACAAATTGCCTGACTTTTCAGTGTCCTCTCCTCCAGTAATGTACCTTAGACTCAGTTTCTACGCTCTTAGCTGCACTTTAAATAAAAATTATCCTCTTTTTCTCTTAAGAAGCCCTCATGTCATGGGCTGGGGGTTTTTTTGGATGGGATGGATCAAATGACCACCTACTCAAATTCATTTACTTATGAAAGCATGCAAGAACATGTATGTTAATATTTAAAAGCTTTCATTTCCTTCTATCTTTTTCCCTTTGCCAGGTGAGGGATTACAACTAAATACCTACTAAGAGCCCCTGCAGTTAGGAGACAAGTCCTTCTCTTAGAAGCAGCACAAGAAAGATGGGTACTTCATGATTTCAAGATATGTTTCAGCTAATGCACACAGAAATCTTTCAGTATCACAAAATGAGGGCCTAGAGAAGGTCAGAAAAAGAGAAATGGTCTACAATATGCCTTACTGACTGGTTTTTTATTTATACTGGGACGATTTCCAGTACAGGGAGCATTAAGTTTGCAGCAGTCTGGTGCAGGAAGTAGGACAACAGCACAACACTTTAATATCTTGAGAAAATTAAAGGCAGATAACCCCATTCTTCTAAAGTTACTTCTCAAAATGGAGCTATACGTAGCCACATTACGATTACAGCCTCTGCAGATATTCTAAGCAGAATTTTTCAACCACAGAGCTGGTTTGAGAATATATTTTGTCTTTGATTTTGTCCTGTTGTTCTTGTTCTATTTATCTTGTACATCTAGTGGCTTGTGATTCTGAGTTGCTGGCCTTTCCTCCTGAGGAAAGAAATAGACTGAACTTCCCCAGAGGTGTCAGCACAATATATAAGCACAGAAATTCCAGATACAGCAATGTCTATGGTACAGCTTGCAGTAGGAGACCTTTGTTGTATTCCCTGCCAGAGGCTGGACCTTCCAGAGCCTCATGCTCTCCTTCAGCTGTCTCCCAGATATTGAGTGCCTGTCCAGCAAGATGTGCACACAGCACCTGGCCTCAGGCATGATCTTCTCAAGCCTTTGTTGTCTTGAGCACCTGAACCTGCAAACAGACTGAAGTATCCTAATTACTAGCCTTATGAACCTTAGCACAAAGCACAATAGTAATCCCTCTCAGGCACTAAAATATTCCTCTTCATCTAAGTTCAAAAATACATCAAACTTTAATTTTATTTCTATCCTATTTGTGTTTTTTCAAAATCCCACTGAAATTGGTTGAATTATTCTTCTTATGTGTTTTTAAGACCAAGGTCTTAAACATCTCTCAGAAACTGACAGCCAATCTTGGTGTTTAGGTAAATCAAATAGCTGCCCTCTTACAGCATCCTTCCTATGGTAAGTGTCATTATAATAAACCCACATGTCAATGTTGCATATACTCCAGTGACCTGTAAGGACAGGAGGATTTAAGGCATTCATCTACGTTCATCTATGTTCATCAAACAGCTACGTCCTATTTTTTCCCTGAGTTTCCTTTGGTCTTTGGTACTAAAGTACAAATGTCTACATATAGAAAAGTCAACGATGGGGAAGTAAGGGGTGTAGTAGTCTGTATTTCTCTTTGGAAGTAAGGACAGAGCACATGTCCAAGATTTCACATATGTATTGGCCAGCAGCAGACACTTGTATTTAGTAACAGAAATATCAATCTTATGGTCCTCTTTGCTTTCATGTTTCTATTTTATCATCTTGTTATGTGTTTGCATCTGATAGTATCTTTGCATCTGTATCCCATTCCGTCCACGTACAAGGACCACAATCTGCAAAAGAAAAGTTAAGCCAGAGTTTCTGACATACAGCAAGAGGAGTCTGCGTGCTCATCAAGGGAAATAGTGGTCTCTCAATGCTCATGCATGCTATGTTTACATCCTTTATAATTGACCCGACTAATCAGATTAGACTAAGAGTCTTCAAAGAGCTACAAAATACTGCCTTAAAACTGCAAAGTACTGTCTTTAGACACTGCATTTAGGGTGTCAAGAGAACAGCAAATTCATCTGAACAGCAATATTTTGAAGACTTTTTTCCCATCTTTTACTTTTAAAATATTTTTTATTTCAAAAACAGAGCAAGCAAATAGCAGAAGATGCTGCAGAAGAAGGATGCCAGAATGGGGGCTGAAGAATCTGTAACTTTGAAGTTCAATGCCTTTGAAGTAGTACTGAATAGCAGTAATTCATGCCAGTATCTAAAGAATCATAGTTGTCTGTTTATGTGGAATTCTATTTTTGCTTGCAAAAATAAGAATACAGGCTGCTGCCAGGAAGCATTCATGCAAAATGTGTGTTGCTAGATTTTCTAATTTTTGTCCCATCACAATTTTCCTTAATTTTTCATCTAAAATTTGAAATTACTCTATTGTTTCATGCCAGCTGCAATCTTTTCATGTGGCATTTTATTTATTTATTTTTCACATAAAAAGTACATAAATTTCTGGCTTACTTTTTTCTTGGTTTGTTCATCAATACTCCGAAGAGAAAGTATTTTTTACAGCCAGGATTTTCAAAATAAGCCTGAACTGATCGATGTGTGAGTTACGATTAAAGTATTTAAGGACTATTGACAATCTTAACATAAGTGTCAAAGCAGACCAAACACTGATTATTGGAATTTTGTGGCACAATATAAAACATAATAGACATACAGTGTAATAAAAATATATAATTTTGAGATTAATTGGACTTCTAATCATCATTAGCACAGGTAAGAATAAAAACTAAAATGGATAGCTACCCTAGAGTAACAAGATTTTTTTCCTAGTACAAAAAAATACACACAGAACCAGGAAAACCAGATCACATTAGATTATTATGTGGCTTTTTTGACTATCATTTTTGGGGGTGACTCATTCTGGACGTAACAACTTTACTCTTTCAACAATATCATATAGTCTTGATAAAGCCTCAGCTGTAGAATAAAGAGACCTCCTGAGGATCTTAGCTTTCAGACCATTCAGGAAAGATTACCACTTCTATTTTATGACTGTCATAGTATTTGTATGGGGGAATTTGCATATATTATCATATTGTATCCTATTGTCTCAGAAACCTAAGCAAATAAAGCTAACCCATCAGGTTTTTGCAATTTCAGATTCTTAATTTTTTACGCATGAGGTGCTTTATTTATTTATCATGGGGAGGGGGGTGAGAGGAAAGCCCTATAAAGCATGAATGTACACCTCACTGTTTAGTCCAGCTTTAATGTTCTGTTATTGAAAAGAGAGATGACACTTGTATCAGAACATGGTATCTGTGTCTTTTGAGCATAGTAATATGCCATGTTTATTTAATTCTGCACTAAACAAATTGTACACAGTTCTTTTAGTTTCTTAATTTGATTGAAGTATGTCCTTAAGAAAAAGATAGCAGACTGCTTGAAAAATATGATTTAAAATGTATTTGAACATGAAAATGCCTCATTATTTCTGAAGTGGACCTGCTGGAGTGGGTCCAGAGGAGGACCACAAAGACGATCAGAAGGCTGGAACACCTTTCCTCTGAAGACAGGATGATAAAACTGTTCAGCCTGGTGAAGAGAAGGCTCAGAAGAGACCTTAGAGAAACTTCCACTACCTGAAGGGGGCTACAAGAGAGATGGAGAGGGACTCTTGACAAGGGCCTATAGTGATAAGACAAGGGGGAAGGCTTTAAACTGAGAGTAGATTTAGATAAAATATTGTGAAGAAATTCTTCACTGTGAGATTGGTGAGACACTGGAACAGTCTGCCCAGAGATGTTGTGGATGCCCCATCCCTGTAAGTGTTTAAGGCCAGGCTGGATGGGGCTTTGAGCAACCTGGTATCCCTCTTGCCTATGAGATCTTTCCTAAGAAAGCCACACCCGCAGCTGGGAACCCAAAAAAACTACAGTTTCATCTCTCCTCTCCTTTGCCTTCTCAGCACAGTTATCAAGTTATCAGGGAGTCTCTTTGGGCTTCAGCTGCAGGCTGGATATAAACTCCAGGTTTACAAAAAAACCTAAGTAAGTTTAGTAAACAGAAGGGATTATTTATACCATCTGCACCTTAAATGTCATTTTGAGTGTTTCAGGAAAGGTCACCTAGGACTGAAAGTCCAAAACCAACTCTGTATTTATGTAGGATTTTAGTGCATTTAATCATGGGGTGCATAAAATTTACACCATTCTAATTTATATATACAAGATCTTTTTTCATTGTTCTTCATTCTGCATGAGACTCCTAATATTTTAAAATCAAAATACTTTTGTCATTGACATGTAGAATAAATGTTAACCAGTCTTTTCTCAAAGATGACGTATTTCCTTATCAACCTTTTGCCATGTTATCTTCAAGAAAATCAGTTTGCAACTCCAGGGCAAATCCAATTATAGTCTCTTTGGAAAGGTTGTTTTCAAAATTAAGTTTACTGGTGAAGTAAGTTTTAAGCTTTTAAAATATTTCTATGCTATCGTACATACATAAACCCAAAAATATTCATATATTCTTGGTTTTCACAATTTGTACCTGTAAAATGTTTCCTACAAACATTTGACAAAAGTTACAGACAAAGTTGAAGACCATGACGTTTCATTATTCAGATGTGTTTTTAGGAGGTAAAAGGTATGGAATGTATTTTTTTCTGTGTAATGTTTTGTGGGCTTATGTTGAAATACGAATGTGTAATCCCTTATCTGTACATCTAATCTCTAGTCTATATCCTGTCTAGTATACCACTAACTGATGATACCTGATAGAAGCATAGTGGGAACCAACAAAAACTGTATTTTTAATTTTATTTTTGTTATTGCAATATGTGGTCCACAGAAATACCTCTTTTTGTTTAGCTTTATTGATCATAACATGATACAAAGAAGAATCCAGCCACAAGAAGATGAAATAGGACATTCAAATGGAAATGAAAAACAATAATTTTAAATTGTCAAATACACCTTTAGTATATTTTATAAGGCAATAACATGTTTAATTTGTTTCAACCTTAAGCTACTAGGCTTATGTCATTGACTTTCAGAGTAGAGCAGAATTATTCTGACTGTTGCATGTGCTTCCTGTTGAAAATTTTGTCAGGTCTCTTAAGACCTACACTTGTTGGATGAAAAAATTATATTCTGGGGCTTTGAAATCAATGCATGTAAACTATTCAGTGCCATCTGATCATCAGTGAGACCTTTAAGTCTTCCATAAAATAATAAAAATATTTACAGAATATATGCATACAAATATCACTGTAAGAAAAAGATCTTAAAGAAATACCCAAGAGGGTTGGAAGGAAATAATTCCAAATACCAATTCTCTAATCTAACACCTATTGAACCCAATAAAAGGTAGATAAAATAAAATGTGTTTAAAATGCAATTAACTAAACCACCCTAGTCTCTACATGCAATACTGTGTCTTTATAATTTTCCAGTAGATTTGTGAAAGCATGGCTGGCAGAATTTGTTATCTGTGTGTTCTCCCAAACTCAGAGGGTCAGTATTGCGGGCTGGGACAAGCAAAGGACATAGAGATTTCTTTCCTTTCCTTCATTTTTAAAGAAAACTTCACTAGACACATATCACCACTTTGCACATTTTCCTTCATACTAGAGTCAGTGCCTGAGCAATGTTAGTAAAACAAATGAAATTAAAATGGAAATCAACAAAAGTAGAGCCAATATATCAACATAATTACTGATAACAATTACTCCATGTATACCACATTGGTTATCACCAAAAAACACTCTTCTGAACCACGTCATCTAAAGCACAGTAGATAAATTGTTCTTTTATTCTTATAATTAGTAATTCCACCACTAGAAGTTTTTCAAAACAGTGTACCTTATTGCTCAAGGTACACAAGAAATCTTTAGCAATAGTTGCTAAATACCCTATCCCTTGCATGCTATCAGGCAACCAGATGCATGTGTTCCTGAGTTTTTAAGTCTTCATGTGGATTAAACATCTGAAGTCTGTAGTCTGAAACACCCATCATATGGAGCAACCAATCTTCATTGTGAATGTTCTGTCACAGTCCCCACTATCCCACAGAGTAAAAAATAGTGAACTAGAAATTCACCTTAGTGGTAAAGGAATAACCCCCACGGAAACCTGCTTTCAGAGTTTTAAGTTTTCAGCACAAATAAGCACAGACAGACATGTCGCAGGAGAAATCAGTGAGGCAGCAGCAGTTACTTCTCAGCTACTGGGGAGGGCATTCAGCCTCACAGGCTTTGAGGGGGATTTCCATACCGATTGCTTTCCTCAGAGCTACCCAGTCAACTCATCTAACTCAGTCTCAGCTGCAGCTTCACTCAGCTGAGAGACTGATCACCAGGAGACAGATCTTGTGACCAGTAATTTCCTGCCCAGTAGCCACAGTGACAACAGAAATGAAGTGGTGGTGTAGGAAAATATTTTTTAGGAATAAAGAAACTGAAGAACACTTAACCAATCTATTTTTTGCAAGTATCTTCTGCCCAAATTTGTGTCAGAAGAAACTTTAAACTGACTTTTGCTATGAATGGAATAATAAGACTTTTTAAAATCAATAATTACAGAATCACAGAATATGGTGAGTTGGAATTAGAATCAACCAGAGATAAATTTTCACCCAGCATCAAACAAGTGCATTTGTCCTTCCACAATGGGACCACGTCTACCAACCCAGGGCCACATCCATAGCTATTCATTCTTCACCCTCCTCCTTCAGCTCCTAGCAGTGTGTTCCCTCTATAATCAATTTTATTGTGCTGAATTAATACTGGCAAGAATATGCCTTCCTTTTTCTCTCAGAAAAATCAATGTCGTGTCATAAAGATGAGTTCCCAAGCTGAAAATTCTGTATTGTTCAACATTATGAGCTCTCACCTTGAACTCAGCTGGAGGCTTGCATTTTCCTTCAGAGTGCTCTGAAAAGTCACAGAGCTCTGTTGTTAGCATCATGTACTAGCTATATTAGTTTGCATTTTACTTCCTAGCATGCTTATTTCAGAAATATTGTGTGAAAATACGCATGGTCATGTTTTATTTTCACTAATGGATGTAAATCGAGGCATTAGCAATTCAGAAAGAGGTATGGGGGAATTTGGCCAAGAAAGTTAGGATCAGTAATAGTGTGTAGTCCAGTATGGAAAATGTATCTTTCATACCCTGAAATGTACCCATTTTAAATATGATCCCGAGTAGAAAATAATTTCAGAGACTTTCATGAGATTTTCAAAAAGAGGTTAAAAGCTCCACTGAATTCTGAAAATGAAGCAATGTTAATTTACGTGCAGAGACCATCTAGCAAAGGGCATAAATCTGTGGTAATCCAGAGCACCTCACAGCGTGGCATTATTCACTGCATATGTTTGTTTGAACAAAGTTTACTGCAGCTAAATGTATTCAATCCACAGCTTTCAGCTGAAAACCATTCACTTCAATGTAATGTTCTCTTGTTGAAAACACAGCAAGGCAGGTAAAGGGAAATTTTTGTTTGTTCAGAAGTTGTGGGAATCACAAAGGGAGTGTCAGGCCTTTCTTTTTATCCTCCCTGCTAACAGTCAAATGAGAGCTAGAATCCTTTTATAAATAGCAACAGAAAAGCATTTGATCATGGTATCAACTAACTAGAATGCCAGGTTTTCTGTCTTGGATGATGACAAGATTATCCTTTCAAAGCACAAGTTTTAATTATTCAGTTACAAAACAGTGAATTTTATTGAACTTCTGACACTCTCCAAAGAAATCCATATGCTGTGAAGCTGCATTTCTGGACCAATTATTTCTGACAAAAACACCCCACATTTGACAAGACAGTTTTAAATCATGACACAGACCCAGCAAGTCTAGCAAACCCAAGCATCCACTCCCATGAAATGTGTCCAGTGGTGGAAAGTGAAGCTACGCCCTTTAAATATGTCAGAGTACGTATTTCATACACTATATATATATTTTTAGAAGATAAACTGTTGTTAGTTTCCTTAGGGACAGATAAAACTTAGGAATAGTCAAATAAAAAAGGGCTTGTATGCCAAAAGTTCATCTTTTTCACCCAGCTATATAAGATAACTCAGTAAAAGATACTATTTCTCACAACCCCAACCCCACTAAACATATGATAAATGCACTTTATGAAAGATGCTCACAACTTCCACCTGCAATACAGCTCTACATTTTACACATAAGAGCCTATGTTAGAGCTTTTTATGAGGGCAGTTTGGATGGTGTCTGTAACAGCCAAAATAAAAAGGGAAGAGAACAAACCCTTCCTGATTCCTAACAGTCAGCTAGGAAGCCCTGCAAACACCTTATCATTTCTGGACGTCAGTCTGGCACGCGCAGCCGTGAGCCCATTATTGAGTTAATTATTCTACAGCCAGACGGCACAGGTTAGTATGTGAAGGCTGTTGTGCTGACTATTTTTAAGCACTGTTTTTTGAGACAATTCCCCACTCCCAAATTCATTTGAAGCATCCCTTTCAATACTTAAGGTGTCTTCAACAGTGACTCTGCAGGTGAAGTGTCCTTTACAGGCTGTAAATTTAGATAAAATCATCAAAGCCAAACAATTAAATCAAGTCTGTTTCTGTGCACAGCTGGCAACAATTAATTTCTAAAATTTCTTTCACTGAGACAGAGGCAAGAAATTTATATCTTAATTAATAATGTTGGATGAATGGCCTCCTTGGTGTTTTCCCTATGCCACGTTTCTTCACTGGTGCAGTGAGAGTAGCAGCATGTGCAGAAGTGCAGCCACTCGGTGTCATCTGACGCTTTCCATACCCAGTGTAGGAACCAGCAGACATAGTGTAACATTTAACTGCCTTTTAAAAAAAGTGGTTTTGGGAAGAGTTTCTGTACCATGCACCCTTTTTCCATACTGTGCTCATGAGCATTGCAGGAGCTGGAAACCCTAGTGCAGTTAGGGCAGTGGGGTCCCTTCTTACCATGTTAGAAAAGCTTCAAAATGTGCTTATTGCCATCAAGCTCAGAGGGCTCCAGTTGGGGATTTTGAAAGCATCACAACTCAAACTCCCATTTTTTAATCTACTTTTCACTGCTTGCTGTTTATACTGCAATGGAAGCTGCCATTCAGAGAATCATTTTGGCTGAGTAATCAAAGAATTATCCAATAGCAGTATGATTTTCAAAGTGTACTTCTAAACTGTTACGAACCTGAAGACTTCACCCAAACAGAAAAAATCTCTAGCTGAAATCTTGTTAGTTAGTTTGGAGTCTGACACTGGGGCTGTCCGTTCCCTCCTTTGCCCTGAAATCACCCTTGCAGAATGAGCTGAGGGTCACTGGCACGGGAGATGTTGCTCTGTGCTGCTTCAGCAGCCCTGAGCTCGTCTGAACTGGCAAGAGAGCCAGCTACCACCCAGCTTACTGTGTTGCCAAAACAAAGCAAAAGAATTGCAGTGAACGGTTTTCCCCAATCTGCATTTTTGTACTCCAGGGAGCAAACAGTTTTGTAAGATTCATAATCTTTTGCAGGTATGTATTCAATGAAGTGAACAGTTTCCTTGATTCCTTGTGTGTGTGTATGTATATATATGCCATGAACAGTGTCCCTTGCTTGTCCCACCATTTAGGCAGCAGACTCCCACTAAGGTGCATTGCTTGCTCTGAAATCAAGCATTGTAGGTGATGAGTGGAACTTAGACATCTGTACTCCAGGCAGATTGTGGCTAATGTTGCTGAATTAAGTTGCTAAGCACTGTCCTCGTTAATAACTGACTAATAACACGAAAAAGGAAGTGGCCAGTTTTGGCAGACTTTGACAAGCTGGGTAAATCAAGCTCTGAGTACACAGAGGGCTTTTAGGCCATGCCAGATGCTCACAGGCAGGTCCTTCCCCTCTCCTGATTGCCCTGCTAATGGATTAAATTGTCACAGCATGGCCCAATACCGTGCAAACAGTAGAGCCTTCAACAGCTGGTGCCTGCGTTCTGAACCCCTGAAGCCCTGGGGATGACAGGGAAGCCACTCTGAGCCCAGCTGTGCCACTCCCCTCTTGCTATGAGATGCCCCCTCAGGCATCCCATGCCAGAACCCTTGAAGTTCTGGGGGGTGAGCCCAGGGGCCCCCACTGCCCTAGAACTGGAGGATTGCTCTACTCCCTTCTCTCACCCACCAGACAGCTCAGCCCCATCAACATTACCCAAAGCATCTATTAATACTAACACCAGCCACCTGTATAATACTGAATAGACTATTTGCGACCTTCTCTCTTCCACTTGCTGGCCCCGTTCTGAAGACAGAAGCCCATTAGATCATTTCCTTACCCACAGCCCCAAACTGCTGAGCAACAGCACACATCAAATCTTACCACACGGAAGCAGAACTGATACATGTTCTCCAAAAACGCAATTAAACAGTTTTTTTTTCCTGGGTGTAGACTCAGCAATTGGTGGTAGGCTCTGGCTGCAGGGCTCCATCTCCTGGTTTTAGGAAGATACTGTATGACATAGGGAAACGGCTCATTCTAAAAAATACCTGAGAAATTAGGACACTATTCGTGTGCTGAAGAGATACTAAGACAGGTTAAAGACCTATGATATTCTTTGTTTTTCAAGTACTGCAAACATCACCGTAATTTCATGGTAATATATGTTCCTGTGTGTAGCTTCAAACTTGCTTTCTTGAGGTTAAATTAAAACTCTTTGACCACTTAGGTCTCATTGAAACAGTGTGTTAAGCTGGAAGAGACTTCATTTCCCCCCTAGCTTTTAACTAGACGCTGTAGCTGGCCTTTAAAGGTCCCTTCCAACCCGAACCATTCTATGACTCTATGAAAAGAGTGTTTTGCTAGGTTTTTCTTTTCCTAGGACAAGGTCACTGGGGACATCACCTCAGATGTGTGAAGTGGAACAGCTGCTCCTCCAGGATATACAATTTTCCAGACTCACATCATCTTTTCCAGTCATGCTGGGACTACTGACCTTTAACATGAGTATATCCTCACTAGCACTGACTCACCAAATAATTTTGAAATGTATTCTTGTTGGGGTTTTATCTCAATCAAATGAAAAGACCAGGAGAATACTTTCACATATTTATCACCCACATAATACTCAGATAAACAGCAAAATGTGCAGAGCAAAGACCCAAAGCTGACTACCAGCGTAGGGATTGCCACATTTCCCCTCAATGCAAAGTCAAACAACTCCAAAAAAATAATCACAGCAGAGCAATTTGGGCAAACCACAATAAAAATAATCCTTGTATGAGAAGTGACACCCAGCTTTACTCCCACATACTATCATTCAAAAGCAGCTTCAGACATACATAAAACATACCTGGAAAGTAGGATGCAGATCAAACCTTGAGGTAATCTGCAAAGCCAGTGTCAGCAGAGGAAATGTAGCATTTGCAGTTAAATGAGTAAGACAATCTGCTATGTAAGAAAGCGGAGATCACCTCAGGTAAAAGTCTTGCTTACAGTTTTTAATTCTTGAAGAGAAAGACTTTCATTTCAAGCTATGTATTTTAATGATGACTTACAGTGGAGTATCAGAGAAGGCATTGAGAAAAGTCAGCATTCTTCACAGTCATTATTTACAGTTAATATTTGATCATCAGTCCAAAAGGCAAAGTATGTCAAGGAAATACCCGATCTCTACATCACAAACTGTGCAGTTCGAGTTTCTCTGTTCTCTGTCACTCAAACAACCAGAAGAATCCTTTCAAATTTTCCTGTACAATATTCTAAGAGGCCTGCCCTTATTTTTCTACCCTCTCTAAAGTCAATGGAAATTTCCTACTTTGCAGTGGTGATGCATCTAGTCCCACCTCTTTAAAAATACCACTACCAGCAGAAATTATTCCTCTTCAGAATAAATAATATTCCACATGAATCGGACATTTTCAAAGGCTGTGGAGGTAAACACACAAGACTTAAAGACATTTGATGCAACTTCCATTTTGCCCTGTCATCACAATCTCCTTGAACATTTTTCATACAACTATGGACACAAAAAATATGGTAATTTTCTGTCATGAGGTGCTGTTTTCACTATGTTGCTGGGCATCTCTTTTCCCCAAAGAATATTCACCTGTCAATGGATGACATAAATATAACCAATGGTGTGATGCTGAAAGGCAATTTCAATGTAAGTGAACTATGTGAGGACAAGATTTCAAATGCAGAAGCTTTCCTGCATGTGTAATAAACAACAGGTTATTCTGCCCAGTGATGTCAGTATACATTGAGGAGTGTTGTGGCAATAAAGTGTGTCCACACCTCAGGCATTTTTCAGTGCAGTAACGTGGCCCTTAACAAAAACTTCAATAAACCCTTTTGATGAGATTCTGGTACCTTTGATCTGGCCATGCAGCATTTTCTGCTGCATCATTCCAATCGAAACATAAAAAAAGCATAGGAATGAATCACTATTTTGTACTTTTTCCTCTTTTCTCTCTTTTGGAGGACAGTACTTATGCATAACCAGATTATTTTCTAAAAATAAATCAGGCATGAGGTCAAAGGGAGGTATGTGCTTCATAATATCTTGAAATCTGATAGCCCTAGATTTGCCTGCATTTCAAATAGCAGATGAGCCACTAGGAACCAAATCTTCCCAATTTTACAAAAGCAAAATTTTATTAACTTCACACCCTACACAATTTCCACATATTAGCCATGAGGGTATGGCGCACAACTACCATATTCCTCTAACTTAGACCTTTAGTTGTTGCCTAGGGTGGTGGTTAATGGTTCTGTACTTCCATAATGATAAAGTGAGGGGAGAAAGGCTCTACAGGCATAGTGGGTTGACCTTGGCTGAGTGCCAGGTGTCCACCAAGCCACTTTCTCACTCTGCCCCTTCAGCAGGACAGGGACAGAAAATATAATGAAAAACTTTCAGATTGAGGTAAGGACAGGGAGATTGCTCACTAATTACCATCATGGGGAAAACAGACTTGACATGGGGAAGATTAATTTAAGGTATTGTCAATTAATGACAAAGTAGGATACCGAGAAATAAGAATAAATCTAAAATCCCTTTCCCTCACCCCTTCCTTCTTCCCAGGCTCAACTTCACTCCCTGTTTAGCTACCTCCTCCTCCACAGTGGCACAAGGAGACAGGGAATGGGGGTTCTATTTATTTCATTTCATACTGTGTCTGCTGCTCCTTCCTCCTCACACCCCTACCCTGCTCAAGCATTGGGTGCCTCCCACTGAATACAGTCCTGCATGAGTTACTCCAGCACAGATCCATCCCTCAGGCTGTAGTTCTTCAAGAACCACTCCCTTCCATGGGGTCAGTCCTTTTGGAACAGTGCTCCAGCATGGATCCCCTGCAGGGTTACAAGTCCTGCCAGGAGCCTTCTCTGGAGCTTCCTCCATGGCCTGGTCTGGCATAGGGTCCTTCATGGGCTGCAGGTGAATCTCTGCTCCATCGTGGACCTCTGTGGGCTGCACGGAGACAGCCTGACACACCGTGGTCTTCAGCACAGACTAGAGGGGAATCTTTGCTCCAGCGCCTGAAGCAGCTCCTCCACCCTGATGTCTGCAGAGCTGCTTTGCTCCTTTTTCTCACTCCTTTCCCATCACTGCTGTTACTCAACGTTTTTCTGCCCTTTCTCAAACATATTATCACAGAGGTGCTACCAACATTGCTAATAGGTTTGGCTTTGGCTAGCAGCCAGTCCATCTTGGAGCCTGCTGCTGACATGAGGCAGCTCCTGGTGTACTCTCACAGAAGCCACGCCTCAGCTCTCTGCTATCAAAACCTTGCCACACAAACTCAGTACAACAGGCAACAGTTTCAGCCTCCTACTCCCATGGTGAATGTCAGTCAAGACCAGACCTATCATATTTAAAATCTGCTTATGGGAATGTGGTACCAGCTTTTGGTCAATGTTCCTAGTGATACGGAGCTGCTGTTGTATGATTGTACACCTGATGTTATGAACAGCACATCATTAGATACAGTGAAGAGAATGGAATTCAGCTGAGCAGAGAGCTGGAGATGGAATTCTAAATCTTAGGAGAGCAGTCCATGCTTCAAGTCACTAGAAATCAAATGTGCCACTAGTTCTCCCACTTAATTCCCTAATTATATTCCCTATTTCTGACTCATTGAAAGCTAAATTCTGAAAATTATTCCATCAGCATATGATGCTTAATGATTTATATAGCCTGCATAAAATGCTACACTTCTTTTGGGGTATTTGTTTCTTTGTTTACTTTTTTTCCTCTTTTTCTCCCCACATTTTTGTATGCATCCTTTTTCCATACAGTTTTGAAATACATAATGAGATGCCGAAGTGCAATGAAGTCATAAATAATAGCCTCAATTTTCCCAATTTTATTTACTATTGAATTGCAGAACACACATTTTCTACTGCCCTGTGAATAATGAAATTCAACAGAACTTTTAAAAAATATGGAGAAATCAATATCTAGGCTATGTTCTGGTTTGTTCCAAGGAAAGCTGCATCTGTGAATCACTACATTTCCATTTTGTCCCCAGACTATTGTTACTTGCTTTTCCTCTCTACCACATATTATTCTCTGACTTTTTGGGTGTACCATAGGGATCATTATTTCTTTCCTGAAGGCAGGCGAGGATTTTTTTATCCTCTAGTTGAAAGAGGCAATGTATCATTCATGCCTGCATTACCTAAAACAGTGTTTGTCAAACAAGGGACAGCATCTGATAGGGACATGTGTCAGTCTCCAGTGCAGACAGCAGCCCATGGTAGTTGAAGGTCTCTGAAGATTTCGAGGCAGACACCAGGCTGGTTTTTATCAGGCATAATCCACAATGTGTCAGCTGTGGTATTCTTATATATAAAGGCAAGGATCAAGATCTTTATTCCCCATCCCCAATAGCTGAATTATTATAAAGAGAACTGGGCACATGTTGTGCAAACTACATCCTTTTTGTATTTGGGCTTGCTAAGGGAACAACTCGATTGCCTACAAGCAGCTAATTCCACATCTAATACAGTGGTTAACAGAGGTAAGTTACAAGTCTCCCACAAGAATGTTTTCATTCACTATCATTATCATATATCTATGGACAGTCCCTCCCATGCAGATCCACTTCAAGGTGCAAGCAGGAGGAAGAGGTTGTCTCAGAGAGGGTGAGGTGAGAGGCTGGCATGGGGCAGGCATGCAGAGCAGGTCTTGCTGTGAATCCCAGTGCCTCTTCACAAGTGCTTGGCAATGCCAGAAAAAAATCCCAGAGGGACTGGGGAGGATCTGCTGGAAAAGATAAGGGAGAGAAAGTCAGGCTGAGGAAGTGAGAAAGCTTTTATCTGCTCTTGCTCTTCTTAATAAAAATGTTGAGGCTGTTTTTGACATATACCTTTTATACAGGAATTATTTCAGAGGGATTTTTGCTGCTTTTCAGTGGATACCACCTTTGTCTGGACACCTTTGCACTGGACACCACCTCTTTCTTACTAATTTGCTGTACTTCCTAGTGAATACAGTATGTTCAATCAGTAAGGATGAATAATCTGAGACCACTTTATGTGGCTCTGAGGTCTATTTCTGTATCAATCATAGGACTTAGGGAAAGAGCATGTAACTTGTGGCCTGAAGCCAGGTGTTTTTAACATCACCTCCTTAAGGGCTCTCTTTGATGGAGATGAATGAACACCTACCTCATAGCTTATTTCTGGCATAATGCAGAGTTAAAAGATGCCACAAATTGCTATTTTACTTTTATGAGACCAAAAGCTTGCTGCTTTCACTACAGATGATTTGGGCTATTCCATTACACCACCATAATTTACATAATCGCTATTAAAACTGATTCAAACAGAGATCTTAGATATGCAGGTACATTTTTATCTACCTTCCAGCAAAGAAAAAATGATCCAATGTGAAAATAGACAAATTTTTTTTTCCCTGCATCACTTTTGAAGCTTCCAAGAGCTTCTATTGCTTTGCTCAGAAATTTTCACCTCTGGATGAAAATTATGAGACCATTGGGAGTTGCTGGTGCAAGATGGATGGGAATCTCTCTCACAGATGTCTGCATATTTCCAGCCTCCTGCAATGAGAGGATGCCAGTTCTCTCTCTGTCATTCAAATGCCAGAAATAAAAGAGGTAAGCAGTAGAGGACGAAGACACCAAAAGGACTTTTATGAGCTGGGGTGGCATCCCATGTCACAGCTATGACGAGAGACAGAACACAGCACACACAACCATAATAGAGTTCCACTTTTACCACATGACATATTTCATTCAAAAAGTATGCTACAATCGCTTCTTGCCAGTTAAGAAGGTCTTGGAGAGAGACATTCTATTTAATACTTTTCAAGGTATCAAAAAGGATATTTATTACATTACTGTGGATACTGTATTAATTACTGTTACATTAACATAGGACACTGCATTTTTCTTAAAAAGTGACTGAGGTCTAATAAATTTTCTAAGAAACCCAAAACACAGTAAAAATTGTCAAAAGTAAATAAATGTAAAAACACTATTACAGCTGTTATGACTTACAGAAGCTGAATAAAATTTAAAAACCCCATGCACTTCTATGCTCAAAATAACCCAATTACTGCTATAAACATATTGTTAGTGCCTTCTGTTTCACAAAGAAGGCACTAACTTAAATATATTAAGGCTTTACTTAAAGATATTTCAGGCATTTTCTTCTTCATTGTATTGGCAGGGGCTAGGCATGTATTAGTTAAACCATAAATAACCTTTTCCCAGGTCTGTATCAGCTTCTGTTCTTCTTCTGACTAGTGCATTTCTGCACTGGAATGTTACATAGGGTACATGTATGCTGTGTTGCAAAAATTATTTCTGCTAGAAAACGAGGAAACCTCAGAATTAATGAGGAGATGAGTTTTGTCTGTATTTCAACTTTCCACATGTAAAATGTTTGCCTCCAGGATTTCAGCTCAGTCAGAGAGAGGGATGAATGCCAGGCATGTACTTCATCTGCTTCAGTACTCAGGAGTGATGAGATGCAGTCTCTTGACATCAAGCCAAGTATAATTTGTCAGTGGAATTTTGCAGGTGAGTCTCAGAGGTAACAGAGGAGCTACTCATTTCACTGAAGACAGGTTGCCCCTACCGTGAGCCAGGCTGCAGAGGTAAAGCTTGGTCTCTGGTAAGAGTCACGTGCAATTTAATTTATTTTTTAAAATTTAATCTGAAGTTGCTTCTATTTTACCTTATTCATGATTTGAGCTCTTTCTTCTGAAGTCTGTCCAGTGAATTTTCAAACAGCAAACTCTCATGGCATCCTGATGGCATACAGTACATAACACTAATAGCATCTCAGGATCAGCTACTAGGACCATTCTGGTATAAGCAAAATACTGAGAGTTTAAATCAGACACAAATGATCACACTATCAATGATTTAATGTAACTCCTCAGCATTCCTTGCCAAGGCTTGAAAATTATTGCTTGCTTTCTCTTGTGTTTTTAAAGATGAAAATTTTGTTGAAAGCACATACCCTCACTCCTACTGCCTGTCTTATCTAAACAAAAGAATGGAAAAGTCAGACATGTTCACAGACCTTCCCATCATAAACACTGTTATTCTCCTCATGTCATTTCTAAACTGTGCATGTGATTAAAGATTATTATTTCCAAGAATGTGTAAGTTAGCAATAACTGAGATGAAGAAACTTTCATATCCATATTAAAAGAGGGGAAAAGTCTGTGAAGTTACAAAGTGTTTAGCAAAGTTCTTTTTCACTTCATTTTCTCTGGTAAAGTTTAATCTGAATATTAATGTATTAAGTGTTATTAGCATTAATCTCCAGGCATGTGAGACAAGATGAGGTCTAATCAGTTTCTATGCCATGTCATCTAGCATTCATATGCAAATGTGCCCAGATAATTTTGTCACATGAGATATTGTCCCTTAATCAACATACTGAAAAGAGAAACCCTGGTAGAGAAAGGAAATTATCCCCACAGATCAGACAAAGAGAGATATTTTCCAATTGCAATTTTTTTAATCTCTTTCTCAATAATTCTTATGAGTTATTTTAAGATAATTAGTAAAACACATATTCTGTGGTCTTCAGATGTTTTTCCTAAACTTTATTTTAACCTGTTTATTCTTTTCTTTGGCCCAAGTCCCCAGATGATCAAAGAGAACTGGAGCTCTACAGGTTCAACTGTTTGCTGTGGGCCTTGGGTCTATACAGTGTGCGAGCTTATCAATTAATGCTGTAGTTAAAATGAATGGTGATTAATTAACCAATTGAATGAATTAGTTATTAAATAGTTGCCAGATAAACAAATAAAATGTTGCTCAGTAAAGCAAAACATTCACAATTCTTTCTTAGTTTCCATAAAAATGAATTTGTTTATAGACTTCATTATCAGAATGGAAAAACAAGAATCATGATGGAATTCCATGTGCTTTGTGATTCATCTTATCTGACCATGGCTATCTCACATCAGCATTTACATCTGAGTTGGTTATACAGTCTCTCTAGTGAGCAGCAAGGAACATGCATTTAGGGAACACAGTTCATGCAATTTATTTTATACTTTACCCTAGAATGAGTGATATCCCAAATAGTAAATATTTAAAGCTATATCAAAACTCTCTCTCACACATACACATACACAGAAGCCCTTCCTATTAGAACAATGAAGACCTAAAATCCGGCTTACAAAAATTTAGATATGTGGCATTTATGGTGGCTCAAGCATCTTCAATTCACCTGTCTTATTTCAATGCATTGTGATACACTAATTCCAAGATCACATCCTTTTTTCCCATCAGATGCCCATTTCACTCCATGCATGACTAATGAGCTCTCATTCAGTGACTAAGAAAGGGAATAGAGGTTATATGGAAAAGTCAGAATCCTTTAAACTTGGCACTACGCGCGATTTTGATAATTAAAAAAAAACCCAATGAGGTACACAGAGAATGAATCTTTAAAAGCTGTTGACAGGTCTCAAAATGCATTTGTAAATAGTGAGGTCTCATTAAGGGCATGTATTCTTAAGGCCATACTGAGGTCAGTTCTTGGCCTTTACGTTTTTATTAATGCTCTGGAAGAAAGGAGAGAATCTTGACTGATTAAAGTGTACATGTGATGCCTGAAGAGGATACACTGAAACAAATGAGCTTATGAGCTGCTGCAAGCAAATGACAAATGCATCAATACAGATAATTGTAATTCAACAGCATTCAGGAATTACAGACATAATGAGACACTGTTGGGAACAGTAACTGAAATGATTGGGGCATCACGTCAGTCAGCTGGAGATCAGCTCCTAGCGCAGTATGCAAAGGGTATAACAGCAAAACAAAAAGCCAATACCAGGATAAATGAGCAGAATAACACAAAAAATTATTTGAAAGGTTAAGCAACCTGGCATAGCAAGTCTTCTGAGAGTCCCAGCACCCACACCTCAAGAAGAAATAAATTGGGTCCCTCTGGTTCAGAGATGAAACAGGAGAAAGAACAAAGGATTGAGAAACCTGCCTTAGTGGAAAACTGAAGTCCAGTCTGTTTATCTTAACCAAAGGCTAAAGGGTCCCTTGATCACAGCTTCTAATTACCTCTAGGGGGAATAGAAATTCGATAATTGAGGGCTCTTCAGTCTCAAAAGCATAAACATAATAAGATTGAGTGCTTGGGAGTTGAAAGCAGAGACATTCGGAAACAGAAATTACATGCATGGATTTTATGAAAATTAATCACTTCAATAATGTAACAAAATAATGATAGTGTGTCCATACTGCAAGTATTTAAATTGAGATTTTCTAACTTTTAAAAAGAGATGCTCTAGTTAAACAAAAACTAGTTCAGGGAAGAGCTGACCTGTGCTACACTGAAGGTCAGAGTAAACTATCATCTCGGAATTTAGGATCTGGAACTCTGTTGCTTCATTTCATTGCTGAGTGGGGGTCCCATGCCTTATTTACAGTACGTTATTCAAAACCTTATATGGTTCCAAAATATTCTGTTTTCATGGAATTTCTTTGCCTATATTGTGAGAGCGCAACACCAGCAATAATCTGTACAGCAGGCCAGTTCAGGATGGAGAAGCGGAATTGTAGGCATTTTAGAGAAAGAGCACCAATACGAGATTAAACTTGAAAGCACCTGTTACTTGTGGATGCACAATTTGAAAGGTTTGTACCTGATCTTTCAAAATACCTTGCACTTCTGAGCACTTCATATATATAAAGCATAGGTCTCACCTGCATCAGTCATGGTTCTGAAAGCTCAGTATTCCCACAAACCAAACCCTAGCAATTCACACAGAAACTCAGAAATGGATATCATAGTTAATTACCCCTTCTGGATGAAAACTTTTTTCAAATTATTCTTGCAGTAGAGCACTGCAGGAACCCAGTGTCCAAACCCAGTCTGAGGGAACATTCAAAGATTTAATTCAGAGATCGATCTTTCTTATTCTGAAATCCCTTCTTATGATCTGTACAGACCATTTTGCTTCTGCAGTGTTGAAGTCAGAGATAAAAAATAGTAGTCCCCTTCACTGCACAACTCTAGTTAATCCTTAGAATATATCCTGTCACTTCAGTCGGTCTCATAAAGGTCCTATGAGAAAATGATGCACAAAGAGGATATAAAGGTACAGTGTAATGCATGTCCATGAGGTTGTACAGATTTTTTTCTTCAGTTTTGGTATTTCTTAATTATGAAGAGTCTGAATTTGCAATCCTGGCACTTTTTCTAACAGTTTCAGTTTTAAAAGTGTCAATTCCTGGGATCTTCTATTATCTTTTAAGCAGAAAAAGTATCACTGTGATTTTACCAGTTGGTTCCAATGGAGTAAAACCATTCAGACTGACCATGCTGAATTGTGCCATACAAGCTAGAGCAGTAATGAGCTCACACTGGGCAGCTGACATCCTCTGTCCCCGTATGCTTTCTCACTGAATTTCCCACACAACCCTGAAGCAGGGGAAGAGTGCTCTACTACCATAGATCATTCCCTTATATACCTCAGCATGCCCATCCTTCACAACATGTTCCTGGCCTAGACCTTTCCTGGTTTCATCCATGGCTTCCTATCCATTCCTGTGTGCAGAGGTAGACATATAACTGTGAGCTCTTGCAGGTGCAGAAACTAAGGGAAGAAACTTCTTGGCCTGTGTCTGCTTGCAAGAAAGGTAGGACACAAAGAGGAAGGCCACAGAAAGCAAAGAGAGAAATCTGGAAAAACCTCTTAATCTCTTCACTGGACACTTGTCTGGAAAGGCAGGCCTGGGAAATGAACCAAGGACCAACAACCAGAGCTTTGTATCTAAAAGAAATTCTTTTGTCTGCTAAGCACATTGGGATACACCAGATGCATGGAGCAAGCTGAAGGCCAGGCAGAGCTGGGAGGCTGCTGCCAGCCAGGCTCTGCACAGCAACTGGGAGGAGAGCAGTGAACACTTCCCAAAACAAGCTGGGGCACCAGCTGTACTGGTGGGCATGGGCAGCACCACAATAATGTTGGGAACACCAGGCTGCTCTGCCATCCTAGCCTGATTCATTCACCAGATACGTTTTCCAAACTTAACTACTTTACATGGTACATAATTCTTTTAATAGCATAGAGGTGTCTGAGAGGAAGAGACATTCTCTAATATGCAGGAAGTATACTGTGCATGACTTAATTTTATGGGTACCTATTGACAAAAGGCTTTATTTGTGTTTTCTATTAATTACAAATCTCTGCATTTGTTAGATTTGACTCACAGGGACCCATATAATTTAGTTCAATGAATGATTCTGTGTGTTATGATAAGGCAATGAAATTTTTTGGTAGCATGCAGTAATTAATTTCTTCATAATGAATGGGTGACAGACAACACATGACAGAAATAATAGCTTGTTGATCAACAGTTATGTAAGGGTGAGCCAAAGCCTACATAAGCCACCAGACAAGAACTAGAGAGTGCCTTTGTAGCACTGTGTAACTTTGGTTACACAAGGTGTAAAACCAAATTATAAACACTTTTCTAAGCAGTCTTCGTCACAAACACCTACTGCCTGTGGTATGCCTTAGACACCTTTCCCTCCTTCTGTTGGTGCCGTACACTGTATGCATACACTTTGCATTTCTCAATCACTCTAAGTAGATCTTTCCATCATATAATAATCCTCTTACTTCTTCTGAATATTGATGCACAACTGGCTTCACCTGAGCAGCCAGAGGAACAGTTGCCAGTAATGCTTCTGCTCCATCAACACCAGACCTCAGAGACCTGGATTCGCTACAACTGCCTTGTCCTTCATAATCACCTCACATGCTTGTGATTTCCAAGACCTTTTGAGTGGACAATATTGAGAAGAGAGTTGTAGGGATGGCTTGGGTCTGTATTCTTTGCAATAGAGAAGCAGTCAGTGTCATGAGGGCAGATGATCCTCTGCAGAAACATTACCATGTTTAGATCTGCCATCTGATCAATATGCCATTTGGGCATTTCTAGACACTTGTGTTTCAGTCAATACCTAATGACAGTGTGAATATCAGTCATTATTAAAAGCTTTTCATTCTCTACACAGAGCATCTCAAAAAGATAATGGTTCTCCATCATATTTGTGGAAAGGTCAAAATGATGCTGCAGAGGATCTTGTTTGTATACCTTTTATATTTAATATCTATGTGGAGAAGCAAAACATAGAGACTGTGGTTGACAGGCTACATAACACATGTTGAAACCTTTAAATAAAACAAGCCGTCCATAATTATACCTTAAATTATTCAATTCTGAAAATATATTTTAAAATACAAATGTTGCCTGGTTTCCACTGTGATAGACTGAAATCGTTAATGGCTTACATATTGTTAATATCACTGAAAGAATTTGTCCACTGTAGCAAACTGCAAAGAAGCAACTGCTCACTGAAGCCTACCCCTCTCTGAATATGCCTGCTAATACAGAGTGTGACAGAACTTGAGATAAGATAAAGGTGGTACTACTGTCCAGTTATGCCAGGAGAAGAAGAATGTTAAGGCTAGTTTTCCTGACACCATTTAAGGCAAGTTTTCGGGCCCAGGAAGAATTGCAGACGGTCCAATATGGATTCCAGCAAGACTCCACTTTATTAAAGACAAGTACTATACTTATAGTATTTCAGACCAGACGTGCCTTAAGATTATTGGCACAGCACACACATAACAATCATTCATTGGTTATCATCAGAAGGCGACTAATTGTATGACCTCATCTAAGTTCTCAGGGCCTGCAAGGTTGTTTATCTTACAGCACCCATCTGCTAACCTTGGTTAAACGACTCCTTTTTGCTTTCCCACGAGAAAGCATCCCTACAGAATGTATTCACAAGTGGAATGCTGATGGCTCAATCAAGGTGCAAACTGATGATGTGCAAAGTAATCACCCGGGTTCTAAGGATGTGCACACCTGACACCTCAGGCTACAAGCTGGTTTTTGAACAGGGGAAGAAGGGAGGCAAATCCTTTTGTCCTTACACAAAATGTCTCAGCTGTGATAACTTCCCTCTGGAGAAGTATTAAACGGTCACTCACACCTAGCCTCAAGGTATTCACCTCTGCCGATGAGCCATAATGGGTCACGACTGACTCAACTGTGCGGACCTAACAGCACCTTAGAAGGTGTTAAGGACTCATGAAATGTCCCGTGATCCAGTATTACCTCATCCAGTATAAAACTCC
The DNA here is from genome assembly GCA_013396655.1 of Campylorhamphus procurvoides. Classification (NCBI taxonomy): domain Eukaryota; kingdom Metazoa; phylum Chordata; class Aves; order Passeriformes; family Dendrocolaptidae; genus Campylorhamphus; species Campylorhamphus procurvoides. The sequence continues at coordinate 853,060 of WBMV01000441.1, forward strand.
ATGTCCAGAGGAGGCACTGGGGCATTCCCACCTAGTCTAAGCATAATAAAACCCCCATTCATTGGGTTTTCCCTCACCACCCTGGACTTTCCTCACCACTGGACTTCCCTTGACAGATCCAGACTTCAACAAGACTGGGACTCCCACTACTGAGAAGACCACAAGAAGAGGATCAATGGGACACCATTGGAATCTGCCTCTTTCTCCCCTCTTCTCTCTTTTTCCTATTTCTTTCTCTTTCTCTCTACCTCACATTTACAGTTAAATAAAAATCCATACTATTGACTTTGGCATAAGTTCTCATTTGTACTTTAATTCAGGCAGAGACATCTCTGTAATAATTTTAATAACCTGATCCTAACATCCACCCAGTAGGCTGTGAGCAAAAAGAAAAAAAGAAGCAATTTAGAAGCTTTTAGTTTCTTGCTGCTGGGTTATTTCCAGAGAGTCTCCTCATAATCAGTGTAATGATTTGAAATTTGTACGTAGCTTTCATCAGCAAAGACTTTGTCTGACTTGTCGTATGTTAATAGATGCTTTCCACGGCAAGTGTGTGGCCCCTCTGCCCTGTCAGCTGGGCCAGCTGCCACCTGTATTCCAAATAAAATGAAAGGCGGTGGGTTTAACATTTAAATCAGCCCACAACTTCTAAAGCTTGTTGCCCAAAGGAGATAAGCTCACATGTCTGATATACAGGAAAAGCTGTATATTCTGCATTGCTAAGTTAGACAGACAAATTCCACTCACCTGCATTTCTCTGTGATGACATACATGCTGGTGGTGCACACCTGCCTTCCTCCTTACAGGATGCGCTGGCAGGTGCAGACACCACAGCTACTGAAGTCACCTGCATCTGGTACAGCAGGTGGCACATGGGTTTTTTGTGCTGAAAGGTGACTTCTGTCACCTTGGATCATGAGGCTACAACCACACTGTTGTGAAGAATAGCCAGTCCCACACACAGCCTCAGAGCCAAATTAACTGCTGCTGTCTTTTATATTGCAGGGTACTTGGTGATACCGTGACAATTGAGAGATTCAAAAACATGCTCTACAGCACTTCTAGGTTTTCCTTACTAGCCCCATATATGTATATGTTGCTCAATGCAGTGGCTACCTGTCCTGTACGCGACAACACAATCCAGTGACACAGGGTCCATGAAAGGCCACTCCTGCTAGAAGGGTTATAATCTGCAGGCAGTCTGGGCTAAGGCTGAATTCGGGAAGAACTCATCTGGTTCTGTGTTCAAGAAGCAGTAAATCTGCATATTGCTCGTCTTCAGGATGGTCTTTTGAAGGCTGCAGACAACTTGACAGGGTCTTATTCACGGTGGGGTCTTACTGTGTCTCAACTGGTGATCTATATCAATGGCAGGACACTTGACAAGGTGGGTCTTTCATCTGATCCAAACATAAGCAGTTTTGTCTTTGGACATATTGACCTTACTGCAAGAGAGGCCCCTCCCAAAATTTTATATCTGTGAACTAAATTTGGAATTAGAGGTCATAAGTTAACATAGATGTCATCAGTGTAAGGGTGGGACGTGGTATAAGGGAGATGTTGGAAAGTTATGTTTTAAATCCCATTAACTACATTATAATTACTTTTGCAATCTGCTTAGAATAGTATCAAGACACAATAAATATTAACTTTAAGTAGAATAAATAAATAAGCAGTCAGATAACTATTTTGGGGAGTTCATCGTAAAACTATTATAAAAGGGAAGTGAATGCTTGTGGTGAAGCTTCAGTATCTGATTAAGAAACCTATCAACAGTCATTAAGTCTCTGTCTTTCCTCCCAGTACTAGAAAATAAAATCATATATTTTTTTTAAATGGCACAATGATGTTCTTTTTTACTTCCTCCCTAATGATTTCTAATGCGAGGCCTTTTTTACATTCTTGGGTGGGTTTAGAGTGTTAGCTATGATAACTCCACATCTTTTCTCCAGGTATCAAAACAACCTCTTCAGAAACAATCATTTTGTATGCCTAGTTAGAGACATTCTTTCTGTTTTAAACACAAAAGTATTAACTGCCCTTATTGGCACAGAAATTCAACTGCCATATTGCTGTGCAATTATTCAGATGAGGTCTTTTCCACCTTAAATGAAGCAAATTGTTATGCACCCAACAAACCACTTAATCCTATTATATCTTTGTACTGACATCATGTAAAACACTGCAGAAGAATTTAATAATTTTAGAATTTTTTTAGAATTTGCAGTCTAACACATTATAGTCATTTAAAAGACTAAAAATTATGTTTAATTCAAGAAAAAAATACCTCTCTCTTTTTTCTCACTTTGTTTCTCTCTTATTACCTGGTAGATTCCTGTCTTCCACAGAATACTGCAGAAAAGGATTTTATATTCAATAACATCATCAAGTTGTACTCAGTATCACCAAACATTTCAAATATAATCAGCTGTGTTCTGTTAGTTACTTCATATGGACAAAAATTAGAAATAAAACCCTCTCTATTCATTTTACTGTTAAAACATATATAAGGGGTGTTCATGCAATACTAATTTAAAATTAAAATCCCTCTATGTAGAGAAAAACTGTATCTTACTGAATACTGATAAAACCAAACCATTGATCATGATGAAAATGTTCAAAAGATTTTTTTTAACGGGTTGGACAAATTTTTATAAGGAACTGCTATCTTGAAAACAGAAGTTGCTATAAAATTTACTGGAAAATAAGGGAAAGAGAATTAAAAATTAATTAATAATAATTAATTGTTCTGATTTAAATAGTTTCACTTCCGCCATAATTTACTTAATCATTAGGGAACTGTGAGATTGAATAAATAGATGCCATTCAGAATATAAATGCTGGAGTCACTTTATTTGTTCCCTTGTGGCAGAGTACATCTGAAAGGATGATAAGCAAAGATAACGTATCTTGAAATTCCATCCTAACAAACAATAAATTACACTGCTGAAAGCAGGTTTTCAAAGCACAATTCACAAAATTTCTCAGCCCAGCACACAGCCAGATGCTTTGAAGGCTATATAAGCCACTTCAGAAGCAACAGTAGATGGCTTGTTGTTCAAATGGCCAATAATGAGAGAATCACCCAAATCTCTGAACGCGGGAAAAAATTAATTTCATTGCAGATCCATATTGAAAGTTTCAGAACAGTAAAAGTTCTGAAGCTAAAAAACAGTTTTAATAGTCTTCTGTTTACTATCTATCTGAGGACTCTAAGAGAATTTGCCATATAAATAAAACATTTCAGTGGGATGAAAGAGCTGAACAAGAAAAATCAGATGCTCAAAAATAAAAAGGTGGCTTCTAAATATAAAATCATACACTTGTTACAGCTTTCATGATTAGATCCTTTTTTAGTATTTTCAACTCATTTCCTATTGGGATATATTCAGAGTGCCTGGGGCTTCCATTATTTCCATATCTAGTAGGAAAAAATACAAAAATTAGGAAGACAAAATCAACACAAAGGGTTTGATTTAGATTGCATACATAAGAGGAGGAGCACAGCTGCATTTCCTTAGGTAATTCTGGTATAAATAACTGACAGCAATGCTCACAATCACAAAAAAGATGCATTAGTGTTTCAAAAAATAATCTTTCTTTCACTGAAAGTAGCTGCTTCTCAGTTAAGAAGCACTAACTGATTTTGTGTTTTCTTAGACAGTGGGAAGTAAACTAGATTCATATAAACCACCTTCACTAACATGAAACCCGAACAGAGCTGTGACAGTAACTCTTCTTGGTAACTAGCCCGACTAGTGCATAAAGGAGTGACGACACCATGCTTAAGGAAGAAAAGCAGTTTCTTTTGGTTCACCTCAGAGCATTTGCTTCTGTTTTATCACTACAGATTAAAACCAAAACAAACAAAAAAACAAACAGAGAAACAAACCAACAAAAAACCAAACAAAAAAAACACAAACCAAAAAAAACCCCAAAACCAAAAACCCAAACATCATGATACCCAGGCTATAAACCTTTGAGTCTGAACAGCTTTCACACAGGCCTGCTCTGTGTCCTAAGCCCCCAGATGCAGGCAGCTCACCTGGCCTGTTCAGACAGGTCACACACTGCTCCCCTTTGCCAGGTGCCCTGTGTTCCTTCTCTTTCCACTTGTGTAACTGCAATGTGAATGAGGCCCATACCTGAATGTCACAGCAAACAGTCTGATCAAGTGCCAGGAGCACAGCTGTTCCTGCACCAGAGGGAACCACAAAGTACCGCTCTAGAATTCCTCCGTGAGAGATTACACTGCTTGCCCACCAGAATTTTTTTTTTTAATTTGCAGTTTCAAGTGATTTTTAAATGGCACTGCAACCACTTCAATTAACTGCAGACTTTAATTACCCTCTCCTCCCTATGTAACCCATGTGACACAGAAACTCAGATGACTCACACCACAGTGTGATATGCTAATACAGTTTTATTCTAAAATATGCCCAAAACTCCTGCTAGTAAAAAACCTACTACAGTTTTTCCTCTAAGAATAAATTCTTTCCCTTTGAATCTGTTAGATGAGACTAACATACAAAGAGATCTTTATGTTACTCAAAGTAAGAATGCAGTGAGGAGATATTATAATCCTATCTAACCACGATGGAATTATTTATACAATGAAAATATTGAAAATTTATGCAAAAGACCAATATAATACTGTGGGGTTTATAAATATATGTAACACATTTATCTGTCTTAGATTTGTACTAAGATTGTAAGAGATCTCAAAAACAATGGTTTGTAAGAGGGCGTATTTAGCCAATTGAAATAGCAAATAAGACATAAAGGTTTTATCTGGGTGGGAGCATCCAAAGAAATTTTAAAAGAGCAGGGAATTGACTTTACTGCCTTCCTTTATTACATACCACCTTCACAAAATACTGGAGATTGACAGTTCAGGGAACAACAGGGAGTATGGTTAGGCATAATTTGGTACAGTTAGTTAGGCGTGGCTTATATGAAACCTATCTGAGTTGTTGGAAAGATCTAACCTGGTCCTGACAGAGATACTGAAAAACGTGTAAGACATGAAACTGACCATGAAACAGCACCTTTGAGTCCTTTCTTTCTGTGTCTCAGGAGGAGACACAATGTTATGAGAGGCTTTCTGCTTTGAAAATTTGAATAGAATAGAATAGAATAGAATAGAATAGAATAGAATAGAATAGAATAGAATAGAATAGGTTGTCTACACAGTCCTCAGCCTGGTGACACTCTAAATGTAACACACGCCACATGGGAAGATAATCTTTTGCTTCACATAGGTATGACTTGAACATGAGAGTAACATAGAACTAAGTATGACTGTTTTGTCATTTCATAAGGCTGAAAAATCACTTTATTCTGATGTTCCTGCAGTGCATTATTTTCTCAGGAAAATAATGTCTTAAACTGTTCACACTTAACCTAAGAAGTTAGAAGGCCACAGGTGGACACCCTCTTATTTATCCAGGTGTACCAAAAAATAAGAGCTCACCACTCTTAATTTTTCCCAGTATCAGAAGTTCCTTACCTATACTGCCATTGCTGCCTCAAGCAATACCCCGTTGAGGTGACTGTTCAGCCACTGTAATTAGTTTCAGATAAAAGTGAAGTTAACCTGAGCTTTGTTCTGCCTGAAGGATGATGTCAGGGTGTACCTATATGAAGCCAGGAGAGTGTAGTATTTTTATTAATCAAGCATTAATGAACACCAGAGACTGTTACCTCTCTCATCACAAGAGACTGATGCAGAGCAGAACTTCCTAGCAAAGCCTAGGAATGGACACTGTGATCTGTGGCCAGCAGAGAGGCCTCTCTGGCTTCATATCTTTAATTGCCTCCTGCAGACTTCTCACTTCCATTAAGCCTTGAGTGGTGCAGCCTTAAGAGGAAATTCAGGCTTTTGTAGAAACATTGTAATAGCAGCTGCCTACAACAATCTGCAGGTGGCAGTAGAAAACCCTGCAAACTTCTTAATGAAAACAGGCCCAACAGAGCAGTCACTCAACCTCAGCACCTTTCTGCTGGAATTCTGTCAACATTCTGTCTTCGTTCCATGTTCTGGTTAGATGTCTAACTGGTGCTTTCTCTCGTTCCTAGTTCTGCTCTAAAACCTTGCTCAGGTCTGCCCATGTCACACATTCATCAATACAACTGTTGGAACTTCCCACAGTGACATGTCAATTCTAACGCAACAATCAATGAGGAGAGACAAAAATAAGGCAAGTAAGGCTGCAGAATTTTGTTGTGAACAACAGAGACCAATGAATGATTTATTTTAGGCAGTCATGAGTAGCAAAAACAAGTATCAGGAAGTACTGTTTTTACCACAATATGTACAGAAAAAAATACTTTTCACAGAGAAAAAAGCTTACTTTCACAGCTGTTTAGTCAAATTACCTGACATACAGCAGAATGTATTTTGATTTAGGCTTTCAAATGCACTCAAGAGTTCTAATTTTGAAACTCCACGTTAATTTTCACTTGTTGTCACAAACTCTTGACAGAATAGACATTTTTTGAACGTACTTGACAATTCTGTGCTTTTTTAATTTTTTCCTATCTCTAAACAGTTATTGAACCTGATGATACATCTTTCCTCTGTCTTCCAATTTATGCTGCTTTACACTGTAAAGGATTTTTTTAAATAAAGTTTAATTGTTTACTTCTCAAAGTTCTTGTTATTAAATAGATTCTCCTTTTTTGTTACAATTCTTCCTGTCTTTATTGAGTACCTTTCCTTCAAAGAAAACTTCAACTATTTTATATCAACTAGGATTCCTGACACTCCCAGAAGCTGTTATGTACATTTTACAAGGAGTTGGTTGGAGCGGTGTGAGACAAGATAATCTGCCAGAAGATCATACAGCAAGCTGTCTCAGAGCTAAGAAGGAATTTAAGACTCATGATTTAGATTTATAAGATCTGGGTTCGGGACTTTTCCAAGTCTCACAAGCTGCTGGTGTTGGGCTTTTCACCCTCTTTGACATTGTAGGATATGTCAGCTTCTTAATACCATCTAGAGATAAAATGATCTTGTTTGCACAGAGGTCCAAGACATCACTGATGCTCTTGATCTCTTCTCCCTTCTTGTGATATAACACTTGGATTTTCATCCTCTACCACATATCAGAAATTTTTTATAGAGTGCTAGAAAGTAGTACTTGCTAGGTCTTTGCAGGCCCCTGCAGACACTGTGCATGAAATACAAGTGTTCCCTAAATTTGGTATCTGATGCATGGTTTTCTGTCATTTCAGGGGACACCATGGTTAAGGTGGTTCTTCCAGTGTAATGTTCTTGTCAGTTTTACCCCTATAATCCCTAGACAAAGCTCCTACTCTAAGATCTTAATTCATGTAGGCATTCTGTTAAGTCCATTTCCCCTCCCCCCCCAATAGTCCTTTAGTACATTCTTAACATTATATTCTTAATTGCCACAACTTTCTATGTGATTTGAGTTTGCATAATAGGGAACCCATTTATTTGAGTCTGTCCCAAACTGTCTGAAAAAGAACATAAAATTTTATTTTAAAAATATGCTTTTTTACATTATGTACAGCTTTTCCAATCCTGCTTTGCCCATTAAATGAGCAACTTGCAAAATGTACAATGAATTAATAAGGATAGGAAATGTAAGATTAAGATGCTATGCTCAAGAAGCATATGCTCTTCCTTCTCACACATTTTGACTTTTGTATTTGGATTTTGTTCCAAATGATCAAACATTGCTGTCTACTACAGTCATTCTAAGAATTTGATTGATACTGCCTGTTTACCTCACTTTGGCTGGTGTACCTTTCTTCTCTGCAATAAATAAGACTAAGTATCATCACTGTCATGAAAGACCTGCTGAGCAATGATTGCTACTATTCCAAATCACATTCATTTTCTCCTTTCTTATTGAAATGCACACCTTCCAATGCAGACTTGCAAGACACTAGTTTTGAAATGGTCTATAATGCAAACTCTTCTCAGATTAATCCTTGTTGACTTTTCAAGTCCCTTTTGTCATTTTTATAAGAAATTACCTGCATCTGTGTGGGGAGAAGAGAGAACTTTCTAATCATCATCCAAAGCAGTGAAGCTGTGCAGTAGGAAACCTGTGTTCCCAAATGACTTAACATTTTACATTTTTCTTTGACCTTTTTAATTAATTTTTATTAACATCTTCTTTCCCCATAGTTCTATGTTTATCATACTTTCATTATCATATTCTGTTTTAAATTATTTGTACTAAGATTTTCTATGAATTTGAGTAAGTACACAGATCCAGAAACTGATACAGTCTATAAAATACTGTAATTAAAGCTGAAAATAATTTTAACATCAACCACTGTAGACATCATATCATTGGTCTTCCCGAATTTTGTGACTGTACCATTTCACTGTGCATTCACACAGATGGACTAAGCTTGAAGGGCAAGAGAGAAGCTCAGTCTTCATTTTGAAAGCATTTACATGGTGCACTTTTACCATAAAATTATACATTACTGTAGCTGAAGCAAAGAGGCCGTGATGCCTTATACAGATAGAAGAGTATTGACCTGCAATTCTGCAACACATTACCGGTAGTGTTGACAAGAGTCATAGGCATTACATGCATTACTTTGTGGGTAGGATTTCGATATATAAAGGGAGCTTGAAAGAAAGACAGAGAAAAACTTTTTACCAGGGCCAGTGATATGGCACAGGGCAGTGGTTTCAAACAGAAAGACATTGGACATAAGGAGAAAATTTTTTATGATCAAGGTCATAAGATACAGGAACAGGCTGCCTGGAGAAGTTGGGGATGTCCCATTCTTGGAAGTGACTGAGGCCAGTTTGGATGGGGCTTTGAGCAGCATGGACTGGTGGAAGGTGTCACCGCCCATAGGAGCGGGCTTGGAAGTAGATGATGTTGAAGGTCCCTTCCAACCCCAACCATTCTGTGATTCTGTGATTGCTGCCACTGTGGGTCATGAGGCTAGACTTCTAATTCAGTGAGTGTATAAGTAATTAAATTAAATTACTGATTTGGCAGTAGGCTGACTGTAAGCCTATTTCAGAGGGCTTGTTAAGGCAAGTAGTTGCATTTTAATCAAGAACAAGCACAGGTTCATTGAATGAATTTTAGGTCAGGGTCAGAATGCTAAACTTCAATGTTCATAGGGTGAAAAAGTAATCAAGAAAAAAACCCACTCAGACCCAGAGCAGGCTGCAGGGTTGTGCCGTGCATTATAATCTGTACTGTTCTAGACTCTCTCTCCTTCAGGTAGTGAAGGTCACTGTGCTTTTGGCTACCGCTGGGATCGTGTTGTTTGCAACCAGGCTGGCAGAGGCTTTGCAGAAGCTGTACCACCTACCCCTGAAAAGGGCTCGTGGATAGTCTAGAAAGAGTCTCAACTTCCTCTTGGCATGGAGCACAGTCTGACGGGCCCACAGCTCTCCCCACTGTACGACACTCCCACGGCTCCACAGCGCCGCTCAGCTATCCCTGCCCACCCGGTTCCCCACGATCGCACTGCTGGGCCGCGGCCCGGCCCCGTTCGCAGCAGCACGCGGCCCGCAGGCTCCTCCCGCCGGGCGGCATGCGGGGCGCTCGCCGCCGGCTCTGCTCCGCCCTCGCCCTCGCCTACGGGCTCTTCTCGCTCTACGCGGCCTACACCGTGTTCCTGCGGCCGCGCCGCCCGGCCGACCCCCGCCCGCCGCACCGGGACCGCGACCGGGACCGCGACCGCCGCGNGCCCTGCCGGGCCGGACCGGGCCGGGCCGTGTCCACAGGCAGCGGGAGGAGGGAGCGCAGGCGGAGGGGTGTCGGGGCGTGCTTGAAATTAGGAATCCCGGAAAATTCCTCAGTTTTCATGAACCCATGAGTCTGATGGTCTTATGTAAATCACGCTTTTAGGATTCACAGATCATGTTGCCTTGGGAAACGAGGAGTGGAATCCATGGGAAGGGGACGAGAAAAACGAGCTGGCAGCTTCTCAGCAGAGATACGAAGCTAAGCTTAAAATGATAAAATATGCGAGATCTCACCTAGAACAGACCAGCCTTCGAGTACAGATTTGGGGAAAAGCAGCAATTGGTAAGCAGGTATACCCAATGTCTATTAATCACGTAACCTTTCTGATATAGCACTTTTCTCTGCTTTTTAATGACTAAAATTTATCTGTATGATTCAATAGTATTATATCTGTATATGAAGACTGTTAAGGAAGTGGCCGCTGTTAATCAAGTTTATACCAATATAAGTGTGGTTAGATCTCAGTTTCTTTGTATCAGTTCTTTTCAAGGCTGTTTTTTTGTATCTGGCAAAGAAAATGTCTCAAATAGCAGAGAAGCACAGTTACTTTCTAAGTCCAGTCTAGTTTACAGTACAAGAACAGGCCCCTTATTTGGCTAAACCACTCTATTTTTTGTCACATTTACACTTTGTGTATTAAAACATCACAAGGTGAGGAAACAAACCACTTTCTGTACTGTGGTACTACTGCCAGTGATGAGCTTAGAAATTCTTCTGTTGTAGAAGACACGGGTTTCCTCTCTGTATAAACTGGGAGCCAGGGTCTTCTCAAAATCTTTAACTACTGCTGAAGACATAAAATTTTTCTTATTTTAGCTTTTTGAACATGCCAAATTTCCAGCTTCAGGTAAACTTGCATGTCGCATTGTAGAACACCCTGGTGACACATTCCATTACAAAATAATTAGTGTGTTTCACAAAAGCTTAAGAGAAGTATGGCTGTCCTTAAAATGCTGATGAGTATTTGCTCATTTTTAAGTGGCATGTGTCCTGGAAAGAGATGCTGACAGAAGTAGTAGTGTGGTATATCTTTGTCTACTAAGACTTTGTCAGCCAGAGAACTTTTTAAAATACTCCAATATGGAAAAAATTAATCTGAACTAATTCAAAGTCATACAGAATTTGAGGAGTGTCCCCATTATATAAAAAGCTCTGATACTTTTTTCCCAAGTTATGTTGTGATGCTTTTTCATTTTCCAGAAGTTACTTTATTTGCTAGAAGTGTAGAGTAGGCAACTTCTGTGCATTCATATTCTTCCATCATGTCTTCATTTATGTAGGTCTTTACCTTTGGCAACATATTTTTGGAGGGCACCTTGAGCCAGCTGATGTGACTGCACAGTGGAGAGAAGGAAGCCAAAAAGCAGGAAAAACGTATTTCAGGTGTTGTTCATGATTTTGACTTCAATTGTGTAAACTTTAACAAATAATGCATTGGAAAGTTAAAGTATGTTGTAAGATGCACGGGTTTGGGGTTTTTTTTTGCCTATCTCAAAGTTGTAGTTATTTTAGTATGAGTTGCAAATACTTTAATTTTTTCATGTTTTGGTAAACTGGAATATATACACAACTTCAGTCATTATGTCATGTTGTTTATTCATGGAAACACACAGTTGATAAACCCAGCTAATTCTAGCCCATACAAGTCACTGTTAAAAACCAGAAAACTAGGGAGCAATTTAATGTTTTATGAAGGTTTGTGTTATTTGAAAAAAATGTGGAAAGACTTACCAGTGCTGAGAGTAAGGACAGCCAGGAGATCTCAGTGGCAGCAGGGGTTGAATGCAATCCTGAGAAGAGTCAAGAACGGGAGTTTGGGAGCTAGTAGTTGACAAAAACAAGAATGGACTTGTGAGGCATGGAGATGTCTCCTGCTGTTTGGTTTCTGCTGTATTCAGGGAAAAGGGACTTGGCTCATTTGGTCACAAATAGGATTGCATCAAAACCTTAATTTGTTTTTGTTTATAACAAAAGCAATCTGTGAGGACTAGCATCTGGTTAGCTAGTTGATTTGCAAAACAAAATTTTGTATGTAAAGGAAGATTACACCTAAAGCATTGTTTGCTTTAAAAATGGCATTTGATCTGTGATCATGCGTGTTTTAAGGCTATTGTCAAATGTTTTATTCAGTGAATGATACAGAGCTTTTTCAGAAGTCTTACTTAATACCATTTTAAGGCTTTCTGTAAAAATACAGGGAAAGCTGAAGGATTTTTTTTTGTATTTGGCCAGTTAGTCTGCAGTAGTAGGTCTTCTGCAACATTAAGTCACTTTTACAAGGATCCACCTGTTAAAAAAGTTCTCTCTTAGTATGTAAATTACACACTTAAGTGAGATTAACTTCGGAAAAATATGTTGTTTCAGAAGTGTATTTTTTCCTTGCACAATAAGATATGGTTCTAGTTGAAATTTGCAGGTAGTGTGTGATATAAATATGTGATTGTGAATTGAAAGGGGGTTTTAGGTGATAACAGAAGTTTTTTACCATTTAAAATTCTTTATCAATGTATCTACCTGAACCTGGTATAGGCCATAGAGTATTTTCAGTAATGCCTACATCACATTCATAAGAGATTAAAAATGTTTTCTAGAAAGACACATAGGCTTGATTTATGCATAGCAGTTGTTAAAGTTTGTCTTACATCTAAGGAAATTGATCACATTATGTACTCTTAAAAAAAATAGCTGTATTCCTTGTCTGCAAATAAAAAATCCTACAAGATTAGAGAATCAACTATGAATGCTGCTACTGCATCTTGGTAGTCTCCTTCACAGAGCAACAGAGCTTTCCATTCACAAATTTAGAGAAAGAATACAGTGTTTTCTTTGAATAGGGACCAGGGCCTGTAGTGCTGCTATCTTTCTGAGGAGAGATTTTGTTTTTCTCAGAATTAAAATCTCAGAAGCTACAGAAATCCATGGCATGCTGCCACAATGGTTATCTTCTTGGTATTCACATGAGAATGTCTTTCAAGCTCTAGCTTTTTGTGTTTATAACATGAAAATAATTTGCTGCACCTAATGAGTCTGTCACTTGATTGGTGTGCCTGTTTCAAATGATTAATAACATCACATGGTTCCTTAGGGTATGCATCTCTCTAAGGAAGACTTCTATACTTGCGTTTAAATATCTTTCTGTTATGTTCAGATGAACCAGGGATAATTGAGTCCTTATTTTAATTTCAACTTAGATCCTATAAAAATACAAAGCTAAAGTTTGGTACCAACGTAACAAAGATTAACTTTTGAAAGGCTAGTAGGAACTTGTGCAAAGTGTAGAAAATATGCAGATATAACTGTTAGCTTAACAACTAGGCTTCTGAAATGAAATAGCTGATGTTCTACTTTTTACTCAAATTGGAAATACTATTTTGTATTTTTGTTGTGAAGAAGAATTACTACATGATTTTGGCTGCTCACGACTCATAGGATTTTTTAGAATTGTTGACTTTACTGCCTGACTGAGGTAAATTATCTCCATTTGATTACTAGATGAGGCAAGAGAGAACTAGCTGAGGTAACATATTTGGAGAATATGTGCTGCTTTGCAGTTTTTTGTGGTAAGTCTAGTGATTTTTAAAAAGTAGAGCTCTCATGCATGTTTAAAGCTTATCAAATCTAAAGTCACAAAAATGCCAAAATATCACTTGAACAGAGTTGCATGAATAAACCCATTTAATATATTTATTATGGAGAATAAAGATATTTATTATAGATTTTGCTGACTTCAAGTTTTCACCAATGAAGCTGCCTAAAGAATACTGAAGGTATTAGCTTCCCCATGAAATTCAGGGATGTTTATTTAAAAACATGAGTGGAAAAGGAACCGCATAGCTGGGGATTTTAATGACATGTTAGCACATTCAGGAAGAGGCAGGAGAGCAGGGTTTAGCACTTTTATTTGGCCTGAAGCAATTCATATCCTTCTCTCCTGTCATCTAGGAACTCTTGTAGCACAGGGAGTGCCAAAATACTTACCTCTTACTGTTAAGTAAGAGCATTCCTAAATTTCTGTTCTGCTGAGTATCACCCTCTCTATTTTATAAACATTGAGTACTGCCTTGCCTCAGGTGCTGTTAACCCCAGTTGTTCAGCAACGAAGCCCCTTTCTTCCAGCCTCTGCACGCAAATTGCAACCACCTTGATTCATGCCAGAATGAAAGCATATTGGTCAGCAAAGGTTTTTGTCTGTCAAAGGATTTCACCGGGGATAGTTTGTGGCAATTTAATTTTGAGAAAACTCTTTAGTGAAGCTTTTTGAAAATCCAAAAGCACTACGTCTACTGGATCCTCTTTATCTGTGTTCTTACTGACACTGTTGTAGATCTTCTTCAGATCAGTGATATGGATATGGAGTATCTCTAGACTAGAGGTATTTGGTATGATCTCTCCTGCTGCAAGTGCTAAACTTAATCATATTGCTGTTACAGAATGGCTGTGTGACTGACAAGGACTTTGTAGAAAGCAAGTCATGTATTCAGTCCAGAAAATGTAATTATATCATCTTTGAACTAGCCTTCATGTGAGTAGTTAGTACTCTTAGCCCTACCACCTTAATTTTGCAGCTTCTGTAATCTCCTTACATTTCCCAGTCCCGATTGTGTTCTGACTGAGAGGTAATAGTACAACCCTAGCACCGTGTTTTTATTATTAATGTATGGGATTTATGAGACTTCCATATCTCGGGTTTTCCCCACTAATTTTATTCACTTAAACTTCATATTTTCCTACACCAGGGTCCTTGCTTCCTGACTTGTACATCATGTTATTCCTGTAAAGCTGATACCCTCAATGTGCTGTGTCATAGATGAAACCTTTTTCCCCCAGGTCACTTTTTGCAAGGTGATCACTGGACCATCTGTATATCCTAGTCACTATTTTAGGCATTGCAAAGCTCAAGGTATTCTCTCTTAGGAATCCCAGTGATTCTGTTCTCATTGTCTGTTAGACTTTGGATTTAAGTCTTGATCTGACTTACATTTAATCTACTAGAAGTCTTGCTTCCAAGTCATGAGTCTCATGAATCTTGGCTCCAAAATATGCCACTCCCAGCAAGCCAGCTTAACTCAGGTTTAAAATACATTTAAAATGTACTTGTCTAAGGTCAGTATGCTTCAGATAACCTCACTGGAGTAGTTTTACAGCTTTTGGTGTGAATTTTTTTTCCTCACTCAAGATTTCATGAGTTAAAACTCATGCTCATAAATTAAGTTTTGCTGGTAGCTGAAAAACTAGTAGTGCAGCAGACCTAGAAAACTAACACTGAACTGACTCTTGAAAAAAAGAGAAGTTACTATTTTTCCCCTGCACTCTTTCCCAAACAGTGTAATCACTATTCCTTTGCCTTTTCTTAATAATCTGTTACTACACCAGAAAACTGAGGAGTGGAGCTGGCAAACTCTGTTTTTTTCTCATTGAAGTTCATAAATGGCTTTTGTCAGATACTTGTAAATTAATAAAGATTTAATGATTTTGCTACATGACTGACACACCTCTGTTAAATACATTGTGCAAGATCTAGAAATGCCATTTTCTGCCTGAAACATTTGTCCTTACTAGCACATACAACCCACCCAAGTTTACATTTAGATAGATACCTCTTGTGTTACTGATTCTGCTCAGTAGAAACGTAACCAAAATTACTGAGAAAAGTAGTAGGCCAGACCAGCTAACTGTGCCTCTTAATGATACCTGCTTTAGTATACCCACCACGTGTTTTGGGGTGCCCTTCTCTTGTTCTAATACAGCATTCATTGGTTATTACTGGAATTAAGAAAACGTTTGACCTTTAGTGAACATCAAAGTACACCCTTTTTTTAAAGGTGATCGATTTACACACATTTTTAGATGTGAGTATGGTAGTAGTTCTGATTTATTGACAAAACACCTTATTTAAGTCCAAATCCCCTTTTCCCCAAATTTATGCACGGAAATGACCCCACAACTAGGTAGTTGTAGAGAAGGTAGGTTTATTCAGCATGCTGGGTGCATGGGGGATTGGTCCACCAAAGACATGCACACCTGTCTGTGCTCACAGGCCTTGTTTAAATACAGGTAAAACATGTGTATTCATTGTTTCTTTATACATATACATTATTTTTATTAGAATGGGCAGGCTTATTCTAATCAGTTCCAGGAAATAATTTCCATTTTCTCCGCCCTGTGCTCCTCCCATCTGAGTTTGTTTCTGGTTATCTGGTTTCCATTTTTTCTGGGCCGGGGTCTTCGGGGGTCTTGGGGATGAAGATCATGGGTCTTCCTCGCTGTGCACTTTTCACCTTGGCTCAAAAAGTGGCTCAAACCAGTTTAGTTGGCAACTCGAACTGGTCTAATGAGCAAACTTCTATAGTTATCTTATTTTCTTGACATGTTTCCTGATTTATTCTTCAGCTGCATATGGTGTCCACTCTAATTTAGACACCTCAAGGCCGAGTACTGATACTTTTAATTAGGGCCTCAGCCATGCAGTCTTTTATCTTCAGCTGCATATATGGTGTCCATTCTAAGTTAGATACCTCAAGGCCAGGTACTGATAGTTTTATGTTTGTAACTAGTCAGGGCCTCAGCCATAAAGTGTATCTTTGCAAACTTTAGCAAAGGCCTTTACAATTATTTGTATTAACCCTTTCAGCATTAGTTCCCTATTGATATCTTATATCTGTCCCCTCTAAGTGTTAGTTCTTTATATCAGTTATTGATACATTATATCAGTTATTGATACCTTATATCAGTCCCCTTTAAGTGTTAGTTCCCTAAATCAAAAATAATAATGAAGGCAGCCTTGCGCTTCTGTTAAGCAGGAGATACTAAGGTCAGAAGTGGTTACAGTTTACAGTGTATTGAATATACTTCATTGATAAAAAAATAGTCTCAGGAGCACAGACTGTGTAGTGAGGATACTTAGAGGATTAAGGTCAATAATTTGTCTCACAGGTGTTTGCTGTTTGCATTCTGGTATTCTCAGTTTCCTCACTGGCCCATCTGTAGTTCCCGGCTACTTCTCGGTGGAAGCGGAGCATGTGGTGCTGGTGCTGAACGGGAGAGAACAGGCGAAGGTCGCGTCCGCCACCCAGTGGCTCCGCTACGCACAAACGCTGGTTCAGACCCGCAAAATCCAGCACGTGGCCGTCGTGCTGCTCGGAAACGAGCAATGCAACAACGGATGGATTCAGCCATACCTGAAAAGAAACGGAGGGTTTGTGAATCTGCTCTTCGTTACCTATGACTATGCGTTTGTAAACGAAGAAGATATTTTCCAGTGGCCTTTGGGAGTAGCTACGTAAGTGCTATAGGCAGAACCTGCAATTGAAACAATTGTTATGCATGAGGAATGGAAAATATGACTGTTACTTATGATGCCCAAAGCAATTATAGTAAGTAAATTACAGAATGTGATCCTATTCATTATTTTATAAATCAAGCAATTTGGAAATTGCATTTAGAAATAAAAATGATAATAGGAAAAGAATGCAAGTGTTTAGGGAGCATAAAAGGTTTTCTGTTTGTTTTTTCTTGAGATTTATCATAACTGCTGACGTAATACGTACCAGTGATATGGGGATTTAAAAGACATTTATGTAAAAAGCTCCAGGTACTGCTTGTTCAGGAAAGGAAAGATTGTACTGGTGGTACTTTTCTGAAGCCCTGTTATGGGTCTCAAAAGGCAGCTGTGTGCTTCCCATTTGAGTTATTATATTCCAGTATCACAGCAGTGTAACATGGTTTAACTGTGTGATTACAAAAACATTTTTTATACTTAACTGCTCAAGCTACTTATGTGGAGTAAAGAAAGGTTCAGTTCAGTTAGATGCACTTTTAGTTTTTATTAACAGAGAGTTAATAGTGGTTTAGCTGCTACCATGGTAATACAAACTGAAAGGAATACAGGATTATTTTCATATCTTGTGTTGAATTTGAATTTAATTTCCTATATTGATCCAGTTGGCTCAATCTGGAAAACTGTAGAGTTTTTTTATATAGCTTGAACTTGCTCACAGCATCTCTGAAATATAATTTGGATTCTTGGCGGTGTTAGAGAATTGTTGGCATTGGAAGTTCCTAAGCAAAAAGGAGTTGAGTTTTGAGATGTAGAGATTAAAGTGACAGTTAACAGAAAGCAGCAACATTTGCAAAATAAACTAGGGCGCAAAGCTGGGCGGGGAAAGATAAATTTGGTATCAGAATGGGGGCTTGCAGCCCTTGCACACCAGCGACTGTAAAAAGCGTGGTTAAAAGTGGGAAAATATGCCAGATTTCCCAAATTAAAAGAGAAAAAGATGATGTAGAATGCTGCAAAAAAATGGTTCTCAGAAAGTAAGTGAATAAACATTCATCACAGAGAAGAATGAGGACAGCACTATTCCATCAAATAATATACAAGAAGCTGTTCACTAGCCAAAAGATTAGATTATTGACGTCCACTCAGATCAAAGAGAAATTTTGCTTTGAGAGGCTACCAGTGCTATTTTCAATGGATAGTCATGCCCAGAGTTTAAGATATAGCTGAGGCTTAAACATCATAGTTACCATTAGCCTGACCATTTCAGTCGAAGCTTGTGGTTGCATCAAGAACGGTTGCTTTGGAAAAGCATGTTACATAAAGACATTTTGTGACATGCACGCATATTATTTCTGATGTTGAAAAAAGATAAATGTATTTTGGAAAGTCTCTGAAGAGAGTGGTGGGACAAAGAGATAAAAACCTACCTAGGACAGGACTTGAAGTTATTTGCTTGTGGGTCTGTCTGTGTTTATAGATGTGGATTGGCAACAAAAAGGTGCTTTTAGTCTTAAAATCTGATGCAGTAAAGATGAAAAGGTGCAAAATGTTTTGCCTTTGACATAAAACGTATAGTTGTCTAATTTATATGTTGTTTTTACAGCTACAGAAATTTTCCAGTTGTAGAACCCAGCTGGTCAATGCTACATGATCCAAGAACATATCTATGTAATTTCTTAGGAACAATTTATAAGAACTCTTCTAGAGAAACCCTAATGGAAATTCTGAAGCAGGATGGACTTGACAAACTTTGCTGGATTGCAGCCAGAGAACAGTAAGACTTTAATTTACTTCATGAAAATATTCAGACTTTTTTGCCTCGTTCATTATTACTAATCTTTTATTGAGTGTTAAAAAATAGTACAAATAAAGGTAATCAGTCATAATTAAATCAGAGAACATTGCTGAGACTCTTTGTGTAGGTCTTCATAACATAACAGCCTTTCTGTTGCTATATTTTACATAAAGTGTATTTTTAAATGCATAGAAAAATCTTCTACATATACGACCACCAAAGATCATCCATTTTTGTCTTGAATACACTTGATTATGGTGGGAGAAGAAATATTTGTCTTGTATTTTGTGTGGTTTAATGTCTTTAGCAGAAGAAAGAAAGCGGCCATATTTTGTTGTGTACCATATAGGAGAGAGGATTTTAATCTATACAGCACAGTTGCTTTTTATTTCAAGTAGGTGAAACAGATCTTTTGACTAACAAGAGTAGGGTTCTGATTGTATTTCTTAATTTTGAAAAGTAGTGCTTAGAAAATGTTTGATAGCAGGCACAGCAGTGCTTAGGAAGACCTCAGCTACCCTGATAAAGACTCTCGAGGTGGATTGTATCTGTGACATAAACTCTTACCTCACAGACATTTTGAGGCACTTCAGGAGATGGATTCTGGCTACATGGATTGCTTTACATCCTAACTTTTGAAGAGCAAAGCTCTACTGATTTAAAGTATTTGAGGCCAAGCAAAGTCATTAAAAAGTCCATGGAGGGTCTCCCTTTTTGTCTATTTCTGAGCTGTGCTGTGAAGTAAATTGACATGTGCATCATCCAAGTCACACAGAAGATTTAAAATGGCATTTCAATCTGTTTCTTACACTTCTAAGTATTAATAATTTCTTAAAAGGACCACATCTAACATGGTTAGAATCTATTTTTAATACTGACGTTTTCTTTTAAGAGCAGTTAAGACTAAAAGCCCATTGATTGTGTGTGTAATATAAAATTCATACATTGACAGCATTTTCATCTTTATACATAATTGAAATTAAAGCATATGACTTACTTTTTGCTGCAGTGCCTATGAAAAAAACAATACTAATTTTTACTCCCTTTACTTTCCTAGGTGGCAGCCTCAAGAAACAAATGAAAGTTTCAAAAACTATCAAGATGCCTTGCTGCACAGTGATTTGACATTGTGCCCAGTGGGAATAAATACAGAATGTTACAGAATTTATGAAGCTTGTTCGTATGGATCTCTGCCTGTTATAGAAGATGTAATGACGCCAGGTGATTGCGGAAATTCATCAATGTACCACAGTGCTCCATTACAATTATTAAAAACCATGGGGGCTCCATTTATCTTTATTAAAAACTGGAATGAGCTTCCTGCTGTTCTAGAGAAAGAAAAAAAAATGAACTTACAAGAAAAGATTCAAAGGAGAAAAAAGCTTTTAGAATGGTATCAAAACTTCAAAGCATGGATGAGACAGAAATTCATTAATACTTTGGAAAATTCATTTTTGCCCAGTGATAAAGGATAAGTTGTCTCTTTTGAAAATCTAGAATAGATTGCCAGTTTAATTTCCATTAACCTTCTGAGGCAGCTTTTACAGGAAAGTAATCTCACAGAGAGGATGTGTTCTTTTTAAAGTCAACAGAATTGCTCTATCTGGGCCAAGAGCTTCATTTGTCCTTCCATCATTAACGATTTTCAGAGATGTCAACTTAGTAGGATAGTACTGTGCAAGGATGACAACAATTTTATTACTATTTTGACAATTTCCATGTTGCTGTGTGACCTGATAACATTTTTTTAGAAAAATATCTTAAAGCATGTGAACTTTTTAAAATGTAACATAGAAACATCAGTTGTGTGGGAAGAAATGAGGAGCATGAAAGCTGTATGACACTGGGTAATTTGTTATGTAGACTAAAGAAGAAAAGTATTACAGCAAAATTGCCAGGTTTAGCACATCCTAGTAACATGCGTGTTTTGACAGTGGGAACTGTTTACTTGATTGACCTTTCATTTCCAAGAAAGTGGCTATAAAGCTAATTAAAAAATGTGGAATAAAAATTTATATTTCAAGGTAAAAATAGAGAACTCTTTCTTACAAATATGTTGTAGCAATATATTTCCCCTTTAACTTCAGATATCAGAATGGCTTTCTTTCATTTCTGTTTATTCTCGGGACATACCTTTCTGCATTTCTGCTGCAGGAACATTCATTACCTGCAGTCACAGCAGTACATTCTAAACACCAGACCTTAAACATGAAGCTGTTTGTAGTTTATTTGATTTCTCAAGATCTGCTGAAATGTATCAACTCTAAAGGAAGTATAATATTGCATGTTTATGAAACTACATGTACCACAAACAGTTTCAATGGTTTTTTTTGTTAAATGTAGCCAAAGGGGTCTTACTGTTTCTGCCCATCAGAAATGAGTCTGTGCTGTTACCTGTGTGTTCAGCTGAGCAGTAGGACCACATACGCACCACTGGCATACCAAAGGAGGTGTAATAGACAATTTTCTGTCCTACAGCAGTGTGACATAGGGATTCATTCTCACACTGGAATTCAAAGACCAGTGCAACTCTCCAGCTAACTAATATTCATTTATATAATGCTACTGTCTAGTTCTGGAATATGTGTCATAAGAGCACTTCTCTGATTTTCTTTCAGTTTTCTTGCATCCTTTCTGTTTAACACACACGCCCCAAAAAATTAATCAAAACCCAAAACATAAAAACACTGGCAATTAGTTTGCTAACAGTGGATCATATGCATGATGGCTGCTCTACATCAGGAATAAGATATGTTTCAGAACACCTGTATTTTTAGGAGATTGCATTCCATATGCTTAGGAGATGCTCTCAGAAGACGAACAATCTAAATCCAAATAATCTGAATTGTATGTCTGATGTGAATATCCTGTGACTATCACCCACCCATTTTATCCTAAGCATCATGTAGTTGCAATACTATGCAAACATTCTCCATTCAACTGAAATTACAAATACAGCCATCACAGCTCAGCATTGAGTTGATGAGCACTGCTTGGAGATGGACCTTGTTAGGCCAAATTTATAATAAATTTGAGGATCTGAAGTAGCCCATCAGTAGGACAGAGCACTTGGAGGGTTAGAGGAAGCTTGAGTATGTGTAAGAATCAGAATGGTTTTGTTTGAAAGGGACCTTAAAGATCATCTAGTTCCAAATCCCCCCGCCATGAGCAAGGACACCGTTTGCTAGATGAGGTTGCTCAAAGCCCCATCCAGGCTGGACTTGAGCACTTCCAGAGATGGAGCATGCACACCTTCTCTGGATAACCTGTTCCAGTGCCTCACCACTGCAATAATGTCAGTGCTGTATATTCCCTTTAGTAGAATCTTTATTTCTACACAAGCTACAAAACTGCAGAGCAATTATCTAGAGCAGTAGTTTTCAACTTGTCAGCAGATCCTTTGGCATCCTCCAGGATTTCCAGGAACTGCTGAAAAAACCTTTGAAAGAGAAGTCTTTCTTGGTCAGCTGAAATTTGTTCTTCCAAAAGAGGCTGCAGTTTCCTAAAAAATAGTGGTATGCAGGTTGAAGTCTGAAAAATTCAGTGTGTTACTTGGTCATTAGTAGAAGTAACAGTCATGCATTCATTTCTAAGTAAATGTGACTTTTTCCAACTCATGGATGTTGTATCTTAAGGGAGGCCAAGACACTCACCAGAGTTTTCACAGAATTTCACATTGCAGCTGCTTGCCTGCTTTGGTAGTTCAAAGGGAAATAATTGGCCTTTTGTTTATTTAACCAATTCTTGGCTCTTTAAATTCACCCTCTTCAGTCCAACAGGAGCACCAGAAGGAAGTTTTTTGTATTCTATTTCTGGTGCTAATGGAGCAAGGAGAGCAAAACATCCTGAAGCCAATGGAGGGTTCCTAATACATTAGGCACGTTGCTAGTGTTTTTTTTCTTACTCCACTGTCCAACTTGTGGTCGAGATTGTAGTTCTCCAGTGTTTACTCCCTGATACTTAATAATTTGGGAAAACTGTCTACTTCATGTTCTATTTGGATCCAGAGATGAGCAGTTAACAAAAGGACCCTTGGCAAAGAAAGAGTGAGACTGAGGAAAGACTGAGGAATGCAAGAAATCAGAGAGGATGCCTTATCAGTGATAGAGGAAACTGAAAAGAAGGGAAGTGGTGAAGCCACTGGTGAAAAAAAAGATGGCACAACATGTCCATGTAGGAGTAAAGGGTGTCTGCTGTCAGAAGACAATGAGTCAGTTCAGTTCAGCACTGAGAGGAGAATGCATGCTCTGCTTTTGCAGTTAGCCCCCTCTGGACTGAGACCGGGGTGGTGGAGCATGGCTTTCCAGAGCACAAAGCAGTGTCTCTCATAACCATGCATGCTGTCTCTTGGACAGGGACTTTTTCAAGAACCGAGCCTGCCTGGAGTCAAGAATGCCAATTGTAGCAACAAATGTTACACAGATTGCTAATTATGCGGTGTTTCATGTCATGCTTAGATTTCTATGTGGAATATATAACTCTACCAGTTTCGTTGTTCCAAAGTATTTCCTGTTGATGAAGACTTTACAAATAAAGCTGGATTGCCTTGCTATAAGAAGAAACAGATCCAGCTTGTCCCCACTCAGTGTAACTCTCTCTTCTACATTATTCTGAACTTATTAAGAGTGGCTGTGAACATGTGGTGTAAACAGTTTAAAAGATCAGATTCTTGAGAGCAATATGTTTCCAAAGGAACTTAACCAGTCTTCTTAACTGTTTGTAATCCTGTAGATAAGGAAGTGGCTTGCAAAGGGATCCAGCTGCCATTTGCTTAGCATTCTTGGATATTTAAATTGTGATAGTGTATTTCAATAGTTAGGTTTTCTGGTATTTTTAGATACCATCTTTCCACGACTGAAACTCATAAAAGGAGTGATACAACTAAGAGTTTTCTAGAAGCCTTTCTCAGAGCACTTACTAAGTTTGAATTAGGATTACTGTGTGCAGAAATCACCAGTTTCTCTTGTCTTACTACCCTCACCAAAACACTTGCAAAAACACAGAAATAAAATCCTGTTACTTCTTGGCAAACCGTGCATGTTAATATTAACCACTAAGAGCTGGGCAAACTCAGGAGCATCTTCTATGCTAGTGAATCCTAAAATATTTCCAGGACTTCCTCCTGCTGTGATTGGAAGAATGAAGGCTGATTGAACAAGATTATCCTTATTTTGGGGTGTTCATAAAGACTGATGTTGGCAGAGGCAAAAGTATTTCAAATGCAGTTCCAACTATGCCATAAGAAACTGTTTCTTCCAAGAAGATTGCTACCATAAGGCATGTTAGGCCATTTCCCAGTAGCTAAGAAGTTTAATGTTTATGTAGTGCTGTGAATCCTATACAAAGGGTATGAAGAATCAGACAAGAAGAAGAGCTGACCTGATGAAAATGTGCCTGAAAAGGTGATGTAGTCTGCACTGTATCCCAGGACTTCATGTTGGTTGGGGTTTTTTTCTCTCTGAATCCACAAAGGTAAGTTAAATAGTTTGTACAATAAGCCCTTCTGGGATCACTCCAAAGTGATGCTATAATACCATGCTGTGCAGTGTTACAGTGGTTCTAAACTCTTCTCATTTCAGCAGCTTATGCATTACAAAAATTCCTACCTAGTCCACAAATCATGACTGATAATCCTTTGATAAAGAAATAGCTGCAAAAGGTTACGTTACTGATTGATATTTAAAGTCTTTGGGTGGATCAAACTCCAGGGTTTCTTCAATGTCTCCTGAACAATAAAAACTTGTAAGTGGTTGTCAATATATCTTACAAATTTAAATTTCTTTCAAATCTTTACTACTAATCTGAGCATGGGGGACTGCTTTGAATGTTAAAATCTCTCCATGTGACTAATTTTAAAAAATGTAAAAGCTGAAAAGGCACTAGAGGTAAAATTGAGGGTCAAGAGCAATGCTAAAGAGAAAAAGATTAATGCCTAGAAACACTTTGGATTTATTTAATTCGAGAGATTTAAGAGAAAATCCATTTGAGAACTGGAACTATGTTGCAATAAAATGGTGAAGGTTTCAAAACAGGCTATGTAATGTTCCCCTAGGGCCTGGTGGCTCAGTTTGGCTACTATTTTAAGTGTCTCTGATTCAAGATCCCATAAAAAGGCCTCGGTCTTCAGAGGAAACTGCAACAAGTGTTGAGAATCAAGAACCTGTTAAGATTGCTGTAGTTCAGCACCCAAAAGCCAATGCCTGGTGTTGAGAAGCTGGTCACACAGCACAGTGTTTGTAGAGCACCATCCCTTACTTCCTAATTGTGTTGTGCGCCCTTCTGCATTGCTATTCACATTTTCATCTCTGAACACCCTTGGGACCTGAGTGCAACTAGGTGAGTGCTGCTATAGTAGAATGCAAGATATCTCTGATCCATATTCCCACAACACAGCTGTGTTTTGTCAGGAATGCCATGAAATAACATGAGTCATTCTTCTAGCCAGTCTTACACCAGCTTAATAACACAAGGATAGCTTTAGGTAAGTAGCCTCAAATTACTTCCTATATTCAGCACATTCCCATTTGATGGTGCAAAATTTCTGGATTTCACATGACATCATTTGCCACTATGGTCTTAATTTTTTTTCATCTTCAGGAGTATATAATTTGTATCTTGGGCTGCTTTTTAAAAACTAACAGAACTGAAGTATTATACAGAGTTTCCATTAAATAGATGTTTTCAGAAGATATGAAATGCAAAATGAATGCATTAAGCAGAAATGACTCATTCACTAAGATCCAGATGATGAAGACACAACCTATTGAAAGAGCAAGTTGTGCAGGTGGCCACAAATAAAGAAAAATAAACCTCTGAATGATTGAAATTAGGCTGATTCTTTCAGATGAAGTTATTCAAACAGCATCAATCTGTTAGTCATATTTTTAAGTTTGCTACATCAAAGGCATGTTTTCTCAGGACCCCAAATGCAAAGTTTCTACAGAAGTGATTTTTTTCTTGTTTTTCCCCTCTGCAATAGAGTTCTTAAGAATAAAGGTAATCCATGGCCATGAGTAGAGATCCACTTCAATGTTTTCATAGGAGATGCTGAGACATCTTCCTCTGTGGCTGCATATTTAATAAGTTTTAGTATTTGTGACAACCTTTGTCAGCAATGGTACAATATCTTAATGCACAAACTACTCTGAGTTGTGAGATACCCAGGTTCAGGCCTTTGGTCCAGCTGGGACACTGCCACTGCCCACCTGCCATTTCAGAGACACAACCACAGCAAACTTTTATGTCGAATCTCTTTGCTCCTACTTGTGACAGGATGCAGGGCAGGGTGGGGGAGGACAGTGATAGGCTCCTGCGGTATTGTCATTCTCTCTGAACATGGAAATGGAAAGCTCTGTTTCTCACAAGGGGAAGTGGAGTGTACTGTTTAATTGTTGTAGGAATTTAAACAGTGTTTTACACTTTCCTCAAATGCTAGCATAGCTTTAAGACAACCAGGGATGTGTGTTCTCTGGTATGCAGTCTTTAATTGCATATCCCTTTTTGCTGGAGGGTTCAATTTACTAATTTAATAGTGTTTTATCCATCTCTGTCAATGCAACCCTTTGGTGGTGATTGTGGAGTATCATGGTGGTTTTACAGTGAAAACTAAATATTCTTACTAATGCTAAAATTGAAGCCAGTATTCCATCTGATGAGTACACAAGCAGGGAACTGCACATTATGCCATGTTGTACCAATTTTCCTTCCTTCCCCTGTCTGATCAGACTCTGATTGATTCTTCTTATGTATCTTTTTTCTTTGCTGACCCTCTTTTCACATTGTTATTTTCAGATTATAGCAAATTACTTTCTATCTGGTAGGGATATAATTTCCTTGTCCCCATGGAGAATTTCCCCTGCATACCAGATATCAGTATAGATATAATTAGGCTTATACCGAATTCCTATTATAGTATAATTCATGCTGTTCACAGCATGCTGCCAAAACATCTCTCTGTAGGATATTATGTCATCTGAGTGCTTGTTTCTTAAACATTTTAGTCTGTTGTTTAAGATTTCTGACTGTCTGTATTAAGAGTTCAATGAAACGGATTGTCTGTAGGAGAGAATAGAGGATTAACTTCAAACATCTCTTTGCTTTCCATTTTACAGCGAGGAATGCTCCTCATTCCCTGAATGAAACTTCACATGCAACTCTAGATACCTGAACACAGCTTATGGTGTTTGACACCAAAGTCTTAGACATTGGCTCATGACTTTTGGAATCTGAATTCAATTCCATACAACCAAAGTTACCAAGGGCCAAATCCACCAGAGGATATTCACATCCTGTATAACGCCTAGGGCAGGTCAGTTCTGCTTAAATTCTTTGTCCAAAGGACCAGTCCTTTCAACTATTGCTAGACAGCCTGTGGAGCTTGGCCTGCTGGTGAAACACCACAAAGTGGTCCTTAAAACTGTTGCTTTTTCTGTTTCTCTATCACAAATGCACATTTCTTGCAGTTAGATAAACAAAAAGTTTCCCGGCTGCCAGTGTTTGTGGTGAAACAAGATTGCTTCCTTTGCTATTGGTTTTCTGTAAAGAATTTACAAATATGACATAGAACTTTATTAAAAAATTATCTGGAAAGTATTTTACTATTATTCCCTTCATCATGAAGAGCAGTATAATGTAAGGTGGAGGACAGGCTCTCCCTTTGCCTCACAGCTGTTGTGTGCTCCTTTGGTTTAAAACCTACTGGTTATTCCAGAGCTCCCAGCTCTCACCATTGGAAACCTCTTTACTTCTTGTGCCTTCACATGTCCCTGAGACCCCTGGTTTGCTCAGGCTGAACAACCACATGCTTTTCTCCAGCCAAATGTCACTCCTCAGACTATGCATTCTCATGTTCATTTTCCTCAGGGCTCATTACACATGGCCACAGCATGCCTAATATACACTTCCTGGGTTGGATTCTGCAAAAAGGAAAGGCAACGGGTTTGGTTCAAAAAACAGCACCTCTCCAAAGGAGGGGATTATGCATGTTCTTTCATGTCACTGCTCAGGCATGAGAGCACTTCCCCAAGACATGTAAGAATTGGGCTCACTTCCCTTCTCCAACTCTGAAAACTCGAACCCACATGTTCCAGCTTCCAGAATGAAAAATGCACCAAATGTCAGCATAGGCTGGAGTTGGCCTTTCTCCATTTAAAGTCATCCCATTCTTCACAAAACCTTTCAGTACTCATTGGAATACTTGTATTGATTATGGCATCCTGAGTTCTTGTCTATGTTCCAGATGTTCACGTATTTCACGTCGGATAACCATTAGACAACACCAGTTTCCCATCACTTGTTGCACCCCCTGTACCTGGAATGGCAACTCAGTTCTGCAGGGACTGACACATAACTCAGTACTGGGGACTCTGCTGCAGAGGTCACACACCTAAGCTGAACACCACAATGCTGAGTGACACCACTGCAGTGTTCTGGCCAAACCCAACCCAGCACACTTCTGTGCCTCTGCTCCAGTATGAGTGAGGGACCCTACACCTACACAGCATAAACCAGGGCAGGTGTATAAGCTTAGATCTGAAAGCTGTAGTGCTACATCCTTCATGCATCCAAATGTGGCACGTGCATAAGCCTCTCAGGTTCACAAGGAACAGCAGCCTCTCGGCTAGCATGGTTGCCACTGGCTCATGTTCTTACAACATGCCCACAACAGCAATGTAAATGTGGAGTCTACTTAAATAATATTAATAAAAATTGGCTTATAAACATTTTAGAAAGAAACAAAGCAGCAGGAGGACTGTACCCAAATAGCAACTTACAAACTCCTGGGTTTAGCTCTGGCCCCACAATCCCCTCTCTGCCAGTTTTCCTGTTTCCTGTAGAAAAGTAGCATCTCCCCTACTTCCCATGGATGCAGCTGTGAAGCTGTATTTACCTGCTGGTGTTTGGTCACTAGGCCAACTATTCAGTGTTGCACAAATTTGTACATGCGACCCTTGTGTTTGGCAACTACACATTTTGAAACTTGGGGAGTTGGAGTATGACATTCTATCACTATCCCAGAAATTTCTACACTTGCATAGTATGTTCTGATTGAGATTTTATATATGGTTTACAAATGCATTTAAAATATATATTTTTTAAAACAGAGCTGACAACTGGGCATAGTACTTTTCTGTTTAGCACTTAAGCATTTTAATTTGCTTCTGGGTCTGTAATCAACAAAGCCTTTCTGTTGTATACAGCAAGTACCAATCTACCCTTTTCCTTTGCTGACCTTAATTAGATAATTTCAGTTATTGACTGAACATCCTTCACACAACATTAAATTGTTTTATCAAAGGAGCACAGCTTTTCCCTGTTGGACTCACAACCTACCAGTAACGCCCTGTCCCCCTAGCATCTTGTTTGCTCTGATCTTTCATTAGAGGTGGCTCTTCTCCTCTGGGGCTTTGACTAATTTTAGTTCCTCAGACTGCAAAGTCATACTGCAAGACTACTCATAATTATGGGTATCCTTGTGCTACCTTCTGCTACAAATAGAGGTAGCAGATGCTACTGAAGAGGGACATGATTTTATTATGATACAAAGTCTTGGAATGACCACATATCACTTTGATATACCAAATCTTAGTATGAGAAATAAAAATCTTCCAAAAACTTATTTAATGATTTGTCAGCTGCTTAACATAGCAAGTGTAACATAATGTTCACATGAAGCATGTGTTAGATGGCTGACTTACAGCAGTTCATGAGGCAGAAAAGAGAGACACATGCACTGCTGTATATTTTATACTTGCAGCAACACTTGAAAAAGAAACATTTAAGTTGCTAAGAAATAAATACTACTGCACCAAAATAAATACAAAGTTTTAACCCTCATGTTTCCTAATCACCCACAGTCAAATAGCAGTCTGAATTTTGGTGACCCTGTTGACAGTGTTTTGTAGCTTGCATTTCACATGAATGGGATTAGGGCACAAGACTGAAGGAACAACAGAAGGACAGAAACCTGAGGCTGCAACAGCATGGGAGAAACGAGGTTTGGGGACAGCTCTGCTTCGAATATCTTCAAGCACTGCCCAAGACAGTACCTTCACTTCCATTCTAAGAAATTTGGCAGTGTTGTATTTTTACTACCTGCATTACGTGTATATCCTAGAGACCACTATTTCAATAATCACTGGTAAAGTGACTCAATAATATGGCATAAATTCACTCTTGCTAGAGAGGAAAGACTGCCATGATTTGGGTAGATTTTACCTGGGTTTGTCCCAGGCATGCTTGATCTCCTGTGTGGGTCTGGCTGAAAGCCAGGTACTAGGCTCTGAAGGGGAGGTAAGCACTCATCAGTGCTCCCTGGTATGTCTGCATAAAGACAACCACAGACATGGACAGTTGTTGTGGGTTGCCCATGGCCAGCAGCTAAGCACCCACACAACCTCTCCTCAGGACAGGGGAGAGAAAAGGAGGAGTAAAAGCAAGAACACTCACAGGTTCAGATGAGAACAGCTTAAAAAGTGAAGGAAAGAGAAATTAACAAGTAATGCAACAGCATTCATTCACCACCTCCTACAAGCAGACCAATGCTGAGCCAGTCTCAGAGCAGCTGCCTTGGAAGACAAACGCCCCATTTTTCAGTGCTGAGCATGGCATCATCTCACAGGAAATGCCCTCATGGCCAGTTTGGGTCAGGTGTGGGATAAGATTTCTTACCCACCGCCATCCTACTCACTGCAGGGAAGGGGGCAGAGCAAGAGACAGCATCAACACTGTGCAAGCACTGTCCAGTAACAGACAGAACGTTGGTGGTGTCAGCTCTGTTTTAGTTGCAAACCCAAACCACAGCATCACAGGGGCTGCTGTGCGGAACATTAACTTATCCCAGGCAGAGCCAGTATGACATCTACTCCTGTCTATCTTCCCTGAGCCTTCTCCTTTCCTCAAATGGTCACTGGTGGTTTTTCATAGCTGACTGCTATTCATATAATATCAGGTGGAGGAAGTCAAAGACCTTTTGCTTTAATGCAGCTATCACATGAATTTCACCTCTGCCAGATGTGATTTGCAAGAGACTTTGGAGAGAAGTCATACTATAATCATTCCAAAAGTGTTTCTCTTCATTGCAGTAGCAAAAGACTAGTTTTGCTGTCATCCCTTGCTGTTCACTTAAAACTGAGTCCATGAAAACTGAGTCCACTCAGGCTGCAGTGCACGTAATGGTATTTATAGAAGGCCAGTGATCTAGAACAGCATTACTAACTTATCATAACACCCCATGTGAAAATGCTTTTGACTCAACTCATCAAGACATGCTTCTTCACCATAGGTCCAGTAGTAAGTCTGATACAGTTTAAACATCCCTGGCAACCACAAGGACAAACAATACTAGGAACAACAAAGGAAAAGTTAGACATTTCACAGCATGAGATCTTTGTGGACTCCAGTTTAAACTAATCAGCCCAGATTATCAGTAGGTACATCGAACAGATGGACAGTCTGTCACATGGGCAGCACTGTAGACACCACATGTTTCTATGTCCTTCACAGCAAGTATCTGAGGAAGCAATGTGAACTCAAAGGAGATACCAGCTGTGCTCCTACATCCATGCCTTGTTTATCATCCAAGGTTGTTGTTCCTGTTGTACTTATGGCTGGTAATTCTGATAAAAACTGAATCAGGAATGAGGAAAAAATTCTCAGAGGTTTTTTGTTTAAAGTCACATCTAATTCCTTTAATTAAAAGTAGATGAACTCTTGCTTACCCTTTTTTCCCCCCCAGACTTTTTACAGAAAGAACTGCTTTGCCTGAGAAACTGAATAAAAACACACTGCAGAGAGTAGAGCTTTTATTTAACCAATTAAAAAAGCAATACTTCAATCCTTAATTAAAGGAGGTTTGAAACAACTATGTGGTTTAATGGTCTGGTAGAACACTTAGTATTTGAAGAAGAGCTACATTTGTCAAGAAAGGTACAATGAGGTAAATATATCTAGTTTGTCTCACAGAACCACTATTATCTCCTGAAAATAGAGTTCTCTATTTTAGGAAGTTCATTTAGGGTTGGCTTTCCCAGTCCCCTCTTTGTGCCCCTGAGAAATGTATATGGGGATTTTTATACAGGAAGACATAGAGCTGGCATCACTTGCTTGGTAGCATCTATTCTGCTTCATCACCTCATCCCAGAAAGTTAACCATGCCAGATAATAAATTGCAGCACTATAGAAGAGTATTGCAAAGAGCACCTGGCAATTCTGAACTACAATTCTGTGCAGTTACAGACCTATTTCTCAAACCCTCCTTTGCTCAGCTCTCCTCAGCTCCTAATCTCCCAGGGTATGCATGTATGAGCTGCCTCTACACAGCAAGGTGTCCTCTGTCTTCACATTGGTAACGTATTATCTATCTCAGGTCCATGATCTTTCCTCACCAACAACTTGCCTATGACTAGGAATGGAAAGGGACATGCAGAAAAGCACGTGTATTCTGCTTTGGAGATGTTCTCCTGCTATGCCCTGAGCAGCTATAACTAGCCAGAGCAATATTATGCTCTATTAAGATCATGCATAGACATGTGACAACTGAAACAACACCTTAGGTACCTAAAGGTTTTGTCCTAAAAGAGGATTGAATTTGGCTCTTACTTTTTGATAAGGACAATGCCTTCCTCAAAGCAGCAGGTGGCTGGAACCATTTAGTCAGGTTTGTAATTTTCCTCTGATGATTGCATTTACTTATGTTTAACTCCTAGGAGCTAATGAAACACATGCCTATGGTATCAACAGCACTCCACAAAACATTGGGAGATACATTCTTCCTTCATTTTTTTTTAAGGAACAGAAACACATGCCAACCCTGCCAATCAGGTCAGGCTTATTGCTGGTACCACTCTAGTTCATGAGGAATAGGATCTTTAAAGATCATGAAATACATATCAGAAGGATTTTTTTTTTATTTGTACTGTCCTTGTCTTTTTTGGAATTTCCACAACTGCTAGGATATTGGACTACAGGTTTTTCCATGTGGTATTAGTAGAAAAGACTTATTTTCAGTTGTTACAGAAAAAAAGGCTGCTATCAATTAGGAATACTGTAATTCAGTTGTTCTGGGTTTCTTTTTACCCCCAAATTTGCAAATAGAGCATTTCCATGATGACTATGTAGCAAAATGGTGCGTAGCCAGGCCAGTTTTCATACAACACCTTTTCACCAGGGGGAAATTGCACTTTATGACATGGTGCTTTTCAAAGGAAATTTTATCTCTTTTTCTGGAAATCCTCTCTCTGTGCATATTTTGGTGTAAACCTCATTTATCTAATACTTATTTGCATAATAAATTCAAACTGTTTATTTCAGCTAATAAATAGCTGAAGGCTCTCATAGATATTGACTCATCCATACAGCAGAATAAAAAGACCTGAGCAGACCAAATGTAGCGCATCTGATGGGTGTCTCAATAAGGCCTGAGATTAACCTTCATACCTGAAAACTAAGCAGTTAGATTAAACCAAACAACAGTAAGGCTGGACACTGGCTGTAATGTTGAACAGGCACACTCATGAGGTGGGACATAACCAGCCATGGTGAGAGGAGAGCAGAGGATCCACCTTGCCAGATGCATACAGGATCCCCAGCATGGATAGTGGAGCTGGATACCCTGCGTGGGGCTTGACTGAGGGCAGATGCCAGGCAAGCAGGAGAGCTCTCCTGGGGTGTGTGTTCTACTAGAAAGAGCAAAGCAGATCATCCCATATGGGATGAGCAGACAGCAGGAGGGTGCTGAGGGGTTCCCAGGGACGGCTGAGGCAGAGCTCAATGCATTTTGAGCTGAGAAGGTGAGGCTGCGCTGGTAGCCGTGTGCCATGGCCCCTTTGCACAGCCCATGCCCTCAGAGGAGCACGGAAAGCAGAGGAATACTGAGACCACTTTGAAGCTTCCTCTGTGCCTCTGGAGTGAGAGGAAGATTAAACTCTTTCATAGTCAGTGCCCATGGGATGGAAATTGTTGGTGCAAGCCAGTGCTGGGGACACTCCTGACTCCCCTGCCTCAGTTCCCATTGCTCCTGGCAAAAAGGTAAAAATGAGCACCCATTTCACCTGAACTCTGGATGTCAAGAACAAGAACTGATCTAGATACCAAAAAATATAAAGGAAATAAATTGCAAGAGGATTTAAAGCTGTTCCTTTAATAACATAAATTCTGGCTCCTTGGTGTTTCTCAGACCTGTAGGATTATTCAAACCAATAGATTATTAAAAAAACATCTTACAGCCTGATGAAGAAATACAGAGAAGGCAAAAAGGGAAACAGAGTGGGTCTCTGTGTCAAACATATAATCACAGGATATGCTGAGTTGGAAGGAACGCAGGAACATCATCTAGTCTAACTCTTAGCCCGGCACACAGGGCATCCCCAAGAGTCACATGATGTGCCTTAGAGCATGTCTCCATTTCTCTCAAAGTCACTAACAGCTTGAAAATAAATAGCCAGGGTTTCACTGGATTGGTATTCTGTGAAGGCAGAAAGGGCCTTGCATGTTGGTATTTGCCACAGACCATCATATCAGTTTGGTAAACACTACCACTAGTGCACAAGCAGCTGTAACATGCAGGGAGAAAAACCAGCATGATTGTGAGGGATTTCAGTATGAGTAATTTAAACAAAAGACTCATAAAGTCAGAATGAAATATACTTGAAATTCTTCAGTGTTGTAAATGATTATTTGCTAACTAGCAAAATACTGCATCCAGTATCAGGGGATTCTAGTCTTGTAAAAACTTCATCTTGCCAAGGAGAGGAGAAAAGACTGTACAACAAAAAGAATACTTGTTTAGGTTACACTGACAGTGTTTCAGCCATAACCAGCCTGTTTGCTGTGAAGCAGAATCTCAGCCAGCTCTGCAGACTTTGGTGATTGCCCCACAGAAAAAAAACTCTGTCTGGATTAGGGGGGTTTCAGCAGATATTTAAACCAAGATTGGACCTTTTTCTGAAAAACATATTCTCTTTCAGCCTGAACTAGTGTACCTGAAGCAGCCATTAATTCCTGAAATCTCATTCTCTGTATAATGAAGCAGATCAGCCTAGGAGATCCATGGTGACTTCTTAGTAACTCAGACTTAATAACTATGAGCATTAATGTAGGCAAGTGTCATAATTTAGTGGTGATGCCATATGCCTAAGCACTAGAAATGCAGTTTAATTGTAATGTTTGAGATTCTTTATATACATTTATCTTTAGCAGGAGGCGCTCAGTCTACATTTTGCTGTATATACTATATTTTGCTTAGACAGAAATCAACATTTTTTTCTAACACCCAGATGATGTGAGGTATCAAGGCAAATATAATGAGAATTGTTTTCATATAAATAAGACTAAAGAAGGGAATTATCATCCAGAGAGTCAATACTCTATTGACAAGTAATCCCCAGGAACCAGAAGCCAGCATGTTTACAAAAATAAAGGAGGAACTGGCATGGTGTCAAGCCACTCTAGAACCTATACTCATCTGTCACTTGCTTTTCATTGTCTTCTTTTGACAGCTTTAATATTCTTATTGCTGGTCAAGACAGAATGTCAGGTCCCCAGAGCTTTAACCAAATATTTAGAAACTATGCATTCTGTTAAAAAAATCAAACAACTGTAATCTGACATTGTAAGTTCAGCATTGTGAGGATGAACTAGTTATTTTTCTAGTTTAGCACTGAGACACCTAGATTTTATAGAATAAAATTAAACCAACAACATGTGAACTTTACTGTTACAGATGAATACCAAAAGGAGCTTGAAAGGTTAGTGGAATTGGTGTTTTTATTTTGCCAACAAACAGGATCCTTTGCCTATCAATCGATCAGATCCGCTAGTCAAAACTACAAATGGTCTTTTATTTGTCTGTAACTTTTGAACAAATATTTTAGAAGATACTATTACACTACTTAGTGCAAACAAAAATACTGCCTTGACTCTTGTAAAAACAACATATTCTATATTTCTTATCAACTGTACTTCCTGATCAATTTTTATTTTAATACAGTAACAGGAAAAAATTAAAGTAAAATTTTCTATAAAACAACCAGTTTGACACATTTTGAAATAAGCAGGACCCCGTTGATAATAGTATAAAGAAAGTGAGCTTTAAGCAAGCACAGAAGTGTATTCATACTCAATTCTTGTTCAGTGGGGTCACTTAAATGACATTCATGGGAGGAAAAGTCAAGTCACCCTGAAGTGGAAGAGAAAAATTTACGTTCTTTCTGAGAGTAACACCCTTCAGAAGCATTTCTTGTATCTTAGCAATAGTATATTTAACAATGCACTGGTTTTATTTTTATTTTATTTTTTAATCTTTATTTCTACTGGTTACTTACTGGACTTAATGGATGACAGCAGGTTGTCCATAGGTAGCTGGAGGAAAAGGATGCTTCCCTTAGCATCTCTGGCTCAGCAGCGGTGCTTGCAGTGCATAAGTCTCAGCCACTGAGGAACCACTGCAGTACTTTGATGTTGTAACTCTATAGAGAAAAAAGCTGTCTGAAAAGTCAGTTTATCATTACTATTTTTCAGCTGTATGGGGTGATTTAAAAAAAAATTCTATAAACAGAGAAATCTAGTAGATTTCCTCATCTTACAAATCTTCCTCATGTGTATTCTTTAGAGATTAATGCTCTAAACCCACTGTAAATTATAACAACATATGTGTAATCTACAGACCTCAATTAAAAGTCTTTGGCCTTCAGCCTTGGGCATATCAAGACCCAAGTACATTTCTTCTAGATCACCCTGGCCACTCTCTCACAACTCAGTGCTTGAAGGCCTAAATCTGCCCACACTGAAGTGGAAGGCAAAGCTCCAACCTTAATCGGTGTTTGCAGAAGTTTAAGTGTTTTTGTTTCACAAACACAAGGTCATATTAAGAACAGGGAAGGGTTTCACAGCTGTCTGTGAGGAAGATCGGGATGCTGGAGAGAGATCCAGATCTGATGACAGTCTTTGGTTCTGCCAGAGGGT
This sequence comes from Campylorhamphus procurvoides, assembly GCA_013396655.1. NCBI lineage: Eukaryota > Metazoa > Chordata > Aves > Passeriformes > Dendrocolaptidae > Campylorhamphus > Campylorhamphus procurvoides. The sequence continues at coordinate 889,856 of WBMV01000441.1, forward strand.
CTCCATTACTCACACATACCAAGAACAGCTACACTCTTAATCCAAGCCTGAGCTGGCTTGCTGTAGCTGTTCAGTTGTGCCAGCTCTCTCTCAGCTTCTGTTTTCAAGACAGCTAAATTTGCATTTATGCTATTGATTTTGTTTCACAGCGCAACTTTCCACATGGCAGGTGGTTTTCTAGTAAGATGACATTTTGTTCTAGTGAGATGACATTTTATTCCTAATTAATATACACAGTTGTTTGCTCAGGCTAGGTGATCAAAATAAGCCCTGACAAGAAGAAAGGAAAAAAGAATTCACAGCTTGAAAGCTGGGGCCAGCATTCCTAACTGTTTCACACAATTAGTTCTGAAGCTGATGTAAAATGTATCCTTCCTTCCTGTTCCTCTTACATCTGTTATAATATGATTATATTGCCTTCCTCAAGATAATGGACGAGGTGAGACCAATGGAGAGCAAGCTGCTCTGGGTGATCTACAAGGGGAGGAAGCCTCTCTGTTCTTTCTTTTCTTCCTCAGTGAATTTTCATTCTTGTATAATGAAAATGAATTCTGAGCTGCTGTGTATCATCAGGGAATTTACAAGTCCATCCATGGAAAGGAGGTCATGAAAGATGATAACCTTTCCAAGTTCATGATCTCTTTTGGATGATGGAACCAGAAGACAGTAGGTGGCAACAGATACTGGCTAAATCAGTGGGGCTCTGGAAAACCACTGGAAACAAGGTCTGGATCATTTAGAAGCTGGGAAAGGAGAATTGGTGGAGCATTTTGTTTACTAAATCCTGGCTTCCTACTTTGACTTTTAGATGACCACTGCATGGTTGAGAGATGCTCCTGCTCAGCACTACACCCATACAGCTCAGCACAGGCTGCTCATTATAAGCAAGTTTAATTTTGTTGCCAGAACCTCAGGTTGCAGAAATCAATCTGGAAATGGCCATATGCAGACACATGTTATGGTATATTTTGAAACTGAAGTGTGAATTAGACTGAATTCGTGGAGACAAAGCCATTATTCACATGCAAGTGTGCAACGTGACCGATTCAGCCTGTCTACAAGCTCGTCATGAAATAAAAACCAAACATCAGCAGAGTACAAAGGTATCCTCATGCAGCATGAAGGCAGCCAGCCCCAGCTGTGCCAGGTGCAGCACAGGCTGGTAAATCCTTTGACCCACACTCAACTTTGAGTACAGCAAAGACATTACAGCCAGGTTGACAGGTCCTCGGTGTAGGCAGAAAGCACACGGAGACAGCCTGGTGTCCTCCTGAGGCCAAAGCACTAACTAAACTGAAGACATGATTTCTGTGTCTCTGATTGCTGTTCCTAAATGGAGCATTGCAGAACTTGTCTTTCCTCACCAGGCTTCAGCAAGGACCACCACTGAAAGAGCTTCAGATGCTCAGCAGGTGCTGTGGTAAGGGCCAGTAAGTACCACAGACACAAAGTACCTCCACTGCTCCTTATGCTCAAAGGTCTGTGTCTGCCTCTGAACTGTTTCTCAAATGTGCAGTTTGCTTTAGTCACCTGGTTAGTGCCATCATCTCTCAGTAAACTGGGATGGCCATGTGCTCCCTGCCCTGCCCTCTGATGGGCAAAGCCTGTGCCACTGTGCCCCAAGGCTTGTAATTCCTAGCCAGACACTCAGAGGATGGTTTGGGTACATCTGCATTGTCATCTTAACTCAGAGCATGCACCTGCAACCAGCCAAAACGCCTTGCTCCCTACCGTGCTCTGCTTCACCCTGTGCTGAGGGAGGGATGGCAGCTGTTGCAGTGATGGCTACAACTTAGTGCAATCAGCAGGAAACCTCATTTGCCCCTAGAAACTGGGACACACTTTCTTCCCTCCCAGGGGAGGATGGTCCTTTGTAAGACCCAGTGAACAAAGAGGACATGGTAAGTGTGTGGTGGGTCAGATATGGGTCAGAAAGGGTCAGAAGAGGGATTGAACCGACTACAGATCGGATGACATGGGCTTTTCACATACATGGAGTGGTCAAATGGAGGCACAAATACCCATCAAAAGGGAAAACACACAGAAAGGAGGGCAGTACAGGTGAAAAGTGAAACAGATTTTTGGGATGAAGGGAAACTATTATTCATCTAATACTAAAGCCTCTCCTCAAAGGGTTGTTTCTTTAATTTCTCCCACTACAGAAGGAAGTTATTAAAATATGAAAAGATGCTGGGATAAAACACATACAATTGCTCAATTAAAAAACCTACATCAATATCCTAATCAGCTTTTAGCTAAGGCACAGCAGTCTCTTCTTCTTACCTGATACTGTGAGGAAAATTATCTTATTTGCCCTCACAGTATGATTCATCTACAAAAAAGGAGATTATTGGATGTTTGCCATAATTAATGGCACTCACATAGAATGAGACTTTTGCCCTCTCTGAGAGCTAAAGCTTAACTTGCAGAAGGATCCTTTTGAACACAGTGGCACTAAACTTTATTGGTGGCTGAGTACAAAGCATTTTCATATTGCTTTGAAGCAATTTATGAGGGTCTTGCTGTAAGATAGAATAAAGTTACCTTTCTCTCCTACATACTCCTTCATTACAAGTTCCCCAAGGATCATGGAGAAGCAAGGACAATAATGAATATTCATTTCAAAAAGTTCAGTTAACACTTGTGCATGAAGACTTTCAGTTGATTTTACGCAAAACCACATTGGAGACTGCTGTGTGTCTGGACGTAAAGCCCAGAATATCAACAACTCAGAAACAGTCATGGCTCTCTCTCTAAATTGTATTGCAAGACCTTATTCCTCGTCTACTTCATCTTTTCATCATCAGACAGCTTTCATCTTGAGAAGATTGCAGGGTACAGTGGACTAAATATGACATGCAATAATCCTTAAAAATTTTGTCATAGGACTATTAGTAAAACTGCCTCTATTTTTATACCTAGACAAGGTCCTTCTTTAAAGCATATATGTTGCCTTTTTCATTAAAGTTAGTAACCATGCTGAATCATGTGTCTTTTCTTTTTCTTCTTATATTATGCAGAAGAGATTTTTCAAAATGTGACTTTACTCTGTATTTAACGCCTCACCTGCCTGGGTTCAGCCCAAATGCTTGAGCAGTACAACCTTTATTCTTTGCCTTCATCTCAAAGTCAACTCTAATTTCCTCTTTTTGAGGACTAAAAAAAAGGAACAAAATTACAGGATCTGGTATTTTTAACTTATTTTTCTTACTTTCATTAAAAAAGGTCTTTCAGTTTTCATCATCTAAGCCACTTTTCATGGCATTGCAAAATTTCAGACAGCAGCATTTTGATCTGGGCTTCCATGACATGCCTACTCCCACCACCCCCACCCCCATCCTTATCCATGAGGTGGCTGCTCAGGCAATGGAGCTTCCTGATGTTCCCAGCTGGAATCCAGCCCTCAACCATGCAGTATCCCTGTCCTTGAACGATTTGAGGGAAGGGGGGTCTGTGAATACAGTGTGTTTATGTGACAGGTCATGCTACAGGAAGGAATCCAGAGGGATAGAAAGACTGGCTCTGGCTTGGTGATGGGGTAATTTCCTGGGGGCACAATATGACAGGAAGGTCTAAGGGTAATATGACATTTGGAAGAGCCCTAGAGGTGCAGCAAAGTGAGGATGGAACACCCTCTCAATGAGGCAGACTGCTAGTGCCAAGAGTGGTAGAAATCCCACTTACAGGCTCTGCCCCTCAACAGGGCACTGTCAGGGCAAAGAAGGGAGATGGGTCAGAGTTATGAGGGCTCCCTCCTGCCTTCTCTTTCTGGTCACCCCAGGAGCCACCTCCAGCAAGGAAATGCAGTGCTGGGAAGACAGGAAGCTGTGTCCCACTTCTTATTTTGTCTCACTCAGCAGGAATTCATCTTAAAACAAGAATTAAAAAGACTTACTACTTAGTCTGATATAAGATGAATGGATACTTTCTGGCTGGCATATGAGTTGGACTTTGAAAAGATTTGAACAACTGTGAAGAGCAATGTGAAAGTTGTGTTGTGGCAGGATACTGCGACTGAGAAGGAGATGAAGGCTCAGGTAACTGAAGCTAAATGGAACAAGGGTCATAATCCAGCAAAGCCGCCTCACACAGGCACAGCAGTTCCCGTGCTCTGTTCTGACAGTGAGGTTTGGCTGGGATGTTGTGATTACCATTTAATGCCTGGTTTAATATCTTAGTGAATGGGCTACTGACAGCATGGCTGAAGAGGGAAATATGCTTTTCCCAGCAAAGAGAATACAGAACATTGACAAGCAGAGAACTGCTCTCATCAGAGCGTAATTTCCTCTTCACCTTTGAGCCTGCTTTCTGTAAAAGGCATTAGCTTCATACTCCCTTGGCAAAAGTCAACCACAACAAACATCCCCAGTCTGAGCCTTGCAATATAGAGACTCTGAAATCTTCATTTTCAGAACAGTTATTTCACACTCATATAATAACTTCAGTTGCCATGTTTAAAAAGGTCAATGAGACTTCTGGCAGCGAAAGAAGCATCTCAGATAAAATACTTTCTAAACATTAGCTATAGACTTATTGTATTTCTTTCTAAAAAGGAATATCAAACCTTTTTTTTTCCAGTTCAAAATAAGCTGTAGCCACACCTTCAGAGACTTTTTGGTTGACTCAGGATATCCTAAGTTAACATTGAAACTGCTCAAAAGAAAAGTGACAGAAGGTTTTCTCACCATCTCCATTTTTTTAAAAGAGCAAATGGAAAACAAGCTGGTGGAAATTCTGTTTGCCTGAGGAAATCAGCTTTTTAGATGTGTGAGTAAGGTATGGTTATTCTTTTTCATCATAGTAAACATAGGGTGAGTAGGATTGTGTGCCTAGGCCTGTAAATCTTCATGACAGCTTTGCATACTGAAATGATTAATGTAATGAAATAATGCTGGAAGTTTAAAAATGAAATGCATCTTCTCTTGTCATCCAGATATTCCCCAAGATACAGACTCCTACAGCATCTTGAAGTCAGTGAAATTGTATTAAATGAATTCAGCAACTTTGGAATGCACATATAACAACCAATTCAAATTTTCCTTCCATGTTGGTACCTGCTTTGCGTGATTACTTATCCAGGGCATGGTTCTAGCAGAAGGTAAGAAAAATACTTGTTTAACACTAAAGGTATATTAATCACTCCTGTTTTTCATTAACATAGTAATGAAAATTCAGAAAAAAAAACAGCCTAGCTCTAAATACCAGACTGGACACAGTCCTGTCCTAGAAGAGAACTAAACAGTAGACCAGACACTTAACCTTGCTGTGTACACACTTGTCTGCCTGGCCTAACAGTACCCTCTATTCCAGCTTTTGGACACGCAGAGCATTAGACTTGTGAGCAGCAAAATAAGTACTCTGGACCTGGAACAAAACAGATCCAGGAAACACAGGCTGCTTACTCAGAGAAAGAAGAAGAGGAAACAGAAGGTTTAATGTCCACAATTTATATATGCACTGCAGGGCTTAGCATTGTATGTCTGGGCCCCAAAACAGAGTCCAACAGCCTGCACTACAGCTTCATATTGAATGCCCAGAGTTAGTTAGGCATCCCATTTCCTACTGGCCACTATTATGTTGTCCTACTCACACACTGATTTTACAGCTCTCCAGTCTGTATAATTTCTTCTCCACCTGCACTGCATACCTTCATACATGAGTTTGTACAACTTGGGAGATGCCTGTCACAAGCCTTGGGACTCTGTTTTGCACCTGAATACCTCAAGGCCAGTACCTTATCTGATTCAGCAGCAGGCAAGTCCTCTCTTGAATTCAGCACAAGGAAGTAGCGTTTTAAATCCATCAAACAGAAAATTGGACATGAGACGAAAAGGAAAACTTTAGCTGCATGGATAAATATCAATATGCTGTGGGGCCTTTGGAGAAGGTGCAGCTGCAGTTGCTGCTGTTCTTGAAGAGTTGGCAAAAGATATAGCTCTGCAAAATGAACCTGATTTAACTCATTCCCTGTGGCTCCCAGAACTGAGTCATACTGTTCAGTAGGTCCAGCCTTGGTACAAACCTGTTCATTACATCACCTCCAGCTCAACTATGCAAGTAAAATGGATCTGACACACATTTTTAACTTGCAATGATTGTTTTTGCCAACTTTTCCTAATTAGTGCATATTCTCACTGTGACCTATTTTCAGGAACTGAGCAGTTCAGTCAGGCCTGGAGGATAAGAGCCTGTATTTTTACTATTAGAAAATAAAATAGAGCTCATCAAGTTTCCCTTCAGCTACTGCTGCAAAAAGAAGTTATAGGTACAAAACAGGACACTTATTTTCAAAGTCAAACCTTGAAAGTCCTCCAGGTCCTCAGCACTGCAGACATTTCTAATCAGATAATCTCTTTTCTACTTCATCTCCACATTATATCTATCTAGAGAAGATGTGACTCCCCCACCTCAATTTCTCACCAGACTTGCTGCAGAGTAAGGCTTGTTGTCATTTCCTCTCTCCTGTGGTCCTGCCAGTTTCTTCTTCAGTGAATCTTATTATCCTGTGTGAGCAGCCACCCAAGTTTAACAGGTGCAGAGACTACTTCTAGATACACTTCCCTACAGTCTGGTGTTTCTAGTTACTTTCTTGGGCAGTAAGAGATGGGGCTGTGAATCACCCAGGTTATGGAAGGTATGCTTTCTAAGGGAGTATTCCCACTCCTGTGCTGGAGAGCTGAGGATTATGGCACCTGCCCATAAGGCTTTGGATTTAAGAACTGGCTTTTCACTCTGCTCCACAGGTTGAACTTGCTAATTTCTGAGCCATGTCATAGTTATGGGCTTGGGTTTTGAGACTGATTTTTTTTTCTTTGTAGGTACTTTCAAGTTAGCTGAGAAGGTTTGGGAGGAAGGGAGAGGAAGAGACAGTAATGGGGTCTTCTGATCAGATTCCCTTCACAATATACTGCACAGAATCACAGAATGGTTGAGGTTTTAAGGGACCTCTGGAAGTCACCTGGTCCAACCTCCCTGCTTAGGCAGGGCCACCTACAGCTGGTTGCTCAGGACCATATCCAAATACCTTCTCTCTGAGGATGGAGATTCCACAACCTCCCCAGACAACCTGTGCCAGTGCTGAGTTTAATAAAGTATATGTTCATATTTATACTAAGTTTAGTGCATTTCTTACATTTTATAAAATTAGCTGACTCCATGCATATAGAATAAAAAAACCCAACCAAAGTGTAATATGGAATTAAGTGTTCAATATTCTGATTATAAAGCAATAGCATCTCACAACATCTGCTCTTTGTTCTCATGAACCATAGTGAAAAAGCTGTACAGAACTGAGTATAATATGAGGGAGTACTCTTATTGCCACCCTCTCTTAGATGATCTCCCAGGGATATTTTCTTAGAAGGAGTGATCTACCACTCAGTTATTTCTTGAAGGTTTCTTGATAGATAGGTGTAAAAACCCCAAAAGAGCACAGTCTTAACATGGATTTGGGCCCATATAAAAATAAATTAATAAAATAAAATAGGGTTTTGATAAAATATAGAAATAAGGTAGAACTGAATACCTACATCCAAGAATTCAATTCAAAGAACACTGCAGCAACTGGTTAGTAATGCTGAAGGCACTTTGCCTCACTAGAAACTTGTTCATACAACTTGAAAATTTTTGTTTGGTATAGCTCAATTTTCCCATGCATCTGGGATTTCTTACCTATGAGGAATTAAGCATCTCTTTAAGTCTCTTAAGAGGTCCAGTCCAAATGGCTGTCTCAGAGTTTATTTAAGGCCCTCAAATAAGCAGAACTCTACAAAACAGAGATGTGAAATTGTGACACGTTTTCTATGACCTACCTTCTGATTAGAGTATTTACCCCAATAACAGAAGAGCTATTCCAAATTCACTCCAAAATGGGTTTGAACAGAGAGGTGACTCCAGTGTTGCAGGGTGTCCCAAACAGTGTGCTTCACAGAATTGTTGACTCCTTTCCTGATGAACCTTGATCTGCAAAGACTGATGATATTTTACAATTTCTTCTCTAGGTATGCTCTTGAGAGAGGCTAGCTGAAGACTGTGGATTGGACTGTGCATGAGCTCCATGATTTTGCAAAGTGTTTTACTAATGTGTTCCACTCTCAGTCTTTTTAAGATACCGTGCAGGAGTTACAGTTTACAGAAACCTGGGAATACAATGTATATGGGATCTAATTTTTTTAGGTGCACTTAGCTTACCTAAATCTAGCTGAAAGATACTGTAAGCTGCTAATATGTGCCAAGATGGTCTGCATATTAGGGGCTTTCTTTACATAAGGAAAAGCCCAAGCCATAGGACAGCAAAATAGTCCCAGTTCCTTTTCTCTGTGATTAGAGAGATGCAAGCATATAATGATAGAAAAAAAAAGGTGCAGTATTTGCTGACTATGTGAAGGATGCTTTATAAATTCTGTAAATCCTGATATATTCAGGGAAAAGAAAACAGCTTCTGCATAATTATCCTTGAACTACAATACTGTAATGTGTATTCAGGAAAAACACCAGAAGCAGAGAATGCTTGATTGAGGCAAGGCATATTGATGATTGGGGAAAGGAGCTTTATTTTTTAATAAATGTCTTTTCAAAAGCAATCAGGCAGAGACAGTGTTCTTAATTCTGTGGTCATACAGTATCATAGGGACATAATTAAACACAGTTACTTTGCCAAGATGAGAGACATGTAGTTGCCAGGCAACATATTATATATCTTGAGAACATATAAAACTGCACATGATTTATGAAGTGCTGCTGTTGTGTCTCCAGATGTTGAGACCATTGTGTCTAATGCAGACTCTCACAGGCTCAGCCACCACCTATCTATAACCGTCATGCTAAATCTATTCCTTGATTTCCCAGCACCAACCATCAGCTACAAGCCCATTTGTAAACCTATAGCTTGAATTACTACTGAACATAGTCAGTAATGTGAACAGAAGTTGATTGGAACAGAGCAGTAATGAACTCCATTAAACTCCTTTCATTACTTTTATTTTAATATCAAATGATCAACTTAAAAATTATTAATATAGGCAGTGTTTTTTACTGCGTTTATGAAAATGGAAATATTAATAAAACGCTTATGTCACAAGACATCATTTCTCCATAAGCCAGAAAGAGTCACGTGATGTGAAAATCACACAAAAAATGACACCCAGAATTAGAATATTGGAGATGTCTCAAAATAGAAAGAAAGAAACCATTTCCATTCTGGATCTGTCAGTTAGCCTGGGCTAGACTTTGTCATTCCCATGGACATGGCTTCATCCACTGTCACACTTGAAAACTCATAAAAGAAGGCATTAGCTCCTGTAAAGGTTCAAATATACCAGTAATCAATGTTATGAAAGCAAACCTACATTGAGTCACATATGTTCAAATGAATGGCATGTCATTTGTGTCGGATTTGTTGCAGTTATTTGATGCTGGAGAATAATACTTGCAGGGTGTTAATGTAGGCAACATTCCTTATCCTAGTACATCTCAGATACTGTGGTTTCATAGGCCATGCCATCCTACTCCACTCAAACAATTATATTCACATGGCGATCAACAGGAAATAATTAATTTGAGTCTGTATGAAAATCTAGTCCATGTACATTAATTTTCTCAGATTTTATAGACATCTTTGCTTCAAATATTATTACATTGTAAGGAGAGAAGAGAGAATCAGGTGTTGTGTTCAGAGGGGAAAAAAAATAAAAAATAATAATAACAAAAAAAGTGCCTTGAAATGTTTTCTTTTTGAAGTTTGGAAACTTTGGGTTGCTGTCTGCAGTGGCAGTAGTCCACTGCCTGCCTCTTCCCGCTGGAGGGAGCTGTGACATCTGAAATACATCAATAACCTCGGCTGGAAACTGCCCCGGAGGCCCCCAGGAAGGATTTTCTACTCATATTTTGGTTTACGCACTTTTGAAAATTATACATTATCTTCAACAAATATTGTCTCTGGTCAAAATGAATTTTTGAAGCAGTCAGTGTTAACAGAAAGCTTTCAGTTATATGTGTGTGTCTGAGAAACAGACTATAAAAGTAATTATCTATTTGGAGACAAGCATCTGTGTGTAGTTTGTGATATTTGCACAGCCAATTATTGACAATAATTGGGCTGCTGAACAGAAATAACACAAGGAAGCTTTGACTAAGAAATACTTATATGCCAAAAAAATGAAAGGAAAAATTGCTCTTGAACTCCTTACTAATTTTCTTCCATATGGGACACATCTTTTTGGACACTGGAACAGAAGCTTAAAAGCTTTACTTTGAAGCCACAGTTGTGAGGCTAAGACCATTATATTTTACCTCTGAACTACTGCGTGTCTCCTGCTGATGAGAGCCAGCAGCCCAAGTGTGCAGAGTGGGTCTGCATACCTGAGGATACAACAGAAAGCTGGATCTAAAAATGCATATGGGTACCCACAGCACTGCCTGCCTCCCAGCCCCCAGCAGCTTCATGCCCCTGCAGCAGGGACTTGGGCATTGCCTGAGGAATTGTTGGCACCTTAAGATTCACCTGGAAAGTGAGATTGCATCAAGGAGTGCCTTCCTTGTACAGAGCCACACCAGTACCAAATCTTTAAAAGAACAGCTTTCGTGTTCATCCTGTCTTTTAAAATCCAGTGTCAGAAGAAGGACATTGGGATGTCTTTTAATACAAGGGGACAGCAGCTAAAGAAGCAAGTCTGGATTCAATTCTTTCTGCAGCCTGAAACCAATTCCAGCTGACACCACCAAGCTCGCCCTGGAGTGTTCTCAGGCCGTGCTAGCAGATGGGATTTTGAGTGGAGTTAAACTGGTATTAAGCAAAATATAGAAATACTGAGCTTCCCCAGACCCAGCTTGCTACCTGTATCCCTTCCTACCTCTATTTGCCCAGGTATCACCACCTTTAGCCATCTGATACCCCTTCTGCAACTGTGAAGGCAAAAGTAGCAGAGAGAAAAAAAAGAACTCAGGAAAGCAGCATCATGTCGCTATTAGTAATCAAAACATAAGATGCTGCAGAAATAGCCTTTCTTTTTCCAGTCTTGCTCCTCTCCACATACACCTTTCTCTCTGGCAAGGGAGCAGCCAAAGGGTAAACCAAAGCACTGAATCAGAGAAATGGCAGCGTGCTGGGTAGAGCATTAATAGCCAGGCACTTTTTTAGCGGGATAGGCTGCAGCTGTTCCCACCCCTCTGGCCACATTAACGAATAAGCAGACTATCTGGATGCTTCTGAGAAAAAGAACAAGGCTGACATTTGAAGTGTCATTGCTGGGCTTCAAAATTAATGCCCTCTTGAGATAAATGAGGGTGATTTGCAACCTTTAAACTACTGGCACAGACTGAAGGCAGCCCAGAAAGCTGAGATTCCTGGATTGGAAGTTGGGATGGCCCATGAACGCCATGTAAGGATAGCAAGACCAGGAATTGCCTTCCCCTATCTAAGTCCTAAGGGTAAAATCCAGCAGCCTTATTCATAGAAGCATTCCAATTAAAATCAGATAACAGCAGCATGATGAAGAACATAGGACTGATTTTTAAAAATATGATGTTCTTAATTATCTGATGCTGCTTCAAGCAATTTCTTCTCATTTTAAACTTAACCCAACTTCTAATGTTCTCCATTCAAAGCCATTAGCATGAGAAGGTCAGGAGTAATGAAGCAGCAGAAGTATTTCATTTTTAGAAGAGAAAGGATGGAACAAACACAAATAATGCAAGTGGTAAATTTGAAACCAAAAGCTGTTTATCAGAGTTGCAATTATCTGCTCATCAAAGACTTTAAATACCACTAACATAGCCCCTTAGGCTCACTTGGAAGAGTTCTCTGAAAACACACTGGCGTTCCCTCACCAGGCTTGGAAAGAAAACCCAAACCAAAAACAATCTTAGTGCTTCTCTGGACAATATAGCTCTTAAATTTAAGAAGTAAGACAAAGATTCAGAATCATGCTAGTGTAAGTAAACTGGCAGGTGTAAGACACATGCCATTGCCTAAATTTAGGTGTGTGAAGCTTACAAATTACGCATTCAGCACATTATTTTCAGAAGTGGAATACCAGAGTCTCAAAGGCTACCACCAGAACAAATGTAGCACCACAGAGAACATAAATCCTGCGGTGAGGATGCAATTACTTCTATATTTCTTCTCTTTCAAAATGGCAAGACTTCCTCCATCTCTTCTCATTAAGTGAGAAAGTTATTACTCTGCATTCATTGCGCCTTGTAATTACTAATGGAAAAGTGAATAGCAACACCATATAACAAAAGGATAATATTCTTAGCAACAGTAGAAAGCATAAAGTAGCCTCATCATTTTCTATATGTTAGTTACGTCATTAGTCCTATTAGCACTGCTCAAAATGAACAAGTTAACAAGGAAACATTAAAATGCACTTTACAACTGTAAAGCCAAAGGACTAAATATTGACGTACCAATTAGTGCTTTAAGTCTTCATAATTTCTTCAAACAAAATAGTAATGAAACATATGTAGGAAGGTTTGGGTTTGGTGCTTTTCTTTTTGCTTTAGAAGAAACACAATGCTTGTTTATGGCCCAGGACCTCTCAGTCCTCCAGGGCTGAAATCTTACCTTATTGAGCCAGAAGGATCTCTTAGCATTTCAAGTCAGTAATTTCCCTTGGAAGATTCTTTTTGTTCTGTGATGTGAACAATTCTCCACTGGATTCACATGTATTTCATGATGAGAAAGCTATCACATGCATTTGAGATTAGCTCAGTTGGTTAGAGCATGGTGCTAACAACACCGGGGTTCAATCCCTGTAGGGGCCAGTCACTTAAGAGGTGGACTTTGATGATCCTTGTGGGTCCCTTCCAACTCAGATTATTCTGTGAACATGGCAAATTGACTGTACATACACATGCACGCGTGTACATATATAGAAAAGGTTACCTAGTGATTGTTTTCCTGAATCCTCCTTCAGATCACAGGCTAACGGGATTACTTTCCTTCGTGACTGCAATTAGTAAATGAACAAATGCAGTCTGCATACCCTTAGCTGTGAATTTTATTAACAAGCAAAGGACTATAAATATTCCTAATTGACTGTTGTCAACATTCAGCATATTATCTTCAGGTTTTCTGAAGAGGGTATCATTCCTGTCTTGTATGATCCCTGGTTATGATAATAAGGAAAATGGGAACAAAATCCATTCTAAATGAAGTGCCTAAAATGAGTGAATTTCAGATGCCCACTTCTCTTGATTGACTTTTGAAAGAGGCTAAATTACTTGGATAAATCACGGAATCACAGGATGGGTAAGATTGGAAGAGACCACTGGAAGGAATCTAGTCAAACTTCCACATTCAAGCAGGGTTCCCTAGAACATGTTACTGAGAATTGTGTCCAGACAGCTTTTGAATATCTTCAGAGAAGGAGACAGCACAACCTCATTGGGCAATCTGTTCCATGGCTCAGTCACGCTCACAGTAAAGAAGTTCTTCTTCATACTCAGGTGGAACTTCCTGTGCATCAGTTTCTGCCCATTGTCCTATTGCTGGGCACCACCAAGAAGAGCCTGGCTCTATCCTCTTGGCATCCTTCCTTCAGATACTTATAGACACTGATGAGGTCTCCTCTTAGTCATCTCTTCTTGAGGCTGAACAGGCCCAACTCTCTCAACCTGTCCTTGTAAGAGAAATGCTCCTAATCATCTTTGCAGCGCTCCACTGGACTCCTGCAGGAGCTCCCTGTCTCTCTTCTGCTGAGGACCCCTCAGTTGGATTGGGCATATGACTTCAGTTGCCTAAATTAAGGTGTGTGAAGCTCACAAAATGGAAACTCAGATAATGATGTCCAAAAGAAACTCAGCTCAACAGACAAAAAGTAACCTGAGGAGGTACATAGTAAATCCTAGGGCTTGAAAATGGTCATGGATCCCAGCACAGCATGAATTTAAAGCATGTTATCAATTCTACATACTCCACCTATAGACACTGTGAAATAAGAATGCCTTCTCTTCCTTACTCTGCTTACAATCAATACACCTGTGCCAGTGGTCAGAGTACTATTCCTGGAAATGAAAGGGAAGTGACAGCTTAGGCTCACAGAGAAGCTCAGGTGAAGGAAATATCTCTCTTGAACTAATGAAGTTTGGGCAGCTCGCAATCCTCATTTCATTGCTGTGAAGGTCTGTCTGAATGCTTTAGAGCCACTCACTTTCAGGTCAGCCAGGGTGAAGTCCCAGCTCTTCTGCAGCCTGTGACAAACCCCATAAGCCCAGATTTCATCTCCATGTTTCAGGAGTTTATAAGCACGGAGCAGCATTAAGTGCTGTACTGGTTGGGGGTAGGGAAGAGAAAAAAAGCCTTGCTGGTTTTACATCTTAGATAAGCAACTGTATTCACTAAAATAATCTCATTCCAAAGCAAATAGATTTGACTCTATAGAAACGTGCATCTTATCAGTGACAAACATTTGAGCAAGCTATTTGAATGGTGCCTCTTACTGATTTTTCAATAACAACCAAATGTTTCATTGTTTCAATTAAAGCTTGGTCTTTCACTTAGAGACTTACTGTCCAATTTTAAAATGACTGACTGCAATTATGAAGCAAGATGAATTATTCCTGTCTTTTTTCAGACTACAGAAAATTAGTGTAGGATTTTATTGTTTAAGGGGGTTGATGTGTTTCATTACATGCTCACAGAGAACAGTTCAGTGATATTTCAGCAACCAGTTATTGGACTGTTTTTATTAGCCGCACAAGAAAGCAAATACTGCACAGCTCATCAGGCTGTGTAAATGAAACGCAATAGTGAAGTTCTCCGGCAAGCAGAATGCCCACATTATTCTCTTTTTGCACTAAGTGCATGAAGTATTACAGGAACTGCTCTCTGTATAAATACATCTCTGTTCTATCATACATAATGCAGGTTTTCCAATTCCCCAGTGGAGCAGATTATCTAACTCCATACACTGAGGTACGATCCACAAATCCTGCACCAGTATTGTACCACAACAGTACTGTACTACACTGCATTATTGATACAACTCTGTCTCTTGCAAGAACATATGTGCTCTCAATCAGCTTTACCCTAACACTATTTAAATGTCTATAGCATCCTCCCTGCCAAGACCTGGATATGCTCTACAAGAAATAAATTAGAGTTCACAGAACAACACTGGATAAACACCACTTCTCAAGCATCATCCATGGGTGCACAGAGGATCACATAATAAGAAGGTTCCACACCTCTAGCACTTGCTGCCCTCAAAATTGGTGGGAACTCTGTGTGGATCTCTTTGGGAATAGGTCTCATATGACAGGCATTTTTTGTAATAATCTCCTGTGCCCTGCAAGTCACCTCAAATGTGACATTGCAGAGCCCAGGCAGGGTCTGTTCCTGTGCAATCACCATTCTCACAATGGGATTGCAGGCTGTGTAAATCAGTGCGGAATTGAGTCCAGAGACTTGAGCTGCCATGAACATCTTAAAAGAAGATTACACCCATGTAATAATGCACAATCCTTTGCCAATCCCTAAAGAAGGATGGGGGTGGGGAGAGGGGCTGGAGGGAGGACAGGAACAGGGGGCTGGAATCAGATTTCTCAGCCAGCTCAATCCTGGTTGTCCTGGAGTCCAACCCTAACTCAGGGATCCAGAATCTGTGAGGCTTTGAGCCTCGCACACACAAGCCTGTTGAATCACTGGTCCTTCCTTTCTCAGTGATCCTACCAAGGACATGCAGCCCTGAGCCAAGCAGCAGAATGCAGGGAGATCAATCTCCAGAGCCAAAAGATGGTTTCTGCATCTTCACAGGCCTTTGCAGATTAACAGAATTGCTCCACCTGCAGCCTCCATTTTGGCTCTGTGGAGCCAGGCCCATCCTCTGGCTAGAGTATCTAGTGCAGAGGGAAGGGATGGTGTAGGCACTGGTGTTGGGGCTCCCTCTGCACCCTTCTCCTGGGCAGTCTTTCCCAGCATACGCTCAATGGCAAGAGAGGATTGTGTCCTTCAGCCCCCCGCAGAAGAGGAGGAAGGTCTACACCTCCAGTCACATCTTGGGTATGGTTTGCATGCCCAGGTCCTGAGCGAGGGAGAAAGGGACTGGCCTGGCCTCAGATGACAGTCTGTGCAGCTTCGTGCAGGGCACAAGGGGACATGACCACTGTTCCCTGTCCTCACTGCAAAAAACACTGTGCTCTGAATGACCAGGCAAGATTTACAGCTAATCTCCAGCTAGTGCTCTGTGTCCCCAGGGAACATGTCCCACTGTCTTGCAAATCAGCCAGTCCCCAGCCAAACAGATGGACTGGAACAGCCAAGAGGTAAGATGTTGGCATCAATAGCTGAGATGAAAATCAGAGGGGTTGGGACTACAGAGATGACTGCTCCTTTGATGCTGGGCTTTTTATTCAGGAGATGTAATTTGATCATCCAACTTGGTTGGATGTTAAATTGGTTTCAGACAGTAACCTTCTGTACTAAGATCAGTTTAGGTAATCTGAATTGGGATCAGTACTGGAAGAAGTGCTGGGAGGGCAAGAGAAAGAAACGTAATAAAACTACAGAGAGCAACAAATGAAAAGGGAAAAGGGAACAGGAATTCTGTTACCCTGATCCTGTACCAGGGAGAGCATGGTACCCAAGGAAAGACGAATTGCAAAAGACAGATGTACACTTACTGCTGAAATGGAGAGGTGTGGAAGCAAGTGACTGTAACACCAAGGCAATGTACTTATAAGAATATAAACACAAGCAAAAATGTCTGCATGAGTACAGTTAAGTGTGCCATTGCCCTCCAAGTGTCAGGTCCGCCCACCATGCAAGCTCAAATCCAGCCAAATTACTGGGTAGTTGGCTTGAACTTTCCCAGTAGCAGATGATCCCACCATTCACTCGTATTTGTCTTGAAGGGTCAGGTCCCAGCAGTGCCAGGACTAGCTGTCTGGGATAGGATTTCTGGCCACTTTCACAAGTTACACAGCATTGACCTTTGGAAATGACTTGTGAATAGTGTGCAACTTCACTTAATCACTTCTGGACATACCAGTGTAGCCCTCTGTGCCTCCAGAAAATCCCTTGCCTTTAACATCCTCAGAGCTGATGTCCCTGCAGCCCAAAGTCTGGAGTGTGGTCTTGGAGTTTGGTTTTTTGGTTTTGACCCATGAATGACAGCCACATTCTTCACCCATCACAAGCCAGCAGTGTCCATCACTCTGCGTTTTCAATGTTTTCTTTTAGAAAACTCTTCCCTGGCAAAGGCTTGTGCAACCTGAGTTGCACCTGATCCCTTTTTCATGTGATTCCCAGACCTAAGAGCCAGGGACCATGGAGAAGTGTGGCTACCAGCGCTGTGAACCACTGTGCTAGACTCCAGGCAGGCATGGCCTCAACTGCACCTGCAGAGCTGGCAGCCAGCTCTCATGCGCTGCAGCTTCCAAGGACTGAGCCAGCTTCCAGCTCTGCAGGCACAGAAGGAGACTTGTCTCCACCACTGCTGGAGGCACGCAGGAGCAGTCTGACCCTGCCATGCCTGGGTCACCTATGTCTTTTGGCAACTCAGCCCATTCTCCTGCCCTTCTGGACCCCTTTCTTCCTTTTTCAGAGCCCCATCCTTATGCAGAGGGTTGCGCACCATCGCTTGCTGGGCTGGAGTCCATCCTTCTAATGCCCCGTCAGACAGGGTCAGCCCTGTTGGGTGCAGTGCACAACAGCTCAGGGGAGCAGCACTTTGGGTGGCCTCCCGGGCATCTTGCCTTGCTCGTTTCCCCCAGGCGCTCTGGGGAGCGCTCCACGTGGGCATGCCGGCTCTCCTGCCCTCGATACCCGGGGTGCTGCGTGCGGGGGGTGGTGGCAGCAGGGCGTGCTGTGCAGCTCAGCACAGCCGAGCACACCGAGCTCTGCCTCCGGAGGCACCGGGGGAGAACGCGGGTCCCCAAAGGACACATGTCCCCTCCGGCTTCCCCATCCCCGCGCGGCTGGGCGCTGAAAGCAGCACGGACTTCAACTTTCCACGCCGGATCAAGGGCCTTCTGTCCTCGCTTCGCGGCCTTACACCGTCCCGAGGGGACCCGGCCACCATACGCTGGATGCGGGCGGCGGGGCGGGGCTCTCCCTCCTCCGGGCCCCGCTCCCGGTGCCGGCGGCCCGCTGTGCCCGTGGCGGGGAGGGGAGGCGGAGCGGGGCCGGGCAGGAAGGGAGGGAGGAGGCAGCGGCGGGAGGGCGGGGAGCACTTTATTCCCGGCGACTCCTCTCGGGGCAGGGCGCGGCGGGGGAGTCATCCCGCGCCGGCGGCTGCTCCTCAGTGCTGGGCCGTGCGCCGCTGCTCTGCCGCCCGCGGTTAGGCACGGCACGGCGGGGCGCCGGGCCCGAGTGCACACCCAGCACAGCGCGGCGTGGATAGGCAGTGCCTCCGGCGCACCGACCGACTGCCTGCCTGCCTGCCTGCCTNGCCACCGACCTCGGCAGCACGGGTTGGGGGGAAGGGGCAGGACAAATGAATAAAAAAAAATGGCTTGGCAATTAGTGAAGCGAGAGACAATAGTAAGCCATAGCCCTTTCTCGAGGCACATGGCTGGTGTCTCCCACCCTCCCTTCAGGGCTGTGGTTTCTGCGCTGGGCTGTAGAAGATGGCTAATAGAGAATTATCCGTGCTTATTGAATGAGCCCATTCAGCCATCCCAGGAAGTATTGCAGCCTCGCATCTCCCGGCTGTATCGCATCCAACTATTGTGCCAAGGGCAGCGCCGGTGGATCGTGGCTGCAGCTGCCGGCGCTCGCAGACCTTTGAGTTTCTTTGCCTATCGTGTTCCCTCTGCCGATGTCTTGGGCGAAACAGACTGGGGAAGCAGCGATACGGGCAGTAGTGGGGCGTGGGTCTCTGGGTCCGTGTCCTTTCCTCCTGGGTGCTCTTGGGGAAAATATTGTGCACAATACACAAAACTGCAGTAAAATCCGAGGATGGATGCAAACCTGAAACGCAGTGTTTAAAAAGCTGTGCTACACCTGGACTCTCTTCATGAAAATGATGTGGGTGTGCTTTTCACATGGGGTGTTCCCTCCTTGATGCTGCCCATGGTCTGCGATGTGCGAGGTAGTGTGGGTTTCAGGAACATCCTCCCTGCCCCATGCAGCCGGAGGCTGGGGATCTTCTAAATGAGGCATCTGAAACAGGGTGGGAGGGACCACTCCTCAGCTATTCAAAGATTTGTGTAATTGCATAGTATTTTTTTCCTATTACTTGGCCCTGCAAGATCAGTTTTTCAAGACAATTCTTGGAGGTTTTCCTCATAAAAGGAAAGAGGTAGTTTTTGAGGTTTTTTTGTTTCTAAGCTTAACTTTTAGTGAAAAATACCTATCACTTATGAAAGTCTTTTTGGGTCCAGGAAAGAATCTAGGCTTAAAATAAGAGACCTGCCAGACAGGTGGGCAGTGAGGGGTTTTCTCTGACTGGCAGGCAGGCCACACTTCAAGTGCCTGCCTGACATGGGCAGGGCCGAGATGGTTCTCGCATAGCTGGTGGATTCACTGCCATTGAGCCCTTGGAGGATTGGTGCTTTTGCCTCTCTGGGGAGATGGTGCAGATTTGTTTTGATCACTGAGCAGAAGAAAATGTTCAAGATCTTAAGCTCATTGCAGAGTGTGCAGACTGTTCTTTGCCTTCTCCTAACGTGATTGTTACAGGCTCAGGCTTTATTTTCTGCAGCCAGTTGCTACATAAGTCAGTGTTCTCTTTTGAATAATGAAGAAAAAACGCCATGCCCTTCAGCTACATATATCAGATCATTTCAAAAGACAGCAAAGATTAAGGTAGAAAGTACCTTTGATAACTTGGCTCTCCTTTGATGTCACAATCCCCCATCATAACTGCAGAAGGAGGTGGCATTTGTAAATGTAGCTTAGTAGAAATTTTAACTTGCTTTGCTCCTCTGTGGTGGTCTGGTCCCAGCTCTCACCTGAATTGTTGACTAGCAGCTGTTTGAAAAAGTAAGCTGGGCTAGCAATTGTAGCCAGAGGTGGTTTTTCTTTAACTAGCAGTGTGACAGTTGTATTTGAGGTGGCGCTAACTAAGACATTTCTGCTTGACACCAGCTCAGTGATAGTATAATAAAGTAGTGATACCACTGCTGAAAATCTTTTTGTTATTGAGGGGTTCAAGGGCTAAGAAATCAGCCCTAATTAGCCAGCAAGGTAACTTTAAGGGAATTTAAATCTAGGAAAGTCAGGCCTGTGTATACTGCTTGGGATTTAATATATTAGGATTGGAGAAAGGGTGTGGCCAAACAGCTTTTGCTGCTTATGATTTCTGGTGCTTGCAACGGCTAGCTGATTTCTCACTGCTGATGTGTTCAGTTGCCTGAAGGACGTGGACAATTGGGCAGTAAACTGGCCATTTGAAGTCCTCTGGACAGGTATGCACAAAGGAGCGTAATACCAGATATATCCCTTACCTTGTAGTGAGAGTGCATTGAGTCCAGCTTGCTGAGCATTGGCATTAGTGATTTAGAAACTGTGACTCTGACGTAAATCCTGTCCTAAGGTGTCTGAATCTTGATACTGGAGGAAGAGGGGCCTGTAACATACATGGCCTGTAGGGTATGTATATGGTGCCGTATTTGGAAATGAGGGTTTAACATAGCCATTCTTCACATAGCTTTTCTGCTCTGAACTCCTCAGATAGGAAGTCGTAACAGATGTTAGTTGTTCTGCCTGGTTCCTGGGTGGTGTAAACTGCCATCTTTCCCTTGGACTTTTAGCAGTAATACTAGATTGGCCCTTGCTTTAGTGGAGGTCATACAGTAACGGTAGAAAGCCTACAAATGTTACCTGTTTTGTGTTCACTTACTTGCACATGGTATAGAAAGCATGATATTTGTTAAGGATGTCTTAATACTGAAGTTAGATCTGTCTAGCTGAATACCTATACCCATTGTTTTGGGGGATGTATTATGATGGCATAGGTACCTTACTTTGTAGATAGAAAGGTGCCTGGGAAGTAAAATAATTAATAAAATATCCCATATCATTCAGAGTTATCAGTTCTATCTGTTTATTTTTTTCTGAAGGATGTGATAATTTTATAGGCCTTCTAAAATCATTAGAGGTAGTTTTACCAACCTTGCAGCTGGGGTGGGGGCGATACAACTAGAGCTAGAAAGTGGACAAATACAGTTTTAGATGAGCAGCAGACTGGTGGTATAGTTACAAGTGGAGTATTAACTTTCTGCTATATGACCCTACTTAGATTAATACACAGCATTCCTTAACTCAGAGCTCAATTGACTTTAGTAGCCTATTATCTTACCTTTTGTATTCTGAGGACCAGCTGCTCCTTGGTACTGATAATGTCAAGTAGTGTCTGTTGATAAGGTTATGAGCAGTTGTTGATAAAGTTACTGAGCATTCCACAGCAGTGAAGAAATACTAGAGCATCCTCTGATGTCTGTGTGGATGCCTTGAGCATGGTAAAGGGTGTGCTACTGAAATCTTGAATACCCGGCTCACTTCAGAAATTTATCCCTCTGAGGAAGATATCTGTAGTAGTGGAGGACTGGGGTTATACTGTTCTGTAGCTTTCCAATCATTCGAGTGTTAAACTGGCATGTTTACCTTCTTAAGACTTGTAACTGGCCTTCCATGTGCAGGAGAAATGTTCTTTGAATAGGTAAGCATTGTACTGACTAATTATCCAGGCTTGTCTATTCAGTGAGATCCTCTCTATGGTCTGAACTGTTGAGAATCTTTGGAATTTAACAGTCTTTTGGTCTTCTTATGCAACTGCACCTTCAATGAAATGGGCTGAGGGAAGTGCTACTTAGATGTTTCCTTTTTCTACCTTCAATTTTCAGTTGGAAATGACTGAGTGGAAATACAAGCCCAAAAGCAGTTTGTGAAGGAAAATGCTTCCCTGAGATCAGTATTTTTGTGGTCTTCTTCAGAACAAAACACTCCTATTTTTCCACCAGAAACAACTTGACAGCAATCTGTGTTACATTGCCTAATTAATTTTTATGGAAAATGAAAATTCAGAATTACGAACTGAATTTCAGCTTTACCTTACAACAGCACTAGAAACTTCTCTGAGAAAATGCTGAGTTGTGAATGACAAATTGGGTTGTCATTTTAGTAAATTGATAGCTATTTTGAAAAAAATCTTTGTAATGAAACATTTGGTACTTTGGATGATGCCAGAATTCTTGAGGTTTATTTAAAAAAAATCTGATGAATAGATGCCAGTTTCCGAAGTTCAAGTTTATCATGTGGTTTAGCAGAAATTTTTCTAGTCCAAGAACTTGACCACACACAGAACTTTGTCTGATATAGAAAAGATACTATTTTCTGTGCTGATTTTCAATTGGAGTTACATGTTGTGCAATGAAGAACAGTTCTTTACCTTTTTCTGCCACAACTTGCTCTCTGATCCTTCCTTTCAGAGTACAAACTTCAGTTGTCCAGGTAAATGTTAATGAGTTTGTAGTTGACTATGTACTGAAAGGGGTATTGGCAGTGTTAGGTAGTTCAGTCTTAAACCAAATGAGGTTTTTTAGGTTGGTTGGTGTGGGGTTTTGGGTTTTGTTTAGTTTTTTTTTGTTCACCAATGCATTCAGTACTCTTACTTTTTTTACAGCTTTCTTGGAATGAAAATTAGGGAACTTGGTTTGATACAATGCTGTGCACTAAATTATTTGGAGCATGCGGGAGCCCTACGAAAAGCCTGCTTCCCAGAGGTCATGACTGAGAAACTTTAGAGGTTTTGGTTTCTTGGTCTTTCTATATAATTAAAGAAAAAAAAAGCCTTTTCTTGATAACTTTTTGAAGATATGGCCAAGAGTCAGTAAAGTACGCTTTATTTTTCTTTGTTTGACCACACACTGCAGCTGGTGTGTCCCTGCACCAAGTGAAGCTATGTGTATTATTTTACTTGAATTTAAAGATGAATAAAGTCTTCATTGCTCTAGCCCACGTGAAAAGGTAAGCAATGAATGGATTGTCTGAACAGTGTTTCTTTCTGGCAGTATGGATACTTATGCATACTTAATGTATGTTTTGTGTAGACTGGCACATTTTTGTTAGTCTTCAAGAAAGTTTTAATTTGCCACTGACTCTGGAGCAGTTTGGAAACTTTTTATGATCACTTCTCTGGGGCTTTTTTTTTTCCTTTCCAAACGTACTTTCTGTGCAGTTTTGCTGTTGCAGAGCAATTCTCTAAATCATGCTAAGGTTCATTGAATTTCCCGCCGTTATCTTTTATTGGTCACTTTTTTATGAAGTTCTAGTTGCTAATAAAATTAAACTTACAACTTTGAAGTGGCTGCAGTAAGGCAGAATGGAATCTGAATTTCTTCCCATTCTCTGTTTCAGACTTCACTTGGGTTAGGTTTTGCCCTTTGTGAAAACTGGTCTCCTTGTCAGTCAGAGGTGATGGATACTAGTGCTGGAAAAAAGTGGGTCAGTGCTGTTGAGACTGGATAAGAAATCCCCTGCTGACCATTACATAGGCTGTTAGAAATCACTGACCATGACTTGACAGTGCAGCCCATTTAATCTCTGTTTTGGACAGGGATGGATGTGGAGGAGAGCATAAATGGAGCCAGGCAGGTGTCAATAGAAGATCCTGTGGTGCCTGTTCTTCCCTTTACCTTTTCTTTCACGCCCTTGCTACATCTACCTGTCATGCTATACTGTGTCTAACCTTTCTAGTCTCTTAGCAGAATGCTGCTACCTTAGCTTGTACTAATCCCTATTAGAGTCTAATCTACTCTTACTGCTGGCTTTCACAGAGTAAAGTAGGCTTTGGAATGTGGAGGTTTGTTTTTGTGTGTGAGCGATTAGGCTAAATGTGTACCAGGACTTCCTGTGTCTCGAGTGCTGCCCCCTCTGCTTCCTGCAGGTTTTAGTCTCATGGCAGCATTTCCTCTGTGACTGGCCCCTCCCACATTGCCATATACTGGCCCTTTCCAGGGATCTGTCCTGTGCTCTCTGCTCTGAGCTGTCTGGGCTGATGCAAACACGTGTTGACCATCTCTGAGGCGAGTCTGGCTGACCTTGCTGTGTGCTGGCTAGTCTGGGAGCTGTGAGTCACAAATGGCCTGTTGTACCTGAAATTATTTTGTCTTTCCTTCCCCACTTTTTGTCTCTCAGGCACCATGCCACACATCCTGAGGTTCAAAAGACTTGGGGGTTGGGGATCTGTATGTCCGTACACACATATGCATGTGGAAGAAGCGCGGCAGCTGAAAACTGGGGGCAGTGGTTGAAGGTGCAATGACTGGCATTGCTGCTTGTGTACCACTGACAGAGATGAGGCTGGTGGGCTGTGCAGTA
This sequence comes from Campylorhamphus procurvoides, assembly GCA_013396655.1. Lineage (NCBI taxonomy): Eukaryota > Metazoa > Chordata > Aves > Passeriformes > Dendrocolaptidae > Campylorhamphus > Campylorhamphus procurvoides. The sequence goes on from WBMV01000441.1 coordinate 914,121, forward strand.
CCAGATACTTGGGATGAAGCACAGGGGCCCATAGCTGAGAGCATGGGACAATCTCTTGGGTAAGAGAGAGCACTGTCTGCACAGGAAGACACTGCGTGTCTTTTACATTACCAAGGCTGTATCTGGCTCCAAAACCAAAGGAGTTGGTTATCACTGCTTTTTCCTTTGTTTCCAATACTTAAACAACTGCAAGCTGTTGTGGCAGTTTGTGTGGTGGCTTGGTCCTGTGGGAGTGCTCTAAGACAAACAATTCACTTTGATCTGTTGTAATGGAGCCATAATCCTGAGGCACCACTTCCTCTAGAATGTAGTTTTCTGCAGCTTGTGGAAGTTATTTTCTAGTAGACATTGAAGTGTGTCACAAGTCAGTTACAGTCACCTGATAGGCTAAAGGTAGTGTGTTACATTTTACCTATGCTCTGCCTGCTAATCTATCTTGTCCAGGCAAAACGCTTCTTTTCTCAAGCCATTTTCTGTTAGCTTCAGCTTAGTAACTGATCAAGGAAAATCTCTTCAGGAACTCTTTCCCTTGCCTCTATTCATGTCACTATTTCTCAGGCATAAATCTATATGAACTTCAAGATGCAGTATTCAGTCTTACATCATACAACCCACTGGACCGGGATTTTACCTGGAGCTGACTGTTTGTTAAATCCGGAGATGGAGATGCAATCTCATTATGAAAAATGAAGAGTGTTTAGAAAATAACCCCAAGCAAATCTAATGTTCTGTTTCTAAGAACAAGCTTGTATACAGGCATGGCCATGACTTCATATTACTCTCTGCTAGTTGGTGAATGGAAACATTATAATGAACAGTTTGTCTTCTCCAGAAGGATTAAATGCTAGTTTTAGTTCATGGTTGGCACAAAAAGGAATCCTGGCTTTACGTGCATGCTAACGAGGCAGGTGTTGCAGGTAGGAAGGGAGAAAACATTAAATACTTTCAGAAAATGTTTTGGAGAAAGTGTATGCTTTATGAGTCTGTAATTATCTGTGAAATGAGTTAAAGATGACCTGTGTCATTTGCTTCAAACTCTGTCCAGTGGACGACAGTGCAGTTGATCCAATTTTAGTTAAGTCCCTCCTAAGTTGTGTGGGTTCTTTATATGCAGTTACTGTGATCATAACTGGAGGGGCAGTGATTTTAATTAGAGTGGTGAGAAAGAGGGAAAAAAATCCCTCTCTTTGTTTTTCTAGAAAAAGTTTCAGTAGAACCTGCTTAGAAGTGGGATCATGAATTCATCAGTTAGAATACTCCTATTAACTTTGTTATCTATTATTGACCAATAAAAAACCTGTTTTGAGTTTCACTTGCAACCTCCTTCCCATTATAGATGTAGAAGTGCTGACAAGCAGGCAAGAAAAATGTATTAGCATATTAACCACAACATATACTAGACATACAATTTTTTAATTGTGCAATAGAAGTTACAAAAAGTATAATTAGAACACTTGTGGTGCAGTATTTCTTGTTAGCTATACTGGGAATAAAAACCAAATGCAGCTGGCTTACCGGATGATTTCCAGGAAGTAATGATTGTAACCCTTTGCATAATTAGCTGTTGTGGGAAACGTAACTGACTACTGCAGATTCATGTAAACTATCCAGACTTCTTAACTTACTCAGTGCTTACTCATCTGAATTAACATTCCATGTAGGATCTACTAGCAGTTTGTTGGTGCTGTCTTTTGTGGGGAGTCTTCAAGATGCTACTTGTTTCTTTCAGGGTGTCAGAAGTAGAGCAGTTCACACCTTTGGCTTTTTTCTTTGTTAAACTACATAAGGACACATGCTGATCCCCTTTCACTTTCCAGTATACATTCTTTCGTATGGTAGAAGAAACCAGTCTCTGCTATTCTAGCCACTTCCAGAGTAACTGCTTTCTGAAAATCAGGAGTCTGCTCATGTTTACAAACTACAGAGTACAGCAGAAGTCTAATAAGATTCAGTGATAGCTCTCTTATGGCTCTGTTCTTTTAAAAACCTGTCTTGTTCCAAGCCTTGCTGTTCTCTGCTTTTCCCCTCTGATTCTTTTTTTAAGAGAAGAGAGGATAAACATTCTAAAGTGTCAGGTCAGGCAAGATAAAATAAGTGTTCATTCAGTACCAAAATGAGCAGGCATCTGAACTGAAACTTTCTAACTCAACAATTAAGTTACTGTTGTACACAGTAATAGAGAAATTGAAATTATTACCGGTCACCTAATTGAAGTTTATTTATTCTAGAACAAGATTATCTGCTAGTCTACTTGTTCTACTAAAAAAAAAAAAAACACCAAACAAAACCAAAAACAACCCCGCACTTTAGCCTTTCATCATATGCTTCAGTATAAGCCACTGTACCAAAACATGCTGTGGCTATTGCTAGGCATAAAGTTAGTCTTATTCCTTTGACAGTATTTATGCAGGCATTCTAAAGGTATACTAAAAAGAAAAGTTCTTAGCTTTATTATAGGATACTTAATACACCAAGGTTGTTTAGATGACACAGCAAGCTCTACCTCTTGCAAATCACTAATTTGATGATGAGTAGAAATAAAAGTCTATAAACTCTTGTTCATAGGTGCCTTGTACATATGGCAAATTGTTGTCTGCATTCTTGGCATAAATAATACTAGTTCCGTGAGGAACCAGCTGTGTAACAGAAAGCTACCTTTTCTGTGCGCTGTGTTGTGAATGGATGACTAGTATGTGTAGCAATTTCAGTTTAAGAACTTGATGACCGTGCTGGTTTTTCTGCCCAACAGACTATTTGAGGTTAAGACCAATGTAATAGGGTTGTGTGCATTATGTGCCTTTTTTAAGTCTGTCTTCGTGTATTTGTGCTTTCTTAATTTCCAAGTAGCAGTGCATAAAATTGGTAAGATTCTTAATGTCATGACTGAAAATAGAACCAAAGTGTTAATCTCCTCAGATACCTTTGCACTGTAGTCACAGCCACGTGCAGAGTGGGAGACGGTTCCCCTGCGCAGAAGAGTTGAGGGAGCCCAGTGCAGGTAGTAGGTCCTCACCTACTAAGGGCTCCTCTCGTCCCAGGGTGCCAGGGAGGAGCCCAGTGGCAGTGAGTGTATCGTGCACGCCCGGCATCGCTTCTTCCCTGGCAGCCTGCGATAAGCAGTCTGTGTGCATCTGCAGCTGAGCTCATCGGATTATCGTCAACTGTATTGTAATCCTTTAATTGCCAGCCACTTCTGATGACATGATATTGTAGTTGTGGGTCAAATACCCTGCTGCTTAAGCAGTATTCTCGCTGCTGTCTTTAACTTTACCTGTGGGGTGGTGAAATACACTAGGCCTCGTGAACTTTATCATGTGGCCTTGATGAAAAAAAAAGCAGCCAGGAACATACTGTTTCTTGTAGCTCATTAGAATCTAGACAGACATCTATCAACAAACTTGTTTAAGCTAGAACATATAAATTTGGAATATGGAATAAAATTACTTTTCCAGGCTTCTTCTGGATCTGAGAGGTTATGGGGTGTGATAGTTGAGGGATTTATTGTTTTTTCTCCAGCCCTCTTATGAGACTTCTTTTCACTTCAGGATGTCTTCTGCCAAAGTTTTAATGCATTATCATCATAACCATTCTGAATAAAGGCACCTGAGAAAGGTATAATATCTGGCCTTTTGGAGATGTCTCTGGCACTATAAATAAAGAAAAATATGAAAATGCTAATGGAAAAACTGTGGACAAGAAAAATAGTCTGTATTTGAGCAGGACTCTAGTGCTTCTTCTACCTGCTAACATAGCAGAACAAGGGGAGGTCAATACTGAGTTATCATAGAATCAGGTATGTTGGAAGAGGCCTCTGAGATCATCCAGTCCAACCCCTATTTGTGGCTTTGGCTGACTGTACATAAATATGGAAAATTTGAGTTCATTTTCCTTATGAAGCTGCTTTTATGTCTAAAAATACCTGTTGAAGTATATGTATATTGCACTGGGCTGCAACGAGGCATGCAGTACTGAGAGGCTGGTGGCAGAGCAAGGAGAACTCCCGACTACCAAAGACCAAGTAGCTAACGTGCATAAAATTTGCTTTGCAGCTTTTGCCTGTGGGCTGAAAGGGAGCTTAAATGATCATCTAGATCCAGTCCCTGCCGTGGGCAGTGACATCTTCCACTTGACAGGGTTGCTTAAAGCCCTATCCAACATGGCCTTGAACACTTCCAAGGATGGGACATCCACAGCTTTTCTGGGCAACCTGTTCCTGTGCTTCACCACCTTCACAGTGAAGAATTTCTTCCTTATATCTACTCTAAACCTATTTTCTTCCAGTTTGAAGGTGTTACCCCTTCTCCTATGACTACATACCTTGGTAAAAATTCCCTCTTGAGCTCTCTTGTAGGCTGCCTTTAGGTACTGGAAGTGTGCTCTGAGGTCTCCCTGGAGCCTTCTCCAGGCTGAACAACCTCAGCTCAGCCTGTCTTCATAGGAGAGGTGCTCCAACCCTCTGATCATCTTTGTGGGCCTGTTTTGGACTTACTCTAGCATGTCCACGTGTCCACATCCATCTTATATTGGGGGCCCCAGAGCTATGATATAGTATTCCTGGTGGAGTCTCACTGGAGCAGAGAAGAGGGACAAAATCCCCTCCTTTGACTTGCTGGCCATGCTCCTTTTGATGCAGACCAGAATGTGGTTGGCTTTCTGTGCTACAGACACACATTGCTGGGCCACGCTGAGCTGCTTGTCAGCCAACACGACCAAGTACTTCTCAGGGTTGCTCTCAATATGTTCTCTGCCCAGCTTGTATTGGGATTATCCTGACCCATGTGCAGGACCTTATAGTTGGCCTTGTTGAACTTCATGAGTTTTGCACAGGCCCACCTCTCAAGCCTGTCCAGGTCCCACTGGATCCCATCCCTTCCTTCCAGCATGTCAACTACACAGCTTTTGCAAACTCACTGAGTCTGCACTCAATCCTATTGTCAGTGTTGCAAACAATGATGTAAAAAAACCCTGGTCCCAATAGAGACTCTGAGGAACACCACTCATCGCTGGTTTCCATTTGGATGTCAAGCTGTTGACTGCAACTCTTTGAGTGAGACCATCCAGCCAATTACTGATCCACCAAGCAGTCCATCTGTCAAATGCATGTGTCTCCAGTTTGGAGAGAAGGGTGTCATGTGAGACAGTGTCAAATGCTTTGCAGTTGCTCAACTATTTTCTACTAGTTCTGTAACCCCATCAGAGATGACCACCAAGTTTCTTGGCCACAGTTCACCCTTAATAAGGTCATATTGTCTGTCACCGATCACACTATTTTCCATGTGCTTTAGCATAGCTGTCAGGAGGATCTATTCTGTGGTCTTGCCAAGCACCAAGATGAGACTCGCATCTCTGCAGTGTGAGCTTCTTGAACTCTGTCAGGCTTGGTGCTGTGAACACTGCCCTGCGGAGTCTGTTCCAGCACCGAACCTCTTTCTAATACCCAACTTAAATCTCCCCTGACAGAAATTCAGGCCATTCCCTCAGGTCCTGTCACTGGTCACCACAGAGAAGAGATCAGTGCCTGCCCCTCTTCTCCTCACAATGAAGTTGTAACTGCAATGAGGTCTCCCCTCAGTCTCCTCCAGGCTGAACAGACCAAGGGACCCCACCTACTCCTCATACAGCTTCTCTTCAAGGCCCTTCACCATCTTCCTTGCCTTTGGATGCTCTCTTATAGCTTAATACCTTTCTTATATTGGGATGCCCAAAACTGCACACAATGTCCAAGGTGAGGGGCCACCCCAGTGCAGAGCAGAGTGGGACAATCCCTTCCCTTGACCGGCTGGCGATGCTTTGCCTGATCCTCCCCAGGACATGGTTGGCCCTCCTGGCTGCCAGGGCACTGCTGACTGAGATTCAACTTGCCATCCACCAAGACCCCCAGGTCCCTTTCTGTGGCACTGCTCTCCAGCATCTCCTTCCCCAGACTGTATGTACATCCAGGGTTGCCCCGTTCCAGGTGCAGAATCCAGCACTTTCCCTTGTTGTACTTCATATGGTTGGTGATTTCCCAGTCCTCTAATTTGTCCAGGTCTCTCTGCAGGACCTCCCTGCCTTTGAGGGAGTCAACAGCTCCTCCCATTTTTGTGTTGTCTGCAAACTTGCTTAGTATCCCTTCCAGTCCTGTGTCATTTATGAAGATGTTGAAGAGCACAGGGCCCAGGATGGAGCCCTGTAGGACCGCACTAGTGACAGGTCACCAGTCTGATGTCAACCCATTCACTGTTATCCTCTGTGCTCCACCATGAGCCAATTGGTCACCCACCACATGATGTGTTTATCCAGCTGTGGGCCTGACATTTTGTTCAGAAGGATCCTGTGAGAGACAGTATTGAAAGCTTTACTGAAATACAAAGGGATTACATCAGCTGAGTTCCCTTGGATCAACCAAGTGGGTTACCTTGAAGCCATGCTGGCTGTGACCAACAACTGTGGTGTCTTTCAGGTGTTTTTCAATATCTCCCAGAAAATTTCTATAACTTTAACAGGCACTGAAGTGAGATATGCATGTAGTTTCCAGGGTCCTCCTTCTTGAAAATTGGAACATCTACTAGCTTCCAGTCAGCTGGGATATCTTTAGATTCCTGAGACCACTCAAAAATCACTGAGAGAGATTTTGCAATAACGTCAGCTAGCTCTGTGAGGACTCTGGGACGAATCCCATCAGGCCCCATAGATTTGTAGGGATCCAGCTGGAGCAGCAGATCCTGCACAATTTGAGGGTCAGCTGGGAGTTGATCATTCTCACAGTCATGGTCCTCCAGCTCAGGGTGAGGTTGGTCACAAACAGGGACAGACAAAGAAAGTGTTAAATGTCTCTGCCTTGTCTCTGTCCTTGTTTGTGACCAACCTCACCCTGTAATGGGCCAGTGTTGTTTCTATACTGTTTATTGCCATTAATGTATTTGGAAAAATTCTTCGTATTGTCCCCCACGTTTCTGACCAGCTTCAGCTCCAGCTGAACTTTGGCCACATGAATTTTCTCCCTACAGCGGCAAGCAGCATTTCTGAATTCTTCCCATGTTCTTGACCTTGCTTCCACTGGCCATACAGCTTCCTTTTTTGCCTTCTTTCCAAGGGAAAATCCCTGCTCAGCCAAGCTGGCCTTCTACTCTGCCTGCTTGACTTCTGACAATTGGGAATTGCCTGCTCCTGTGTCCTTAGGAGGTGATGTTTAAAAAATCTCTAGCGCTGATGGACCTCAGCACCTGCAAAAACATTATTCTTGACCAAGAAATACCCTCTTTTGCATATCAAATGGGTAAAATCAGTGAAAACAAGAGCCAAAGTGTCATTCCTCCAATATATATACCACCCTGTTTAGCAAAGTAGTGGCTTGCTTACTGGTGAGAACAGATGGGTTGATATATGGTTGGATCAAGGAGATTGCAAATACATGCTTTGCTAGTGGCCTGCCAGGCAATTCAGTATAGCTGTGTGTTGTTCCCGTGTGGTTCCAGGATGGACTCCACACCGTGGAGGTCTCTGCTCATGTGTAGGAGGGCAGACTTTCAGGCTACAATAGCACTTTTGAGTCTTCCATGAGACCTCAAAGAGCCTAGGCTGAAAAATATCCCATGGGATTAAATGTATAAAAGAACTCTAGCTCCTGTTTTCGTCTTTCAGAGGCCACATTTAGTTCCCATTTGACTGCTGCCTCACTTTGGAGGTGTCTGTGGGTATGTTTATGTGACTGCATTTACTGGCCTACATGTTTGTTCTGCAGTACAATTTGAAACACATCATGTCTAGCATTGTTCCCTTATTTATAGAGAAGAAACAGCCTTGCCTCCAGTTGGCAGAAACAAAAGTGCCAGTCTCATCCATGCTGATGTCATCTGAGTTGCCACCAGAGTAGATCTAAAACTGTTAGCTTCTTCTGCTGAACCCTGTGAAAATTTGTATGAAATTGTGTCATCAGGAATGAATCTGATCAGTGCATCCTTCCTAGTGATCAGAGCATTTGCATGAGGAGTTTGGTTTCACATCTTGCTACCTTTATCTTACTCAAAATTCAGTCTTGAATACAGCTCACTTGCTTTTCAGATGATTGGTCTGAGAACTAAGGAACTGAGAATTCTGGTACATGTCTCCCTGATTTCTTGTTTGTTGAAGCTGTCCTGCTTTTTCCCAGATTTAATGAACATTTAATTATTTGCAGAGTGATTATGAATCCACTGCCTGGTAGTTAAAGCGGTCACCTGAGAGATAGGGGTCTTGCTATGTATTCCAGCCAGAGTGTGTTCCTGCTCTACTTTTTTGAAAGAAATGGAAAAGGAGGACTGTAGTATTGAGATAATTATGCAACCATTCTAAATTAAGAATACTTTATTAATCTGGGGGGGGAAGTATTCAGAGGATACCTTATTTATTCATCACATGTGGTATACAGTATACAGAAAAAACCCCTAACCTTCTCCTTTGTAATGATTTTTAATCTTAACACCCTGCCAGCATTTATGACAATGTTTGGCAGGTTGTCTCTAGTTTTGCAGACAATCTATGAAAAAATGTTTGCTTAGAGTTGTTTGAAAGGTTCACAAATGAATGTCTGTTTGCTTGAACCTTTGCTTCGATGACTCTGCAACACTCCCTCCATACAGCACAGTCAGTCCTCTGTCCCATGGCAATTCTGCTCTGCAGGTGCCTGAGTTGCAGATTCACAAATAGCTTACTCTTCAAATATTCCTGACTTATTTCATATCTGTGAAGTGTAGGGGTTTGTTTAGAGTTTTTTTGAGGGCAGAAAAATTACTTCAACTGATGTTTAAGGAGGAAAGAAGGGCAGTGGGTCTGCAAATATTACTGAGGCAAGTCTACAGTTGTTAGTCAAATAACAGTGAATGTTTTGGGGGTTAGTGACTAGAGGTGAATGTTTACAATGCATTAATATAGCTGTAAGGAGGAAAACCAAAGAACTTTTTACCAGTTATGACAGCTGATCAGGTTATTTCCTTTGCAGAACTGTTTTGTAGGGCAGCAGACAGTCCTTCAAGAAGCCAGGGTACTTGTTATTGATATGGGGCTTTACTTGAGTGTGTTAACATGCCTATTCTTTACTTATACTGCTGCAGCTGCATGTGGTGAACTCAGGTTATTTGAACAGCTGTGTGCAAAGTGCTGTAGCTGAGAATCAGGCTAGAAGATGGAAAGGATGGAAACGTCCACATTTTTTTCAAGTCAATTTAAAAGTGAATTTAAGACAACCCTTCAGGTATGCTTCTGAACTTGTGCACTGGCATGTTTTGCATTGGAAAGATCAATTTGTCCTTAGTTCTGTTCTGCACTACACTCAATTGTCCAGTAATTTATCTAACTATTCATTTGATGACTTTTTTTTTAATTGTAATCAACTGTTGGATTAAATGAATAGCTGACGCATCCTGAATCAGAAGCAGTTCCTACTGCATAAGAGTATGCTTATAAGCTTCAGAGATACCATAAATAAGGAGATAGCGTATATGTGAAGACTTAATAGAACCTTCAGTTCTCTAAATATATATTTATATGTAATCTGTTGTTTTTTCAGTTGTAATGTCTGACTTGCAGAGCATATGCTGTTTACATTATGTGGCTTTGTTTTTGCTTAGCACTGCTTGTGTTAGGATATTTGAAAATTAATTTAAATACTTTTTTATTATGTTTCTGCAGTTACTTTTTTTCTTAGTTCATAAGATGTCAGTAGTATGTGAGATCATGTGATTAGCTATGATCAGTGAAAGCTCCACCTTGTTTTTAAGCCTGTTTGCAAGATACTCTGAAAAAGAGCCTTTTAGGTTACAGCTTGAATATTGTGTTTTGCAGTGGGGATTCAGATCTGTTATTAGGACCATATGAGCCATTATTCCTATTGCAGTGCGTTTGAAATTACCTCTTTGAATCTTAAGAGTGTGATTTTGGGAAGACATACCTCTTCTGTAGTTCTTGAGCAAACAGACCTGACTTAGTGAAAAAAAAAACCCCGTTTTTGGTCTCTTCTAAGTCAGACTCTGCTCTAACTTGAGCAAGAAGACTTAAAGAGACATGTTAATTTCAGGTGACTGAATGGACTGACAAGTGTCTCCGTAAGTTGACTGTGGGCAGCTGTACTCCCATCAAAGAACGAGTACCAAGTTCCTTGTAATTTGGTGCAGACTTCACAACAGTAAATGAGTATCGATGAAACTGGTGGTTTTTTTTGTGAATTTTGTTTTTCCTGTGATGGCTAATGTTTTTGCCATCATCGTATTTAGGTGGTTTCCCAAGGGAGGAGATGGGCCTTGCTGAAGCAGTGCCCCACATGGGTGAGGTGGAGCCAGAGCTGTTGAGTTCTGAGGAAGCTTTGAAGTTGCGTACAGACACATCAGTATTCTCTAATGAGCTTGGGCTACAGGAAAAAGCTTAAGACCCACTGCAGTACAATTTCAGTCAGTTAATGCATTAGGCGTTGAATGTATTCAGTGCTCTGAATAGTTGCTAACTAGTGCAGGACTGGAAGGATGAATGAAGTGCTACTGCTTTTACAAGCAGAATAGTAGCTGCTATGTGTCCTGTTATGCACAGCCTTGTTTACTTCACACACATGAATTTGTTGACCTCACCAGAGCTCTTAACCTTCCTAGGGCTACTAATCTCCATAATGCTTGCAGGATTGGGCTTAATTTTGGCATGGGAATATGCAAAAACAAATGAATCAAACTATGAGTCATCATTTTTTACAGTAGAACATTCAGACCGAGTCCCACAGTCAATGTGCGTGGCTGATGCTTTCCTGAGAGCTTGTAGGATCTGACCTATGCTTTGGGAATCCTGACTTCTTAAGTGTAGCAGAGACTATTCTGAAACAAAAGAAATGTAATGCAGAATATACTGGAGCAAAGCAAGAACTGTCACTTGACTCACATGCAACTCATAAAATCAGTGTGGGTTGTGGACACATTATGGATTGTTTCAGTAGTACTCTATATGCCTTGTGAAAACTGTAGGAGTGATGTTTTCAGTTTACTGACTGTTACTTCCTTTTTTGCATATAGCTTAACTAAAGCATGCTCCAATAAAATAAACACACTTTTAAAATTTATTGGAGGCACTGAATTGTGAGGTAATGGAGAATGATGTGAATGTCACTTTCAGGTCCGCACTATAAAATGCAAAAGCACAAATGTAGTAACAGAAAGACCCTTTTGGATGTTTTAATCTTTTAAACCTTTGAAATGTTGGTGTGCTTGAAAGGGCTTCTAAATCCATTGGTTAGTCTGCTCTGTCTCGTATTGTGTTCAAAATCATAGCAGATAAAGGAAGAGTGATCAGAAAGCTTAATGCAGTCAGAGCGTCATGACCTGTTATGTAAAGCAACATTTGGCAGGGCCTTCCCAGCTGCTGTAAATGAATGTTAACAGCATTTTATCATCTGCTTTCACTGTCTTTATTACATAATCTGAATATTTATGCCCCTATTAATATGTTTAGCTGTGAAATTGCAATATTGATGGAATGGAGGTTCCATAGAATATTGAACAACATGAATGATTTTTGCCTCCTGAGCAAAAGTTGTCTTAATAATAAAAAGCTTTGAGTTTGTATTTCAAATAAGTTTGCTAATTTTCTTTACAGGTGTATTATTTATTCCCTAAATTATTTATTTCCCTAAACATTGTCATAGAAAAAGTATTTTGGTGACAGGATCATGTTGCTCAACACCTGTGTCTCTGTGTGTATAAAATACATAGCACTAACCAGAAAGAGGTGATTTTTTTTAACTTGTAATGCAAGGCCCTGAATCCATAGTAATAATACCCTTTAGGCTTGAACAAACATAGCCAACCTAGACCAGATTCAGGTTATCAGGATCACCTCCATCGAGAGAGCTGCTTCAGGTAGGATTCTGGGACAGGCTGTGGACCAAGTTATTATGACAGTGATTTTTTTGTTGGTTTTTTTTTTTGGGGGGGGGGGGAGTTTTTTTGTTTGATTATTTTTTTCTTGTAACCAAAATCTTACTTTCTCTGCTGCAGTCCCTCACAAACCTACATACCTTCCTTCTATTGCGACTACCTATATTGTTGTCTTGTGATCTGAGATGAATATCTGGGTAATGTGTGCACCACATTATATGGTTGGGCACTGGTTGCAGATGCTGTCCCACTGCTGAATGCACACTTGCCTGCGTCGATTGAACTTGGAATCACGTGTAGGAAGGTAATATACTTGGTCAAGAGATGAATGAGGTGCTGTAAGGCATTTATCTTGAAGCCTCTTAGATTATGTTATGTCCCCCAAACAGAACTGAACACCACCATTTCAAAAGTCTTCTGCAAATTTCTAACAAGATGTATTCAGCGGGTTGACACTTGTCTTCAGTGGCTCCCACCTGTGGAATTTATGAGTTATATTGCTATTGTTGTTCTTTATCATCCTGCAGGCTGAACAGCTCAATTAGCTGCAGGCTCATTGAGGTTTGCAGGTTGCCTGTGAAAAGCAAAGCTGGGAAAGTTAAATTTTGTATTTCTTTTGAGTGGAATGAACTTTTGTCTTTGAGTGAAAAATCTGTAGTCTGAAAGCTGTTGTCCTAAATGTCTTGCTGCTGATTGCCAGGGCTAGAGCCTGAGATATGCAGCTGTTTGTGGAGGTCCCTTTTCTTTTCAGAAAGAAAAGATGGTAGTGCAAATCCTGTGGTGTGTTCTGAAACTGACGTGTCTAATTCCTAGCAACTCTGTCTCCTAATGCTCTGTACTTCCACTCTTTCCATAGTTCAAACGTCGCAAGCTGGTACAGGAGACAGCTGCACGTGACTGTAAGTGTACAAAATCTTAGCAATGTAAAGATCAGTGAGTGTGGAGTGTTAGAGTCAGGAAGAAAGCTTAGATTAACATATTTTTAATAGTATTTTGTCCCCAAGCAAAGTTATTATAGTTACTGCAGAAGTCCAAATGAACTGTCTTCCCTTGTGGGGATTAGAGATTTAAATATGTATTGTTCTTCTGGGCAATAGTATTGAGCAGTCAAGTAAGGCTCATAATAGAACAAGGAAACCTTTAATTAGGACGCAAGTTTAAATTGCATTCCTTTTTCCTTTGTGTAAGAGAAACTTGTATTAAATCAGATAAATAAAACAATGGATGGGGTGAAGGAAGTTTGGAAGAAGCATGTCTGTTTACAAAGTTAAGTGCTGAGTTCACAATAAACCAGTAATTTTTACTTGGGAAGCACTTAAAATAAGATTTCCCTTCTCCCCATCGCAGAGCATCTGAGTTAAGATATTTTAAGGACATGTTTTTCAGCTTTACTCAGTGATTTGGTTTGGGGTTTTCTTGCTCACTTTTAATTTTTCATACAGGAAATACCTTTATTGCAGTGTAAAATTAATAGGAGTGTTTTCACTGTGTAATATTTTGGGTTTAGGTTAGTACGTGCATTGTAATTGCATTTTTCCCTTGCTCATCTTTATTCTTAGTTTATGTGATCGTAATACAGTGCAGTATTTCCTTTAAACATGAAGAATGACAGTAAATCTTTTCTGTTGTCTTCTGGGGTGTACATTGCTCTGTGTTGTTGATATCTTGAAGTGAGTAACATTCTGCACAGCCTCAGCAAGTTGCCAGTGTGCAATAAATTATAAAACTGGCACCTTTAAGGACTAATATCTGGTAGCTTCAAGGGTTTCTTAATTTGTCTATGAAATTACCTTTGCAAAAAGCCCGAACTGGTCTTTGCTTTCCAACAGATACTGATAAGAGGAAGCCCAGCAGATTTGAAGCTGGTTTTCTTTTGCACTGGCTTATCTAATGTTTACTGGCTTATTGTGTGCAATCTTAAATGAGTTTTTTAAAGGAACACCTCAGAAAGACGGTTGTGCTGAAGCTTTGGCCATCTGTCCTGTGCCTATCCTCTGCAGTTTAAATACCAAATCAAACAATGACAAAAGACTGCCGTTGTCTGGGAAACGATTGATTCTACTCCTTGTTTGGGTAGAAGAGCTCTCATACATGGCTTGAGATAGGTAATTAGGGAAATGGACTATATCTGTGGATATTTTACAGCCTTCTGCTCTTTCCTATCAAGAGAGCATTTTCCAGAGCAAAATCCATGTCCCTTTAAAGGAGCTAACCAAACTTGCTAAATTCAGAAGAAAGCAACCATTGACTTCATTGGACTTCTGATCAGGCTTTTGGAAAGGAAGAGCACAGCCCTTTATGCTAAATAACTAATGTGATCTTCATTGCTCAGAACTTTATTTTGTGTACTGTTCTAGGAATAAAACATTCTAGTTTTACAGGGTGAGTAGTAAACTCCATTTAAGTGCAGAACACAGTGCATCTTAGTTGCAGAGGTGGAAAGGATACTTCATAATAGCAGTGTACTTGAAACATTTAAATCTCCTGCTCTGACCCACATCTTGCATCACCTTTACTGCATCCCATGTGAGTAATGTATTTGCCAAATAAAGCCATTGTCTTCCCTCCTCTTGGAACAACCTCAGCTGGCATGTGGGATTCTTTACCAGGAAGGAGAGGCAGGGACATTGTTTTGCATTTATAGAATGCACTACTAAATGGCTCTTCCTGTTGCCTGACTTGATCATGGCTGGTTCTTGTTTGTCACAAGGATCCATATAGTAACCTCATGTAAGGGAGATATTAGTAACTTGATAATGGAAATTTGAAAAAGTATTTTTTCCCCTGAATATCAATTAATGCCTGTTGCGTCTTGTTCTTTCCAGAGGCATCACTGAGAAGAGTCTGACTCCATCTTCTCTCTTCCTTCCCTCTGTTCCCCATTAGATATTTTTGCTCATTGTTAAGATCCACCTTAAACCTTTTCTTCTTCAGGATGAATGATGGTCTAATACTTTAATCATTTTTGTGGTCCTTTGCTGAACTCACTCTGTGAGCACACTCCCATTGTACTGGGCAGCCCAGAATTGGACACAGCATTGCAAATGAGATCTCACCAGTTCTGAGTAGAGACAAAAAAAATCACCTTGACCTGCTAGCAGTGCCATCCTAGTGGCAGCACAACCATATGGTGTATCAACTTGCTCTTCTTGGTTTTGTATTATCAGTAGGCTTGCTGAGGGTGCACTCTGACAAATCATTCAGGTCATTAATGAAGATGTTATAAAGTACTGGCCCCAGTATCAGCCCTCTGCGGTATGCCACAGATGATTGGCCTCCAGCAGGACTTCATACTGCTGATCATAAACCTTTGAGGTTGACAGTTCAGTCGGTTTTCAGTCCAGCCCACTGTTTGTTCATCTAGCTCATACTTCCATTTTCTGTGAGGGTGTTGTAGGAGAACAGTCTGAAAGCCTTATAAATTCAAGATAGACAATACCCACTGTTCTTCCCTCACCTGCCAAGGGACTCATCTCATTGTAGAAGGTTATCAGGTTAGTGAAGCCTGGTTTTCTTTCATAATTGCATACTGACTACTTGAAATCACGTTCTTGTCCTTAACATCCTTGGAAACTGGTCCAGAATTACTTTCTCTTTCAGCTTCCTTGGGGTCCTGATGAAACTGGCTGAACTGTAGTCCTTGGATATTTCTCCTTTTTCTTCTTGAGGATAGAAGTTGCATTTGCTTTTTTTTAGTCCTGAGGAACCTCTCTCAACAGCTGTGACCTATTGAAGATAATCAGGAGCTGCCTTGTAATGACATTAACCAGCCCTCAGCATTTGTGGGTGTGTCCCATCAGATCTAGTAGATTTAGGTATATCCAGTATGTATAAGTCACTTGTACCACGTTAAGACTTGGTTGCTCCTGACCTTCCGTTAAGTCTCAGGAACCTGAGAATGCCAAGGGGAAGTCTTGCCACTCAAGTCCAAAGTGAAGATGTGATTGAACGTCTCTGCTTTTTCTCTATCCTTTGTCACTAGCGGCCTCACATTTTTCCCTCAGCTTCCTTTTGTTGTTGATACACTTGCAGAAGCCCTTTTCATTATCCTTCATGTCCCTAGCCAGATGCGACACCAGACAGGTGCTTGGCTTTTCTAACTTCTTCCTTGCATGCTTGGATAGTGTCTTTGTATTCTTCCTGGATCACCTATCCCTGTTGCCTCCTCTCATATGCCTCCTTATGTTTGAGTTTTGGCGAGAGCTCCTTGTTCGTCTGTTCAGGCCTCCTGCCACTCTTGCTTGACTTTCTGCTCATCAGAGCAGACCATTCTTGAACTTGGAGATGATCCTCAAAAACCAACCAGTAGTCCTAGATCCTCTTCTCTCCAGGACAGTATCCCATGGCCTGCTGAACAGACCAAAGTCTGCTCTATTGAGGTTCAGGGCTGTTACCCTCCTATTTGTCTCATTCCCCCCTCATACAATCCTGAACTCACATCATCTCATGTCATTGCAGCCATCATCTTGATCCAAATAGGACAGATCACATGGTGAGGATGTACTGACAGTGAACGTGTGCTTATGATGGGTGGATTTATGGAGCTAATTAACAAAATTTCTTACAATTTAGATTACAGAATTAAATCAAGCAGGAAAATACTACTATGTATGAAAGCTATATACTGCACTGATACTAAAGATTTTGTGAATTAGCCTTTTTGTTTAAGCAATAATATTCCTCTCTAAACTTTTTAAACCAGTCCTTCACTGAGTAATGTAGAATAAATTCTTCAGGGTGCGTTTAGTATAAGAATATCCCTAGGTCAGTGACACATGCTGACTATAGTCTTTGCAAGAATTTTCCCTATGAACAACCATAAAAGAAAAAAGTGCATCTCCCATCTTAATTGAAGCCTTGAAATTCATGCCTACAAACCAAATGAAAATGGAAACTAGACGTCTTGTCAGCAAATTGCAAGCTATCAGTCACAGCTATAGATGAAAGCTAACATGACCTACATCTGTCGTGTTGCTACAATGATTCTGGCATTACAGTTCCATTGTTTAGGTTTAGGGTCAAGCCTATTGAGACCTCTTTTTATTCAGCTTTGAATGTATCCATTTTCATTAAGTTTTTCAAAGCCATATGAAAAACTCAGCAGGGCAAGATGTGGTAATCCTGAACCTAAGTTAGTCTTGCAGCTATCAAACTGTCTCGTCGTCACAGATGGTCACTGCGATTGTCCACACCAATCTACCGCCAGAGCTGCTATTGAAAGGGCACAAAGCTGATGGTACAAAGGGATGCCTTTTTTCCTGACAGTAAATGAAGCTAGTGTTGCTCTGAGCTGGCATTGTCGGAGGTTTCGTGCATGAGAAGAATGGTTGTTGACAAACCAATTTCCATGCTGAGAAATGCTGCTCTTATTCCTAAACTTAGAGAACTTTCCTCAGTTGAATAACTCTAATATCAGACTGGTATTTTGCAAACTATTTTCATTGATTATTTGTATGATGGCTGTACTGGGAGGTCTAATACTGACAGCAGGAAATGCAAGCTTGTTAGCATGCTAAAGAAGACACACTTCTGTTTTGTAATTCCATTAGATGAAAATCGCTTTGACTGTACACTGTTAAAAATATTGGAGGCCTTAATTGCCCCATTTTTGTGTTTAATCCTCAAATGTTAGTGTCCTTACATAGATTAAAGGAACTTGACCAGTTGTTGCTCTGTGTTATGTAACTTGGTTAACCAAGTACCAAATATCTTCGTTTTTATGCAATGAAAATGTCAGATTTTAGAGCTAGTAGGTGAATCTTCCAAGTCTTACTGGCAATGTGAATGTGCTTTTCATTTTGTTTGTCTTTAAACAGAACTGCTTTTTCCATTTTCCTATTACCATTTTTAATTATAATTTTCTTCCTTTTCTGGTACAGTGGGGTAAAAGCCTCTGCACAAATGATCCATCTGCTTGTAAACAGTCTGGAAAAAGTTCTGATGAGATTAAAATAGTTCTTGCCTGAAAGAATAATAAAAAGCAATAAAGCTGATTCCTATTTTATAGTATCCTTTTACCACTGTCAAAGGAACCCTCAAAATTCAAGTGACCGCAGTGGTGAAATGGATACTTGTTCTTGAATGGGAAATATGAAGCCTCTGTGGAGACCAGCTAAATGATTTGCCCCATAACGTTTAGAAATTGTACTTTAATTATGAGAGTGTGGGAGGTTTGGGGTGGGTTGGTTTGTTTGGGGTTTTCCCCCCATATTCCACTGAAGCTGCCCATTGGTTAGCTGTAGTGAAGTTTTTCGGCCGCTCAAAGCCCTCCATGATTTCTGAGTGGCCTGTTGCCCCAGGAATTTCATATCTCTCTGAGTACATGAATATTTGTTTTGTTCCTTCCTCTGGCCTGGCCATCTGTTGCTATGTGAAATGTCTTACCAGACAGGTATAAGTTACAGAAGAGTATATTTCTGCATGTGAGAGGTAATGAACCCAGTAATGTACTTCAGTCTGCAGTCACTAGAATGAAATACTTCTGTGCTGAAGATGGAACTGAAAAAGAGGAGTATTTTTCCCATAAGGTGAAAATCACCTGCATGGGGATTGATTTGACTGTTCCAGAAGGAAACTTTCAACTTTCTTCTGCCTTGATTATTCTGTTAAAAAGGTAATCTAAAGAATGAGAAATTTTATCAGGAAAGGGATGAACACTGATGGTTTTCAGGTTTTGCAAGACTGACCTTAAGCCAAGTCACTTGTGTAACTAGTCCTTCTTAATGACTTTAGTCAGTACGTCCTTGCATCTGTGATCATGCTTTCTGCTGTTGTGCTTGCTCTCAGCTCCAGTATTATTTTCCCATTTTTGCCTTACAGGATACTGCATGCAAATAATTCCTTAAACAAACATGATGTAAATTAATAGAATTTCTCAATAGTGACTTCCTGGAAGCTGTGTCCTGTTTGAGGGGCGGTTTCTAGGCTTGTGGTCTCCTTTCTCATAGCTAGTATGCATTTATTATGTCAATGTAGCTTATGCTTTGTGTTTTTCAGGCAGAAGCTTTTTCCTGTTGTTTCTAATGTAACAAGTGCTGGCAGAATAAGCAATCCATGGGCTTGAGCTAAGCAGTACAGATTTCACAGGTTGAAAGCCTTGTGTGAAAACAGTCTCTGCAGGCCTGGGACTGTGGATCTCTGAGGGATGGGAGCAGGGAATGATGTTCAAGTGATGTGATCCCAGAGCTTGGTCCCTCCAAAGAAAGGTGGAACCAGCTGTAGCTGCTTCAGCAGCCTCTGTGCCAGGCAGTCCTGGCCCCTCCTGCACCTACCTGATATGTGAAAGGGCTTTTCTGACTCCATTTGATTCTGTGTTCTGAGACCCTGCCAGCTAAACAACCTGTTAGTGAACTGGTCAGGTTTAATTACTAGTTTGAATAATACTGAAAAAGAACTGTTTTGGATTTTCCATAGTTGCTGTTAGAACCGAAGCCTTCAGCCTCCCTTTTCATCTTTAGTGTAACTTCACGTCCAGAAAGAAATCAAGGTTTTGCCCTGTCAAATGAACTGGAGTCAAGCAGAGGATCTTAACACATCTATGAGTTGCACCAACACAAGTACTTACTGTGTTTCATTTCAACATGTTGTTTTCTGGCTTTGCACACACAGATTTCTAAGAATAAAGGAAAAACTTCGGAGTACAGTATGTTCTGCCGAGGGAGAAATTCCTACTACATCTGGACCTGTTGTACCTTCTTTAACTAGTTTCCAATACAGCTTTAAGTTAGATGGAATGGCAAATCCAAATAAAGTGTTAAAGTAGCTAAGGGGTCAGGTGTGGTTTGGGTCATGGTATTTTCTTTTAAGCCTTGCATTTGCAATTAAAGGAAAATCTATCCTATTTGTTATCTCACAGGTGTTAAGGTATTAAATAAATTGTCTTGGCTGCATGAATTATGTTGAGGTTTAAGATAACAGCAATATCTTGAAAAAAAATTGGAGAGGCTTAAGGTTTGGATGCCTGAAGAGAACTCTTCCTCCTTTGTGAGGAGTTACTGCTCTGCTCTTCAGGGCAAAGCCAATGTGTTCCAGTTCACACTGCAAAATTAGCCTACATTGCCCCAGTGTCATAGGAATATTCTACCAATTATCTACTTAAATGCTCAAAGAGATTATGTTTGCGCTTCCTTACTGGTCTAGTGTTTTTATTAATATATTACTTTCTTATCCTGTGCCATTTCTTTTAGAAGTTACTTGTAAAATCAAGTCTGCAATTCCACAAGCAGCAGACTCTACGGAAGCTTTTTTTGTAGATTGTAAAATGGCTTCTGGATATTCAAAAACCCCAGAACAGTACAGGATTTTTTACCTTATCTGATGACAGCTGAAAGCACCTGCATCACCTTTAGAGAGGTATCACATTCTACAACAGATTTAAAATGTCTGGCAAGTCTTCTATCTGCTGATGATTACAGTTGTCATTTCCTTCAAGACACAAATTTCTAATAACCTATCCTGCATTATGACTTTTCTTCAGAAGAAAAGGAGAGATTGTGCCCCAGGTAATTGTGTTCTCCCAGCCCATTTTCATACTGTCTAGGAGCCTGAGGAATGTTTTAGCATTCCAGCCTAGCAGGAATATACAAGATCCTAGACTTCATCAGCTTGGGGCTGTTGCTACATGAGCGTTTGCAGTGTGAGGACACTTGGGATTTTGTGAACTACTTCTAAGGCAATCTGCAGCCAGAAAATTAGGAAGACAAACTTATTGAGAATGGGTTTTTATTTGCTGTTTTTATGTACCTCTTGCAAAATACTTGTGTTGCTCAGGTCAAATGGGACTGAAATGCAGTGTGGCCAGAGTACTGCATATGGCTGTATGCCTCAGCCTACAATATATTTTAACTGCTAGGACTATTTGTCACTGCTCTGTGGTGTTTTTCTTCTATGTTCACTCCTTTTGAGTGCTGTGTCTCAAAGGTGGCTGGTGCTACCCTCTTGCCTGAGGAATGCTGGCAGAGTCTCACCTCTGAGCTCTTCTATCTAAATGCTTAATCAAAGAGTCTGCAGCATGAGAGCAAGCATGCTGTCTCTGTGTCTCCTCTGCCAAGAGCACTCGATTGATGTGGGGGATGTACCATGCCCATTCTGTCTCTCTGGACACGGTGGGGTTAAGTGTCTTAGTTTTAAATGTCTTGGGGTGTCTGCTGTTGGTCACCACTAGTTAGAGTTCTGTGTGACAAACTGCTGCTACTTTTAAACCTACTTTCCTTCCATCCCTTGACTCTCTTTCAGAAATATGCAAAAAATAAATGCAAAAACTTCAGGTACTATTGTTGTTATCAATGCAAACCTTTCAAGGCATTTCTTGAGGGAAATCAGCAATGCCTTATTCATCAGTGTACTTGACAGTAGTTTCTCTGGCATGGGGGAAAACTGCCTGTTTTATGAGTGGTTTATATCAGGAAAAACTGGAATTTACTTTCACTCTTTAGGCATATAATTTCTGCATAAATTGCTTATTAAGTTAAATGTTTAATTACATCTGGAGCTTTATATAAAACTGAGGAGTTGTAGAGAGTAAGAAACTTACAGTAATACCCTGAAAGCAATACATTGCACCTTGAAAGTGGTAAATTGCAACAGGAGCTGGAATTTTGTCCCATGCTTCTGAAGAGGTGGCCAAACCTCTGTGCTTTAATTTTTTCAGCCTTGCTGTGTGGTGCTGTCTGTTTGAAAGTAGTTGGAACTTTGATTTTTTAAATTTATTTCTTTTAAGGTAGCATTTAACCTTAAAGTTGCTCAGTTCATTTTTTAAAAACATGTTTTTTGAAAGTGTGCGATATAAAAATCTCAACATGAAAGAGCACAAAGGAACTTCTAACTGCTCGAGCTGCATATGCTTAAATTTATGAAAAGAGGTATTCAGGGACAGGGTGCAGCGTTGTGTCTCGCATCCTCAACGCAGCTGCTTACCAGTGATAAGGAAGCAATGCTCTATTCATGCTGACCTTGTTTCCAAAGAAGCCTTGTCCTATGAACTACTGAAAATAAGGAAGAATTTCCTGTGACATGCTGCTCATGTTGGCTTTTTAAAGGGGAGTAGAATGAAATCTCTGAGCATGACACATACTGTATCTAACCACACAGGATTTCCTGTGCTGGAATGGAAGCTTAGTGGAAGCCACGTTTTTCTTTTCCTCTTAATTCATTCAGAAAAACAGAGGTCAGCATCATGAATTGATACGGCTATAGTCACTGTTAAAAGCTAAAATCAGCAATTCCTAATGGATATATTGTGATGCCAAGATGACTGCAAGGCAGTTTTTTTTCCCTTTAACACAATAAGGCCTATACATACCCTGATTGCACTTTTAAACTCTGATAAAAGAAGTTGTGCAACTAAAATTTCCATCTCACTGAAGGTGAGAAAAATAATACAGATACTGCATCAGACTTCAGTGACGTCTAGTAGGAGGCTTTTTGCTCTATTCAGAATTAATAGATGATGAGTTGGAAAAGACACAGAATAGCACTTGGACTTTGCCTCTAAAAGCATGGCTGAATCTGAAGAGGATTGAAAATATCTGTTTTTCCTTAAATTTATCTTCATTTTATACCGTTTTAGTTGAATAAAATTTCCAATATTTGTCCTGTTTGCTGCTCATTTACAGCATTATTTTCCTGGTAGTATTTCATTGGGTTTGACTGATAAAATGAGAGCTTCCTGGCATAACTACAGTGAAGGTTGGAATTATGCAACGGATTTGTTAGGATAGAGCACGTATATTTTTTACTCCTAGTTAAAATATAATCATCCTGTTTACAGGAGAGCTTCAAAGAGTGAGCTAACAGCCTGTACCTTTTCCTCATGTCCTGTCTGCGCTTAGTGACAAGTTATCCAGATGTGCTCACTCTCTGTCATGGCACTGTGCAAGCTCGCTTTGCTCCACAGCCAAGCTGACCAAGGAGCCTCCTGACTATGCTGTCTTAGTGGTGAACCCCAGGCCTCCTTGGTACTTCTTGGCTTGGATTCAGTTCTTTGATGTTGTTAACACAGTTTTATTCTTCCTTTAGTCCAAATTGTGGTCTGCCTCATCATGGAGTATGGGTAAGAGTGTGTATACTGACTCATGTTGCTAGTGTGTACTCTCTGCGAGTCTTCTGTCCAACTACACATTCACAGGGTAGAGTGATTAATTCCTCTATAGTTTTTACTTTTACTGAAGTGATACTATTTGCATTGCTTTAATGTCATCTGTATTTGCTTGGGCTCATGCCCATGCATTTTATTTTTTTTTTAAGAAGCCAAAGTTTTATTACACCTAGAATGGTTCTGTTTCTCTCTAGCAATTCTGAGATTTCTTAGCTTACTGAGATTTCTTAGCTTAAAGAGTTCTTTTCCGAGGGGGAAGAAGTCATCTCATGGCACACCTACAGCACTTCTGCTTGATAGAGTCTCTATACTTCCTTTTCTTCCAGGGTGTTCATAGCCTTGTACTGCAGGCCCCCAGTATCATGAGAGCCAACAAAAGGTATATGCGAAAGGCCTGTATGGGTGGACTCAACCTGCTTTTTAGCACAGTCCCATTTGCCATGTTTTCATGTTACATGTACCAATCTAACACATCAGCTGTTTCTGTGCGATGTCTCTGCAGTTCAGTTTTTACTTCAGTTGTAACATTTGTATGTTAGTGAGGGGGTTATTTGGATCTTGTATGTCTCACTTGATTGAATATTTTCATATCAAAGCAAACCATTAAGGAATTTTTGTGTATGTTTTACATGAAGACTTCCTTCTGTGCCGCTTTGCATGTTTTTTGATTGTTTACTTATCTTGAAAGAATAGAACAGTATTCTGGAGTTACTACAGACAGATGGGTCTGAAAACAGTTTGCAGCGGCAAATAGAAGTTGTAGATCAGAACATCATTAATTGGATGATCTGTTACCTAAGGCAGAATTTGAAGGCACTCTGAACAAGATGTGATATGGTTTCTTCTCTCTCTCTCTCTCTCTCCCTCTCTCTCTCGCTCCCTCTCTCTTTCCACATCCCCAGATTCTCCCTGGATAATTGTTTGAACAAGTGTTCTACTTATTACTGGAGTTGGACAGCTGAACAGGGAATTTGATATTTTTTGAGTTCATTATGACAGATATATACATTATATACATATATGCCACTATTTGAAGTTTCATAGAGAAAAGTACTACAGATTTTTAAAATATATTTGGCTTGGAACATAAGGTATCACAGGCTTTTAAAGTGACAACAACTTAAAAATATTGTATATCTTGCAGCACATTTGAGAACAGAGGTAATGTCTTTCAACTTTTCCTCAAAAGGATTTTTCACCTTGTTTGTCATATCGTACTGCATGTTGTACTCTGGGTGTGGATAATAGGATACATGCTTCAGAAAGACTGTAGGTGTGTTGGTCCAGCAGAAATAGTTTGGCAACTTAGGGTTAAGTCCTGGAAGTACTTCATTGAGAGGAATAAAGTTTTCTTAACTTTTCCAAGGGTCTTATTAGCTTGGGCAACGTTTTCATGCTTCCTGTTTCTTTGGTCTTCAAAGGACAGGTGAATATCCTCTTTTGAAAAATATTTATGGATTTGCACAGCACAGCTGAAACTAAAATCCAGTATTTATGGGTCTGCCATGCACTGCTTATTTTAGGCTCGTTTCTTTTACTTGCCAGTCACCTATAATAATGCAGCTAAATTTCAGCAACAGGTTTTACCTAGTCTATAAGAAAGCACCTAGTGCATGTATGCTGTATTTTTTGAACCATTCTATTTAACTAAAACTTAGCTGTGCTAAGAAGACATGAGTAGCCTGTGTTTCCATTTATGGCTCTGGGCTTCTGACTGAACAATTCTTCTGAAATTCTGCAAGCAATGCTAGTCACAGCTTGGCATACTCTTACCTGAATTCCAGTTTGAATTTAGTGTAAAGTTTTGCAACTGTGTACTAAGGTAGTGTGATAATTATGCTCTGTACCTGCCTTTAAAGAATTAAAAGTAGTTTTAAAGTGACAATTTGCCATTAGCCACAATGAGCTTAGGTCACAGAGTTGATAAAAACTGAAGTGAGGTATCTGAAACTACACAATGTCTATAAGCCTGTGTGTGTCCTACTGGCCTAAAGGGAAATTCTGCTATATACTGTTTAGCACATGCACTAAATTTGTGTAAGATATCAGTGCTTATTACTCTGGTTGTTGGCCTTTCGTTCGGTGCTGCTTAATGAATGAGTTGTGAAGAAGGGCTTTGCATCTGCAGGTTTTGAATGAAACATTGGATTCTATATTATCATGGTGGCCTTCCTGTGTGGCATTTGGTTGCTCAAAAACAACCACCGCAATTTCCTTTGATACTTAATTTAAATATATGCATTCCTTTGTGTGTGTACTTTTATAACGTATATATATATATATTTATGTGTGTGTGAGATTTATAGTATGAGGATGTCATTTGAAGCATATGGTTGTCTTTCACTATGTTTGTGGTAACCCAGAAAACCAGTTAAAAAATTAGTCTAGTGTACTTGGTATTCATATGATAAGTCTGCTGTATCAGCATTTTCTTGACATCATTTGTGTGGGTGCCTGCTGAAGGCTGCCTGCCAGAAGGCTGTGAAGGGGAAGGTGGGACGTGTGCTGACCTTTCTGAATATAAAACCGACTGTTACTGACCAATTATGTTTAATGTTTGCTGTGAAGATGCTGAAGGGCAGCTGCTGAATATTATTCCAGCCCACCTTTCTTTGTATTTTTTAACTCACGTGTTTGAAGACAAAATAAATTCTGGTGGACACCCAGGAAGCCAGTCTGACAGTGACTTGTCTGCTTGCTTGTTGAACAGTTTATCACTGCTGCCTATCTGGGAAAGGTACACTAGCACAGTTATCTGCAAAGGAAAGAGCCACTTATCAACACTGAAGAATAGATACAGTGAAAAGAAGACAGTAAATATTTTAAATTTAATTTTAAGCCTTTTCAGTTTGGAAATATAAAATCATTGCTTTTTCTTTGTAGTGGCAATGACTGTTTCATGTTGCTTGTAAACAGAAAAATTCATCAATAAACGTGTCAGTCTACTAGCAACTGCATTGGTTTTTTTGCAGGTACTTATATATGATAAATGGAAGACAAGAAAATATCCCTGAATTGGTATATAGGGATTAGTAAGGACATATTGCCAAAATTAAAACTGGAGGATATTTTGTTGAATAATAGATGAAGTGAGGAAAAAGGAATCGTTTTGTGTATCCATCGTAATGTATGTGTTGTGTACATGCATAGTAGAAAAATTGTATTACTGAACAGGAAATCCTTGATGTGGGAGCATCTGATAAAGATTTCATTACTTCTTTGGGCTAATAATTTGTATTTGCTCTGCATTTTTATTGAGTTGTTATCGCTATTGTCAATGAAAACAATTGCTAATGAGCCTAGAGAATCACTTGTTCTGTTTTTTTTTTAAGTGGGGTCATCGTCTTATACCCATTTCCAATTTCACCATTGAGTGCCCCAGTAAATTCTGCACGGTCCTACACACACACATTTTGATAAATAACAAATGGCAGGTGCAGCTAGTCACAGATGTTACCAGATTTGTGTGTCTGGTCAGACTGATGATGTTATGTTGAAGCCATGGCATGGAGTGAAGTGTTCCCTGTGCCTCTCCAGGGAGCTGGTGCCTGTCAGGTGCCAAAACATCTTTGACAAGCTGAAGTCACGAAGTACATGTGGAGAAGAGAAAGTTTTAATTACATTACATTACATTTTAATTACATTCAGGGAGTATAACATCTTCTGGTACATTGCTTATTTAAAAGATACGAAAAACTTTTTTCTAGCAACACTCTGGTTTAGGAGTAGTCGTTTTACCAAAGCAATTACCAGAGTCTGCAGCTTACATCTTCCACCTTCTCTCATGACTAGGTGGGAGGGTAAGCTGTAGGCCACAATTAATCATCACAGGTCACACTGTCCTTCCTTCTCTTCCAGAGGACCTGTTTCCTTTCTCCTGCCACCAGAGTGCTAGGACTCTGCCATCATAAAATGCTGAACACACATCTTATCACAGAGGCAGATATACATGTGACACACCTGCATTTGGGCAGATGGTAATTACAAGCACCATCCAGTTGTATGCCCAGCTGGACCTCCTGCCATGGCTGCTGTGTATCTGGGTACAGGAAGGTCTACAACCTATGAAACTTAATACTTCTTTCTCCAGAACTTTTTCTCTACTGGAGGAATATCCAGAACACCACCGCTATGTGCAAAAAGTTGGAGGTATCCTGGAAACATAGCAGAAACAGTGTGGCCAGCAGGACTAGGGCAGTGATCATCCCCCTGAACGTGGCACTGGTGAGGCTGCCCCTTGATTCCTGTGTCTGGTTCTATACCCTTTGCTACAAGAAGGACGTTGAGGTGCTGGAGCATGTCCAGAGAATGGCAGTGAAGTTGGTGAAGGATCTGGAGCACAAGTCATACGAAGAGCAGCTGGGGGAGCTGGGATTGTTTAGCCTGGAGAAAAGGAGGCTCCAGGGGGACCTCTCTGCAATTACCGGACAGGAGGATGTAGCAAAGCAGAGGTCATTCTCTCCTCACAAGCTACAAGCAATAGGACAAGAGGAAACCTCTTCAAGTTGCGCCACGGGAGGTTTAGATTGGATATCAGGAAAAAATTCTGCACAAAAGGGTTTTCAGGTATTGGAACAGACTTCTCAGGGAAGCAGTGTAATTGCCATCCCTGGAAGTGTTCAAAAAATCTTCTCTACCCAGTCCTCTTTCAACCTAAAGGCTTGAAAAAAGTAAGTCACTGCAAACTACTGTGTACTTTTGGATGACGTCTCTTCTGTAGTAGAAAATGAAAAAAAAATCTCTGGGAAGAACAGGTAGAAGTGTTAGCAGGTATTATCAAGAAACAGTCTTATTTAAACAGAGCCCAAAAAAACAGATAATCAAACCAAGACTGACTCTGCAAGTGCTTCTGTACAAACCCTTACAAGCTAATACAAATGGATTGGAGTGTCTGAACTTTCACAGTGAATATTCCAAAGTTGCAGTCTTGGTTTATATGTCAGAATGGGGGCAGGTTACAACATTAGAATAACAGCTTTGTGCTTTAAGGACAGTGAAACTGGATAGCATTAATAGGCCAAATGTCACCAAAAGGTGACTCAGTCCACGTGGATAGAAATTGAATGAATATGTAGCAATTATTCTGGAAATATACCAGTAGTTGTAATACAGAATGATAATGATGAAGAATATGGAGGAAGATGAGGATTGCTGTGGTGTTAGAAAACAGTAATATCCAGAGAATTCAGTTACTTTTCCATGTACTAGGAAGAAGTCACAAAAAGTATGATGTGGAAATAATAGTCAAGTAGAAATTACTTCATTGAAGGACCCACAAGAAAAATTCTGATTTTGTTCTGGGGCTTCATTTGCAGTTTATATGCCGAAGAGTTGTAATAGATGATGTAACGTATTTTAATCCAGTTTTCTTATTAAAAATGAAAGGGCCTCCCAAAAAAGCCTTCACTTCCCATTATAATATTTCAGAAAGAAAGTAGATAAAAATGAGGAAACAATCAAAGGCATATTAAAGGAGCAGTGTAAAGGGTAAAATACATAATAGGCTATGGATTAAACCATGGATTAACCTATTAAACTATGGCTCTGGTTTATTGTGTTTTCTGTAAGTGTTCCAAGTTTAATGGTATGTTACAAATCAGAGAGAGTTTGCTATATAAATCCGTGGTGCAGAACTTGTTGAACACTATATGATTGTAGTTTCTCTATCTCACAATGAAGGTAGTGTCACTAAAAATGTACAGAAGACATGGAACCACTTTGGTGCAAAGATGATTCTATGTAACCTGGGAACAATTGGCTGGGGAGGGAAATGGGAAATTGTTCATAGCTGAAATCAGCAAAATAATTCAGTTCATGGAGAAGATGATTAGGAATGACTGAAGGGGCATTCTTCCTGCGCATTGTAACTGTAGAACATGCATAGGATTGGGAAGGAATTAGACACTTACTGGCCCTCGTTAGAAGTGTCTAGTGTGAACGATGGTGATCTGTAACCGCGGAAGGATCACAAGTTCTTCAGCCACCAACTGAAAAAAATGGGTGTGCCCTATGTATGTTCTGTAGTTCTGACTTGTGTTTAATTCCTTACTACGAAGAGAATATTCAGTTCAAGGGTGAAAACATGTACTTGAAATGCTGGAAAGCCTTGTACTGTGAAAAATGTCACCAATTCAAAAGCTGAATTTTTATTTTTTCAAGAGAGCATGTTTTCTTAGTCTTTCTGTACTTTGGTAATGTCACTTGCTTGACATGTATCTTCAAATAATTTTTCATGATAGTTTCTGGCATTTCACCAAATTGCCCAAAAATACTGCTTTTATAATAGAAATAGAAGGAGCAGGTTTTGGACTTCTTTGGATAGATCTTCAGGGAGCAGTTGGGCTTTTCTTTTAATTTTTTTTTCCCCTTAAATTGGCCTCCCTTAAGTAATTTTGCTGGTATTTGCAGTATGTTGATTACATACTGGAATAGTAAAACTTAGAATATGTATTACTTAAATACGAATACATTCACATTATTCCAGCTGAATTTTCTTCCTAAATCCTGAAACTGTCCTACATTCCTGCACAAATATTGCTGTATGAACAGAGGGGAAGGTTTTTACCCTGATTTTTTTTAGGCTGATCTGATCGTGCTTGTGTTTTTGGATAACACTTCTTCCAGCAGCTAATACACATAGCAGCATGAGTCAGTGCCTGTTGACCTTGTCATATTAAAAATGTTTGAAAGAGCTTTAATCTGCCCCAGTGCATTTCAAGTAACCATAGTTAACAGTCACTGCCTTTACAGAACTCTTTGTATTCTCTCAAGTAGGTCTAGATGTCCTCCTGATACAGGTAAATTGCATGCACAACAATACTGAGCATTTTTATTTCAAGAATTATTTGTCTTGTTTCCAAATGAGTTTAGCATAGGATTTTGTTCATTTGAATTCAAATGAACAAAATTCTTAATGTGTCTAAATCACTGTCTATAATCCAAGGAGAAGTTCAGTTAAGTTTACTTTGTCTGTGATTGTGTAGCAAAATTATTTAGTAGGTGTATGAAGTAGGTGTATGTGAAGAAGTTGTACATTTGCTTTGCTTGTGAATGGGCAGTTTGTTTTTTCAGTCCCTGTATAGAATTATGGTATCATTTAGGTTGGGAGACGTGTCTGGAGGCCATCTAGTCCAGCATGTTCTGAGCAGCCCTTTAGAAGAGGTTGCTCAAGGCTGTTTGCACTTGAGCTTTACGTATGTCCAAGAGTGGAGATTTCACTGTCTCTCTAAGCAACCTATTCCCTTGTTTGACTGCCATCAAAGAGAAAGCTTTTTCCTTGCAGCTAATCTGAATTATCTGTCACGCAGCTTCTGTCCGTTGGCTGTCACTCTGCACCTCTGGGAATACCAGGGCCTGCCTCCTGTATGTATGCCTTCCCATTAGGCAGCTGAGGATAACACTAGTGTCTTCCCTTGTGTTCTTGTAATATGGAAGTCTTTTGCCTCAGAAGTCCTCTGTTGGCTGAATATTCTCAGAATCCTTTCCTCCCCTTTTCAAAGAAGTGTATGTAGCCCAATTGAAGTTCTCCATTAGAGAGCAGTTGAAAGCATAAAGCACTCAAATTACAATTCTCTGAGAATTACAGTTCCATTTTGAATCCAGATATTTTCAGCTTGAAGTGTGAGGGTTTTTTCAGGCTCTCTTCCAACAAAATATCAGAATCTCATGTGTGTAAAGCAATCTTTTATAGGAAAAACTTGAGCTTTGCCATTCAATATAAAATTTGGTTTTGCCAGAAAGCTTTTAAGCAGATGTCTAATGCATCTTAATGCAGCTGAATGCATTTTTACTGCTGCCAGAGGAATTGTACCCTAGTGTTTTTTGAACATTGTGACCTTAGTCATGTTTCCCAAGCCCTCTGAAAGTTCATCTTCTGTGTATTTAAGTTGTCTCAGTTTCTGATGTTGCAACCAATTTTGATTTGGTTGCAGTTGTTGACTCTTTTTAATAACCAGCTTGTTTTTATTTTACTACTACACCAAGAGTCATAAATTAGTGTAGTTTTCGTGTGTTTTTCACGTATTAAACATGAACTTTCTTTGGAATATCCAGGAGACAAAGTAAAACAAAAAGAAAGGAGAAGTTATTATATAGAACCATGGTGTTTGGTTTTGTCAAATGGATTCAAACAGGTTTAACTGCTCAAAATGTACCTTGCATAAGTATGCACACTGCAGTATTTGGCAACATAACCTTACTGTCTTGGTGTTACAAAGCAAACATCAAACAAGATGGTTTTATCTTCTGAGGTTTATAAAGAAGCATTTTGGATTTTGGTTGGAGGAATATATGACTTAAAGTGTAGAAAATACTGGTATTTCAAATAAGCAAAAAGGAAAGAGAATCAAATATGATTTATTGTCTCACCTCACACAGTGAAATTTAACTTGTTCGTATTTGTAAAATACAATGAGATTCTTAGGGCCCAGTGTTCAAGGTTGATGAACATGGCTCCATTTCTTTAGTTTACTCTGCATCACACCTAGATATGTTTTACCTGGTTTGAGCCTTTTAAAAGGACAAGCGACTTTCATCTTCTCAAGCTCATTCCCTGGAGGACAAGTTTTGGAAAAGTCTTTTCATCTTGAAAGGTTTTAAAATGGCCCACTGTGGCAGGAGGAGGCAAATGCTGTCCAGTGCTTGGATTCCCAGAGGAATGAGAGGAAAAATTAGAAGAGTTTTACAACTTATTTTTTATGGGTAACAGCACTGATAAAAGCAAATACAGCTAAGGTTAGAAGGACTGTGTGAAAGCAGTGAAAATTTCTTTTCAAGTATTTCTCATGACATGCACTGAAAGTGCTCATAGCAACTATCACCAGGGAGACCAGTGAAATCCTGAAAAACCCTAAGGTCAGATGTGAGCACCAGGAGACATTCCATCTCGGTTAACTGGGCTTTGGACCAAACAATCCCTTTTTCCTCCATTTCAATGTTTTGGTTTTTTTAATGGTTGAAGAACACTGTGCCTTAGAATAAAGTAATTCTTCATTGCTGAAAAAACACAGATACAGACAGTATTACGTAAGGCTAGCATGGGGCTGGCATCATAATGATCTCAAACCTCAGAGTAAGCTGTCAGGATACCAAATGGCTGTGAAAATTAGCTGTAATGGACGTAGTTAAGGGATATTAGGCATGAGTCCACAGTCTTAACAGCTTACAATTTCTTTTTTAACATATAATGGCCACCTCCTGCAGGCACTGACTTTTTTTTTTTTTTTAAATTAATGGGAAATTTTAAGTAACATCAGCAAATTTCTGGTTTAGGTCAAAGGTTGGACTCGATGATCTCAGAGGTCTTTTCCAACCTGGTCGATTCTGTGATTCTGTTGACACAGAGTTGTTAAGTGCAAAACCTGGAGATACACTGAAGAATGTGTTGTTTGTGTTTGTTTTATTCTTAGCTTGTAAATTAGAAGGAAGTATTTCACAATAATCTCATGAATGGTAAGTAAAAAATTATGTTAGAAATTCAGAATGTGTAATTGGCAAATCCTGGGACTATTTTTCCATGTTTTTTGAAAGGGTGACTGCTGGATCCAAATGCCCTTTTTCTCTATAAACAGTTAAACAATGGGTATGACATTCTCAGTGGTACTGTCAGATTTTTATTTTCTTTCAGTTCTTTCTTGAAGGAGAGCATCTTTGCATCTTTTTCTTCATGCCTCTTAGTTGCCTTCTTTTTTTCAACTTTATTTTGCTTTTTCTAGGACTTCATTCTATTTCGTTGCAAAAAGTCTCAATGTATATTGCTGACTTGAGGTTTATCTGTAACTTTTGCTAGTTTTATAGGTGGGTTCTGGAAAATGCACAGTGGTGGACGTCATGCCCTGGCTCGCTCTCCAGCCAGTTGCCATCCTCCACTCATCTGACACATCTTCCTTTTTGTGGCCTTTTTATTGCTGCTTTTTAAATTGAGAGCAATAAATAGGCCAACTGGCATAAAAAGTGGGGATAGCTGTTTTCTGCTATTGATTAACTTATGCATGACCACACTTTTTAATTTGTGTGGATAAACAAAAATGAAGCAGCCGGCCAGCAGCTCATTTCTTACGTAACCTTGCCAAATGAGTCTCTTTGGGCTGCAGCCTGGATCAGTCGGTCTGGCCTGTATTGATGAACCCTAGCAGTAGTGGAAAGACGTGGCAGCTGTTAGTGTTGTCACTGGCTTCACGGATCTGTGGCCTGATGAGCTCTGTGTAAAACAAATGGATAGAAAAGTCATGGAGGTTTGTGCTATGGTGGGGGTATCCTTCACACTCAGGAATAAATCAGATCTCACTGTAGTGACTGCTGTATTTAAGTTTTTGCTAAGAGTGTCTTCAAAATGGCCTATGCAGCTGTTCACAAGAGCTGTCAGATCATGCTGCTTCAATGCCAATGCACTTCTGCTGCTGCCTTCATCATCCCCCATAAATGCCCAATGAGCTGATAGGGTTTTGCAGTTTCTGAGCAGCTCTGCTGGCTGCAGCCCGGCTGAACCCACAGCAGACGTGGAGAGCAGGGCCCTGGTGGAGTTGTGGTGTTTTGCTCAGGGCTCACCTGTCCAGGTGAGGCCAACCCAGGCAAGAACAGTGGTGAGGCTGGCAAAAAGGAGGCAAAATAGGTGAAGGTCTGTGTAGGAACAGGTGACTGACTACCTGTGCCGTGTTCCTAGAGGACTGGGATAGATCTGCTTTCCTTGGGATGATGGTTGTAAGAAGAAAACATAAAAGGAAAGCAGAATGCATTCCTATAGAATTGACCAGATCTAATGTTCTTTGTGTTATATCACTTCTGCAGTGTCAGGATGAGGTGTAACATTAGAGAGATTTTTATGCCTGTGGTTGCAGAGCAAATACCAAAGCATTTATTGCATTTTCCACTAGATTTCATGCTTATGCTTCTAAACTATTCAACTTTGGTATACAAAAAGAACTCAATATAGTTCAGAGCTGTTAACGTCTACAAGGAATGTCTTAGTTTTACAGTAACAAACTATCCCTAATATTTTAAATTTTGCCTTAAAACTCATAATTAGATGGCTTTCAGATGCTGCTGGCACCATCATAACTGTGATATCCCCAGCTGCCTTTGTGCTGATCTTAGTTTTAGCTTAGAACAAGGCTGAAACTTCTCACTGAAGTTAGTGATGCTCTCACATCTACACCACCCTAATTCAAACCTAATAAAAGACTGGAAAGTTTTCAAGGAAAGAATTGATTTTGTTGTGAAAATGGAAACGTTTTTAATACTGATCTTTCCTGCTATATGAAAGAACAAACCGATTTGACCTTAATTTTTTCTTTATGTAAAACAAAAGCTCTGAATTTTCAATACCTTTTATGCCATTTGCCAAACTTTGTGGCTTGATTGAGTCGGATGCATTGTTTGGTTCGCCTTGGGTATTCACAGTAGAAGTGCAAAACACAAGAGAAGGAAATGGCTTTTTCTCAGACTTCTATAAATGCTTGTAGTATGCCTTTTATAGTGGGTTTTCTGCCTTGATTTTTAATGGGGGGAACATGATAATTCTGCAGTTAAAAAGGACCTGGCTGGCAGTGTTATATTATTGGGGTTTTTATGATCATTATAAATTACTGAATTAGTTGCATAGATGTTCCCAATTCTGATCACAGCAGGGGTGGGTTTGACTTTGAAGGATTGCTTTTGTTTGGATTTATAAGCTCCATCTCAAGCATTCTGCTTTACATGGGTGTACACTGAAATCTTACTATATGAGACTTCATTCCTGCTGTATGCTCATTTTGCTTGCCTCAAATGATGTTGTATGGTGCAGTGACTACCACAAAATACACATCCCAAAAAATCGTGATTGCTGGGTGGGCAGCAGTCTGCCTGTGACTTCCTGGCATCTCCAGCTGTGCCCTGTCTGAGCCGGAGACCTTGAACCCTCCTCATCTCCGGGAGGAAGCATGCAACTCTCCCACTCTTAGGCGGGACCCTGAGTTTCAGTCCTCCAATGATAGGTTCTGGTTTCCTCACTAAGACTAATTTATTCCCTAGGCTGTGTAATTTTGTTCTTTTTGGAGCAAGGACACACTGGATTTAGAACAAAACCTGTACAAAATAAGCTTTGGCTTTGGAAACAGTAAAATTGTTTAAATGCAGTGCGTGTTTACTAAATGTTTAGCCAGCACTGGATGAGCTCAGATCTTTCCTTGGAGCTCCCCAGTGCCGACGCCTTTGGGAACCCCTGATAACTCATCCAATCTTTGAGGCAAAGGTGCTGTTTATCCTGTAGGGTAAACCTTCGGTCTGCTTGTGCCAGCTCTTCCCAAGCAACATTTGCACCTAATTGGAGACAGAGTAAATTAATTTCTTGAGAGGGCTTGGCCCATTGTATTTCAGGGGTACACTTAAATGTTCTTATCTAGGAACCCATTATGTTCCTTCCATGCTTGCTCTTCCCACAGCCCCATTGAATTACAGCATTAAGACATACAATAACTGCTCTATTAGATGATGTTGAGTTAGGGAGTCTCAACAACTGACTTATGGTGCAATGCCTTAACTGTTTTTTTGCATAGCAGCTTTCTTACCATTCATAGCTTCATTGTGTATCATTTCTGTTTCACAGCTTATGTCATCACTCTTCTGAATCATGGCCGATAAATTGGTATGTTTCTTACTCCATGGTTCTGTCACGACTTTTCTAATAAGTGTGCTGGACTCAAACAACACAATGTGAGGGGTTTTATAACTACTTTGCAAATTATGTGATACTTCTGTCTTTGTAAAAGCGAAGATTGATCTCTGCATCTACTGGAATTTTTTGAGACCTCTATCTCTGCTGGTAAACTACTTTATGTCATCTCCCATAAAATGGACATTAGTAATCATTAAAATAAGCAGCTCAGAACAAATGCTTAAACAGTTGCAGCTGGAACAGAACGTGACCAAATCACAGTGAAATGTGTGATATGTTAATGGTAAGTATGGGGGGGTGGGAGAAGAGGAAAGGGGGCTGGCAAGCTGGCAATACAAGGCAAAAAGGGACAAAGGACATCATACCTTGTGAGAGTTCCTAGAGCACTCTCTGAGGGAAGACCTCAGTTTCATCCTGACCATGTGTGCTGGTTTAAAGGTAAACCAGCATGAGAAATGAACCTGACTCAACAGTTACAGAGTTACAATTTACTAAAAAGATTACAATAAATACAATCATACAAAGAAAAAGTTGGCTTTAACCCACAAAAACCAGATGTATAACCCAGTACCCTGGGGCTTGAACAGAATGGTGTTCCTTAGCCCCTGTGCTGAGCACCACGTGGTCCCCTGAGTACAAAGTAAAAGGGAAACCTGTTGGTGAGGATGGTGGTCACAGTCTGGTCAAGAGCAGCAGTCACAGTCCTGTTGAGGTTCTGGTCCTCCTCTGGATCTGACCAATGCCACCAGAAGTCCCAAAACTCAAAGATTGTATATGGTCAGGTTCAGGTGAGAATGCCCAGTACCTCCACCCAGAGTTGGGAGTTTCACAACGGGTGATTTAACTCAGTGTGTCATGGGATATTTTGGGAATCTTTGATGGTTTAGGTCCTTGCAGCTGCCTATTGTGCCAGTCTCTAATAGCCCATTAGCAGATATGACCCCTCAGGCTGAGTGTGAAGGTTCTAGTGCCTCCCTGGAGTGGAGTTATCACAGCTGAGTCACTGGTGTGAAGACAGAAACATTCCTGTGCCTTGCAGGGTCCTTTATCACCCAGCTGGTAGCCTGAGGGTTCACGTATGGCCTGGGCAGCTGCTGCAAACACTCCATTACTAACAGTTCATCAGAAATTACACAGAGGGTGTAGAATACTCAATTTTGGTTACACCCACACAATGACAAACTGCTCCGGACTGCTGTAACTGGGACACCATGTCTGGAGGTTGTGGTTAAATCCATTGTATCAGATTTCTGTAGATCTGGATTTCTCTCTCAGCTTACCTGCGTGGCTTGAATAATATAAAGTAGGGATGGTACTTTCTTTGTCTTTTTGCTGATGGTAAACTTTGGCACAATGTCATGTGTTTGTAGAACCACCAGTGAGGACCTTTTGCCTCCTTCACCAGAGGCAGCAGTAGAATTTGCTTTGGTTTCATTGATGCAAAACTGGATCTTAAGTGATCTTCTCACATGATTGTTTTGGCTTTAGTTTTCATTGTTTTCTGAACTTAAAATTTTTAATCTACTATTAGTTCATAGAGCTGTTTTTTAAAAAGAAAACCATCAAAATACAGTGAGAACTGTAACAATCCATGAAATATTGAAGGAACTGTGTACTGGATTTGTACTGAACTATCAGTGATGCCTCCTACAAAACTGTGCTATGTCTCTGAATTGCTTGTCTTGGATCTTAATGTGTTTCTGCATGCATGAAAACTGAGATGCTTAGGTGATCTATGTGAGATTAACTAAATCTCAATGCATGGAAAAATTTCCTCTTCCTAAAGGTAAATTTTCAACAAGAGAAACCATAATAATTTTATGATTCTTGTTTTATTTACTTTTTTTTTTTTTTAGTATAAGAATGTAAACACAGTGTTGCCTGGAGCACTTGGAAGTCTGGCTCTTTCTGCTCTCATTGCATCATCATGACACATGGCTCTGTTAAAACTCAAATATTTCTGTTCCCAGTCTGGAGCACCCACTGCTTGCACTGGATTTGGGGAGGATAGTCTTCTTTTTTGTGGGGGTCAGACTTTCCTGAGTCATTGACCAGCTGAACAGTGAGCATATGTTTCACTGCAAGTGCCTGTAGCCCTGCTAGTGCCAACATAGCTGTGTTATTCATGCTGGAAATGTGTGGCTCTTCACAGGGTCATGGCCGCATAAGAAATTTTTGTATTATAAATTTTTGTTGTGGTAACTGTCAGTGGGTTTTGATGACACTACTGCTATGAGCATCAGAAATAAATTATGGTTTAGAAAATGTACATCACTTTAAGTTCATGCTTGCTTTTCTGACTTCCTCAATATATTGGAATTGTACAAACACAATTATGCTGGCACTTTGAGAAGCTCTCTTAAAATTTTCAGTTTTTAAATATACAAAACTGCCCATCAGCATTCCAGTTTACCTCTCTAAAAGCCAGTTCCCGTTTTCCTCTTAAAAGCTTCAGATGATGATCTGTTTTCTCTCAGAATAAAAGGAACTTGTCTGTTTGTATTCCTTTATACTTCAGATTTTTAACCTGTTTTCCCCAGAAAATACATACCATGAGATCCTGCTGTGTCCATCCGTCTGGCTTGCTGCGTTCTCCTTCCAGCACCTTTTCAACTTGTGGGCAGATCTCAGTCACATGGGTCAGAGGGTCAGCAGTCTGAGAGACAGGATGCCCCTGAGAGCTTTTGCAATATGCATAGCTGTTTGTAGGAGAGAGGGTTTATTCCTGTTCCAGCTGAGGGGTGTGCTAATTAGCTCATCTTTCATTAGCTATCAGGAGACATAAGCAAACAGGTTACATCACTTCTGCTTTTATTTTTCCCTTTCCTCCGCCCTTGCCTATACTTTTTGCCATTTGTTTCCCCTCTCAAACAATGTCACTCTCTTGGGAGATCCTGTTGTTTGTCATCCTGTTATTTTGACCAATACTCTTGTCTTTACTCCACAGCTGCTTATCTTTTGAACTTTGCTTGCCTAAAAATTATTGAAGATGCTGCAGGGAAACCAGCTGGGGGTCAGAAAAGCCATCAGAGGCTGTACAGTCTGTCAGGAAACAGGAAACCGAAGTTATACTGTGGGGGTTCTCTGCTGCAAGGCTGCAACCAGTGGAAAGTCTAATCCTGCCATCCTTTATTCTAGTGACTAATTCTAGTTTGTGTGCTCAGGCTCTGGGAAGTCAGCAGTACCTGTCGGTGTTTGTAAAGAGTTGCTGGACCAAGTCCTTATTTTAAAAGGCGGATAAATTGTCTCTTGCCTTTGAAACTGGTGCCAGCAGGAACAGTCTGAGCATGGTGAGAAAAAAGATGTACTTTGGTGAGCTAATCGCTTGAATGTTCAACAAATGGCTAAGTGGTAAACTTTAAGCAGATTATGTTACACTGATTGTTTTCCCTGTTTGTTTTTTTTTTATGTCAAATATATCACAATGTCATGTATGAAGACATGCCTCCAAGTAGAACCACAAACACTTATAGGGGCACTTGCTTCAGACAACATATGGCACATCCTATGAATTATGTACAGCCAACATATGGAGAATGGAGACAGCCTAAGGAAATGATTAGACCTGTTACAGTAGCAGTGACTGTACATTATTTTCACTTGACTGGGAAAAATGGAATTTTACTCTAGATTGGGGCCAAGATTGTTGCTTCCAGGTGCAATATATTAACAATGCAGATGAATATTTAATGGTTTCTAGGAAATGTGGTGGTTTAGTTTTGGCTACAGCTTTAGTTAATTGAAAAACTAATTTTCTTCTGTGCTGAACTCTGTGTTTCTGATGTAGCTGTTACAGTCTTGTTGCAAGATTAGCAGCATAAAAATGGATCTCAATTTTTGTAAGTGTATTATTGTAAAACACTGTCACCCACCAGCAAATATCCCACTCCAGATGTGGATGAATTTCATGAAGTTTGTATTTACCAGTTCTTGTTTTTCTTGTTTGGAAAAGTAGATTTTATGTTTTTACACTAAGGTTAATTGCGTTGTTCCACTAACAGGATTTGTCCATCTTCCAGCGGAAGTGCTATTAGTAGAATGCTGATAATGCAGAGTTTGGACTCTTTTTAGTGTGAAAGACACAAAGTTTTTTAATTTAAATTCTGGCTCTGCTTCTGAGGCTTGTCAGATGTCTTCCATAGCATCTACTTCCTGAAAAAAACGCCTAAAACTGGCTAGCCCACAGCACTTCCCTGCAACTGGAAAAGTGCCCACGTGTGACTGGGCACCCAGGACATTTGGGCCAGCTGTAGAAGTCAGTACTGGGTGGTCTTGCTGGTTCCAAAGTTTCTGCTACAGTTGAACAAGAAATCCAGAGATGACATTTTAAATTTAGATGGTTCCAGTTTGCACTGCAGAAGTGAAAACCTTCTGAAACTTTATCTTTGCGATTCAAGTATTGCAAAACCAAAGAAACAGAAGTCATAGAAAAGAATGACCTTTTGTACCTCAGAGTTTCCAGCCAAACCTGCTGTGCACTGGGAACCTGACAGAAGTTTAAGTACCAGACTGCTGCTCTCAAGCCTATCTGAAAAGCACTTGTGCCATCCATTATCACCTCTTTTCTGATAGCATTAGCCATTTAATTCTTCCCAGCTGACTGATAGTTAAATAGGTGTTCTTCAGCCTCTTAATTATATATGTTTGCCATCACACTCTCCTAGCCAGACTGCTAGGAAGTGCTACGTGCTGATAATGAGCTAAATCAGAGTCTTATTCTCTTACTTCTGTCACTGTTGTTTTCAGCACTCTGTGTATTAGGTATGTGAACATAAGTTTACTCAAGATAGTAAAGCATCTAGTTTTTGCACACTGTAAATCCACAGAACTCATGTGATTCCAAAACACTGATGCTTTCTGGCTTTACTTTTCCTGAAGACATCTGTCAGAGTATGATATAATAGCTTTCACTATGGATAATTCACAAGTGCTTCACAACATTTATATGCAAAAACTTTATGGGAAAGCTTTTACCTCTTCTATGGAGGAAGAAGAGTAAAGGGCATGAGTGTCTCAGTCAAATGATGAACAACATTACTTTTAGAAGGGGAAATTTTTAGGTAAATCTTCATGTCCTTGTGTCTAGGCCATATGGTGAAATCTGGTTGATTCTGAAAATTCAGGGGACTTTCCTTTAAGAGAAATTGGAGTGAACATGACTCTTCTCCTTTTGAAATTATCAAAATTTAGAGCAGTGCTGCCTTGCTCTGCATAGGTGCCTGTTAAGGTGTGTGTGATGTGCCAGACATAGATTTGGATGTCACATATGCAGCCGTAGATGATGTAACTCTTAAAAGGTGTTGAAATTACTCGGTGTGATACCTCTAAAAATTGAGATCCTAGTTTTACTACAAGTCTGTATGCTCACAGAGTTTTACTA
Organism: Campylorhamphus procurvoides; assembly: GCA_013396655.1. Lineage (NCBI taxonomy): Eukaryota > Metazoa > Chordata > Aves > Passeriformes > Dendrocolaptidae > Campylorhamphus > Campylorhamphus procurvoides. The sequence continues at coordinate 955,118 of WBMV01000441.1, forward strand.
CAAATCCAGAGTCTGGGATCCTGAATGTTTTCTCTTCTGTGTTCATCATATCAGCATCCGTAGAAATGAATATCCACACTGCAGGAAGATCGGGAAATTCTGCCTTGTAGTGTATTGGACAAGATTTCTTGTACAATTAGTCAAAATTCAGCATAACATTTGAAAGATTTTAAATCAGAACAGAATATTTTGATAATGTCTTTTAGAAAGTTCTGACTGAATCAAACTTCTCCTGTGTTACATTGAGTGAGGCCAAGATTTTCTAAGAAGAAAGTTTTCAATCACTTCAAGTTTTGTCTGTTGCCCTGATACTCCTGCTGAGCTTGGAACTAGCCTTAAGTTGTGGATCTCTTGATAAAAGTAAGAGTTTCTAAATGCAATTGTGCTTTTATGGCAATATTTATTATTGAATATCTTGACTGCTGGAAAAATACATATGAGTTTTAGGATATAGAGATGCAATGGACTTGGAAGTAAGTGAACAGAAAGTTTATTTGTTCAATGGCACTGTTACTAAGAGGCACAATGACCTAGGAGCTAACCCTGCAGTTCTGCTGCCTGCTACAGTGCAAGTCACCAGGCAGGCTTGTAATCAGAAAAACATCCTTTTACTTTTGAAGCAAATGTGGTTTTTTCTCAGTGAGAGGCAATGAGAATATCACCATCCATTTTAGATGTGCTTTTTAATTGAGAGTTACAGAAGGCTTTGTTTCTAGGAGTCTAAGGATTTGAACTTGAACTTAGGGATTTTTCACAATACTTTCTCCACTCTGAAAAATGCAGCCACCTTGCTGAGTTTCTCCAAGAATTCAAAAAGTTCAGGTGGACAGTTTAATAATAAATTTTATTTGTAAATCAGAATTGCCTTTTAACTGCTGCTTTTCATCTCACTAATGTATGCATCAACTCCTTTCCAAACCAGATAGTATCTTTCAGACAGGAAGCAAAAAATGATAAGCCAACTTCTTACTATTCAAAAGCACCATTTAAGTCTCTAGTCAGAATTTTAGACTTGCAACCAACATAATACAGAAAAATGACAACTTCATTTTGGAGCTTTCAAGGATGAGTAAAGTTACAAGTCATGAGCAAATCATATTGTAAATGTAGATTGGTTGAAATGTTGCCTCACAATTTACTTAGGATATTTTTACATGACTGTTGTTTAGTTGTGTAGTTCCTTTTTTTTCTTTCTTTCTTTCTTGTTTTCAGTCTATTTGCCATCTGTACTGGAAGCTCTTGCACTCTTCTCAACGGTAGCACTTATTTCCTCTTGTAGCCCCAGCTGCTGGAAGTAGATGTAGAGAGCTGTAGGGCTCTTCTGCCTTTGAACCTGGACAATAAACTGCTTGTGACTACGCAGATGTTTGTTTTGTACACTGAAGGCAGCATTGCACGCAATTTCCTCTCTTCATACTACAGATGTCTACATACTTGAGTTGTAGAAATGGGCTTCTTGACACCCAGAACAAAATGTTTTTCTTAAGAAGCAGGAGGGAGTTACTAATATTCAAACCCGCAGCATAGCTTTCAAATGAGATGTTTCAAAAGTACTAGTATGCAGGTAAACATGTCTTGTATTTGCTCTCTAACCAAATTCTTCACTCCTCCTGCATTTCTTTTGCCATCAGGGCCAGGCATTATGTCAGTCAGCATGCTATGGGGTCAGGCCTGTAGCTGGCAGGAGGGGCTGGTTTGGGTCTCAGAACTGCTCTCATATCTCCTTTTGCTGCTACTCAGCTGTTTCTTCAGTGTTGTGCCCTTGATTCCTCTGGTGGGACATCAGACAAGTCCTCTTGCCCATGCTTGCTTGCCTTAGTTTCCCAGACACTGCACCAGCATACCAATAGCTGCCTCACTTTATACAGTGCTTTGTTAAAGATGGTGTAGAAGGTTACTGTGGTATTAATAATATGTTTTTTTAATAAGGGCTGCCTCTGTGAGTCACAGCAGATGAGCACCTGTAGCTTTAGCTTGGACGCTAGTGTTAACCACAGGAGACTAGAATAGAGTCATGGTGTAAGGGAGCAGCTGAGGATGGGGAATTGATCGTGAACTCTGATAATGAGATGCACCACAGTCTTTGTAGCTCTTAGATCCTTTGTGCCCAACTTCTTGAACAAGGACAAGGAAAGAAGATCCTCTGATCACGTCAACACCTTTTCTCCCTTATTGCAGCATGTATGGAGTGACAAAAACATTCTTTCCTCATCAGTATATGATGGCAGCAAGAGGAGAGAGACTGTGTCATCTCTTTTTCACTTCTGGCAGCAGGCAGGGAGAGATGAGATGTAATGCCCAGTAGAGTGAGAAAAGCCAAAGAGGAAAAAACTAGGAGGAAAGAAGCATAAGGAACTGAATACGAGTTTTCAAGATAGACAACTGTGTCTTTAGAGCACAAAAAGTAGAGGACCAGGGGAAGAGGAAGAGTAATACTGAAATGGGACTGGCAGTGTAACACCGCCTGGCACTGGGCTGTGTAGAATATGGTAGCTCAGAGCCAGGGGTCCCTCACATGCTCTGCTTTGATGACCAGCAGCCAGTGCAAGGTCATGACACGCACCTGGTAACAGCAGCAGTGAATCCTTGAGGAAACACTTAGGTCAAAAGGTTAGAGGGTGAAACGCTTTTCAGTCTTTTGGCTTTTGATCCCTATGCATTTCACACCTAGTTACTAATTTCATTTATAGCATTAATTACCCAGGAACTTTTTCACTTTTTGTTGGGGAGTATGTTTTTAACGTGTCAGCAAAAAGCTCCAAAATCCTTAAAGTTTAAGTCACAGATCTTAGCCTGAGTGACTCCCTCTGATGGCTTGGAGATTGACTGAATTGAAGTTGGTGGTGTTCCTTTAAGACTCGAAATGATAAAGGAGATAAAGCCAAGCCAGCTGAGCTCTGCAGCAAGGCAATTCTGGGAAGATTATCGCCCCATTAGAGCTTCTCATTCTGCCATAGTTATGGTCCTGTCATTACTGTGGTTTTCTAGCTATCATCTTACACCTGGAAAGCATTAACACAGGATTCAGTTCCAGTGTAGTATTCCTTCAAATGCATTTGTTTGTGAAAGTAAGTTATCTGTTGCATTTGATGTGACATAATAATTGTAATTCCTTTCTCCTGTGACAACTCCTTGGTTTTTTCTTGTGAATGGTTTTTTGCCACAGCATTTCCTTTCTGATTTATTTGTTTCATGGTTTTAAACCCCTTTGAACAAAGAGATACTTGGTTCTGTTTCTTATTTAAATGCCATAGTTACACTCTTTCCTGACTAGTATGTTTGTAGGCATTTGTAACTTCTTCTGTGTTAGCATTCCAACATCTGGGCTTAAAGGGCCTTGATAAGTGCCTGTGATCCATAATAAGCACTGGCTGTCATCTTTTATGAAACTCTTATTTCAGCAGTTGCCTTAGGACGTCAAGTATATGTTGCCTTCTGTCTTCCTAACAGAGGGGGGAAAAAGGAGTTGGAAAGACCAGTAGCAATAAGGGAAGTGTTGCTGTAGTTAAAAAAGGTGTCCCACTGGTGCAGGAGAGGTTGTTTCAAGTCGGTCTGCTTTGGCACACAGCAAGGAGGCATGTTTCTGCTTCTTCCGAAAAGGTCAGTATATGTGCCTGTCTAGCATGTCTGTTATCTGGTTGGTGACCTGGCCAAGCTCCTGCCTGGCAGATCTGTCCCCCTCGTACATTGATGCATGGGCTAATGTTGTATACAGCCCTTCACCAGAGGCAGAAGCCCCGAGCAATTCCATAAATCGATGTCCTACCTCTCTGGGACTAGCTGTTTCAGAGAGCCAACTCATATCACGGGAGTCTTTTCTCCCTCTCCAATAAAAATAACCAGATGTACAGGATAAGGTTATTTTCTTCTCCTGACGCTGAGTAACATCCTGACACTTCCATGCCTCAGGCTTAATGCATACATGAAGAAGCAATTACATGACAGACCATTTCCTTCCCAGCTTCCTTCATGGTTCAGTTGCTTCGTATTCCCATGTCCTCTCAGCGCTGGTTGACCTGTCCCCTGTCACAGGTGTCCCGGGACTGGCAACCTGCACAAAGATGGTGGAGGAAGGATTCACTCTGGGCATTGTACCTCCTCTGAGTTCCCTGTGGGAGGATTTCTTTTGTAGCTGACAAAACAGTTGTCAACTAAGTTGGCCTGAGGAGTGATTAGGTTCCCAAACTAGGTACTACTGTAGCTATTGTAGATACCGAGAATGGATGCTTGCCATTTTGGTGCATAGCATCCTGTGTATTGTTGCTTTGTACCACTGCAAATCCAACAGCAAGGTGGATGTGTTAAATGATTGTCTGATCCACAAAACCAAAAGGAAATTCTTCCACAGGAAATAAGGTGAAATATGTGGTTGTGCCTGCTGCAGGCCTCAGGCAAGAGAGTCATCTAACAAGGAGGAAGCTGTTATCATCCTTTTTGTTAATGCTTTACACATGCATTTTTACTCAAGTGCTTGACAATATCTTTTTTACTTTATGACTGACAGTAAAAATATCGTCTCTGTGCTGTAGACTTTGGACTGGAAGACAGTGAGCCCTTGTCATTAGTGCCATTACTTTTGCCAAGGCGTGGGAGTGTCACTTGTAGGGGAATGTATCCTTGCACTGGGGTGCCTGATATACAGCTGCCAGGTGCCTGTGCCAGGCACTGTGAGAAACGGCAGAGCACATGGTCAGATGACAGTGTATCATGCAGGGCAAAGAGGACTGTTCTTGACCTTTTTTTTCTGACGTGTGTGACTGCATATCTGAATAATTTAGGTGAATTTTCATCTGTATGTCGCTATGCCTGGATTCAGTTGTTCTTTCTGCCCCTCCCTGACTCACTGGTACAGGGGGCTGCCACTTGCTGTTTCAAGTGCTGTTTCACAGTGTGAAAAAAGGGACTATATGGAGACTAGTGGTTTACAGTCATCAAATCTTTTCGGAAAGAGGCTGGTTTCTCTTGGTTCCCTGTGTCAGCAGTGGAGAGAGAAGCAGCTCTCCCAGGGAGCAGACCAGAGGACATGGCATTTGGCTGCTGCTCTGAATCAGTGACTGAAAGAGAAGCAGGGTGGAAGATGAACTCTTCTAGGTCACAGTGATAGTATAACCCTATTATGAGGAAACCCACATGGATGAAAAACAAACCTTACCTTCGGTTCCCTCACCTGATTTTTTTTTCTTGTTGTATTCAGGTCCTGGTCTGAAAGATCATGGGGCCCATATGTGTCTTATCTCTGAACGGTCTAGAAGGAGAGAGAAGGGGGTGAGCAACCAGGGAGAGGAAGGGAGGTGGACCCATATAGTTCCTTGACAGCCCATGGTTAATCAGCTAACAGAGATCAGCCAAAGCTTCAGTCCCTCTGCACCTTAGGTCCTATGACTGATCTGGTTTGCAGTAGCCTTCTTAGCCCCTGTCACGTGTTCTTGCTTTCTCCTTCATCTTGCAATGGCAGTGAGAGCTGATATAAAGGATAATCTTTTTTACCTTGTTAATTTCTAGCGAGATCAACACCCTAAGCAGGCATAACACATGTTAGCACAGATGCAGTGCTCTAGATCCAGCTTAGGTCAGCTTTAGTTGCACCGCTGCAGTGTGCAAAGGGCAGTCAGATGGAGATTGTCATTTAACAGCAAGTATGAAGATAAGCAATAAGGTTTGACCTCTCTCATAACACCAAATTTGCTGAAATATTACTAAGTTTTGCTTTTGATAGTGCCTGTGATAAATAGGATGGCTACTGGGTTTTTGTTTGGCTGGATTTCCTTTTTCCTCAAGGAATCACATAGTTCTTGCTTCCAGAACACAAAGGAGAACTCATCCTTCCCCTTCATTACTTTCTCTGAATGTCAGAGCTTGGATTTGACACTCTGCTGCTGTCTGAGGATTTCAGGCATTGATAAGTGGCCCATGGTGGAAAAAGTATGGCCAAATACAGTCCTGTAAAACTGAAGAGTTTTGCTTTTATTCTCAACGACCACTCTGAGATGCCTTAATCTTGAGCTAATACTCCTTTGTTTAAAGTTGCTTTCTAAAAAAAGTACTATAGGTTCTTTGTAACAGTCAAATTTTATACTGAAATGCTCTTTCTCTTACTTAAAAACACCAAATAAGCCACTCCTTTCCTTTATTTTTTCTCTTTTTTAAAGAAACTAAAAAATTGAGAGTACAAAAAATTTTGAAAAGTATGAATAAGTTACAGGACCACTGTGAATTCAGTCATGGAAGAAGGTAAAGCACCTCCTCAAATCACACAATAATTTAGTGAAAGCTGAGAATAAAATCCATATTTCCCAGGTGTTGTGTTTGTACTGTCTTCACCTTCATCCAAGCAGCTTCTGTCTTTTGTGTGTGGATTCTGACATGGGATACTTATTGCCACATGAAAAACACATTGTTTCTGTATGTGTAGCATTTGTCAAACAGTGGTTTGAGATTTAGATGGACATGGTTGATAGAAAGGTCACCATTCTGTACCGCACAAGAACGAGCACGACTGGCATCCATTCATTTGATGAATACAGCTGCTGTTGAGGGCTGTAAATGGCTTCTGAGGCCAGACCTTAACAATAGATGTCTCGTATTGAAGAGTGTGCAATATTTTCAGTATTTTTATGCTGAAAAGATAGTTTTCTGAGCTGACCTGACCTTTACTCTTATTTTTTCTTAAGTGTCATCCCCATATTCAGATGTTTATATCTACAGTCTTTAATAAGGAATGTAATTAATGCCACAAAACTTAGTTCAGTATTTTTGCAGAAAAGTTTGTCAGTCTTTCCATTCAAAATCTCATGTATTCATCACTTAGATTCTTCTATCCTCTTCTGCTCATCCAAGTGTTTCCCATTTACACTGCCTGCAATGGAGCAAGTGATTCTGCTCCTCCAAATTTATTTTTTAAATACCCCAAAAACATATGGGGAATACAGAGGGAGCATATGCCTGCCAAGTAAAACATCTTGGTAAATAGAGAGCAGCATCCTGCAAAAAAGGGTGTTATACATGGCTGTCTAGTGCCTGTTGTAAAAAGATGGTGAAAATATTTCATTTTGCCCTCAAATAATTAAGGCTCTTGCTATTCCTCCTTCCCCACATTCAGAAAGCATCGACAGAGGCTCTTGAGCAATGGCAGAAGGTATTGGGATGTCCATATAGGGCAGGGGGATTATAGTGAAGGCATCCAAAAACCCCTTTTCAAAAGGAGACCTGAAACTGTTACCAAGGTAATTTTGGATTAATTTGCTTGAGAGCACCATCCTGAAGTCACCTATGGACAGAGTAGTTCAGAGGAAGAATGTAGGTGGTGGTGAATCCAGCCCAGATCAGAGGCAGATGTATTTGGCTTTATACAAGCAGTGACTGGCCGGACAGTGTGTTCTCTTGCATAGCTAATGAGTGCAGGTTTCTGGTAAGACCTGAGAGGGGCCACTGCCCCGAGTTGATGGGGTCTGTGCTGCATGGCAGGAACAAGGATGGCACTTTTTCCTATTATTTTTCAGTGAACAAATGCATAGATCTGAAGGTGCAAATTGGAAAAAGTCTGGCACTCGTGAGAATGCTGACAGGCTTGTTGAGTATTCCCCCGCCAGATGCAGCCTCTGCAAGGCTCCTTCTCCTCCTGAATCTGCTATTATTATGTCATTGAAAGCTTCTTACCTTAAATTTCCTTTGGCAGAAATTGTTTAGGTCTTTTTACTTGGAGATTGAAATAATAAAATTTCTGTCTGAATCATACTGACGTATTAAAAAAAAAAAATTCCCTCCTGCAGGAAATGAGAATGTGTGAAACTTTAGTTTACATCTTAATTACAAGGTTTTAGTGAATCAAAAGACTGAAACTGTACAGAGGAGGGAAGTTTTAATTAAAATCATTAGGTGCTCCAGAACTGAAATGTGCTTGTTCTCCTTCATTAAATAGGAATGTTTAAGGGCTTTCCTCATTTGTTTAGTTTTGGGTTTTTTTAAATCACTTCTGTCTGCACTGTCCTTGCATCCTCATGGGTTGAGATATGTTTTGGAAGTATCTTTCTTGTTCTTTCACAACCCTTGTGGATCTGCAGTGCTTGTTCAGTTTGAGTAGGAACTGCTTGTAGGTCTGCTGGAAAACTTTTTCCTAGCAAGGTGGCTTACAACCAGCTTTTCTCTTCAGGTTACGAGCTGTTCTGATCTGAATCTCTCCTTCAAGGGTGCTGTATACCTGTGTGGTTAGAGGACTCTTCCTATGGAAAGTGGGAAGTGCTTGCTTGGCTCATGGGAAAAGGAGGCTGAGCTCAGCAGCCTGGCTCGGTGCCATGCACAGTGATATTCCAGAGCGGGAGAGGCTTTTGCCAACTCCTGTCTCTCAAGCAGTTTTATAAATATGTATCTAGGGGAAGAAATATGCCTAGTTGTAACTTCCCAGTAGATTTCTATAATATTTACAAGGAGTTTTGGAGCGATTGACACAGTTTTGGGTAGGATTATTTGTTCTTCAAGCAAATCACTGCTGTTTGGAAGTTGAGAGAGAAGGCTCATCTGCAGCAGGATCTGGGTATTACAGTTCTGCTGAGTTTTCTGGCAAGCTTTTTTTTATGCCTGAAGTTCTTTGTTTTCTCAAAATTTGACCTCACTGGTCAAAACCAATGCTAGTTTGGGATGTCTTCCAGACAAGAACCATTACCTGGAACACTATGTCAGAAAGACTTGACATGTAGAACACTTAAATACTGAGCACTTACTCTTTGCTTTTCATTCTAGATAAAGAGTTCCTTTTTTTCCTCTTATCAGCATTTTGTTCCTTCAAAGTAGACAAAAGCAAATGATACTCAAAAACCTTTCACAGGATCTCCTGGCTATCTTATTCTTGTTCCTCATAATGTGAAAGTCTGTGCAGACAAGTAAAAGTATATTCAAGTTTTTTGATGACACTACTTATTTAGAATTTTTAACTTGCCTTTGGACTCCAGTCTTTTGGACCTTGCTGTTCGTAGTAAGGTGGTGTTTAGAAAGACAGCGTGGAACACCAGGATCATATGGTTTCCAGCCCTGCACAAAGGTAGAACAAAAGTTGTTGTAATAGTCTTGTACATTTCTGAACAGCATTTGTTCACATGCTCCCAAACAGATCATTGGCTACAGAATGCCATGGTTTCACTATTAGTATTTGATGTGTGTTGTGTTTCTGCTGGCAGTCTCATCTGAGTCTGGCACTTTGTTCAGCACTGAGTGGGCATACAGTAAGTTGGATGTAGAAGCTGGGTTATAGATGACTGTGCTGAGGAAAGTGCAGCTAGGTGTGAAATGGTGGTTGTTGGATAGAGAAGCCACAACAGCAGTCTTTCAGATAATACCCAGTTTGGACATGAGGAATGTACAGTTTTGGACTGAGTCAACCAGGATGACTTGAACTTCATGTGAATGTAGTCTTCGTTTCTTTGTGGTTTTCACCCGACAGAAAGCACAGGTTACCACCAAAGCGACAAAGCAATAGGTTAGCACTAAGATGAAAATGTCTATCCAGGTACAAGAGGACAGGACTGATGCTTCAGTAAACACTCTCTCTGTACTGACAGACTAGGTGTGGAAAGGAAGCCGTGGCCAAAATGCAGATTTCACAGAAACTGGGAAGACTTAAGTGCTTTTTAACTGGTTTATCTGTATTTTTGTGTCCTTTGAGATTTGTTGATAGATTTGAAATGGGTCAAGAATAGAGTAATTTGAGGCAAAGGGCTGCAGGTAACTTGAAACTGAAGGTCAGCTGGGTTTAAGTAATCCACTACCTGTTGATAAGCTCAAGTAACTAATGGCTTGCCACCATACAGTTTTCTTTTCCAGGTACTGCCTTGGCTTCTTGTTATCGCTCTACCCGTTTTTGTTTTATAAATATTTCTGATGAGAGCTCCAGTAACTTACTTGATGCAGAAGTAGCAGTTTGCTTGCCTAGAATGCACTGGTGTCTCTCTCTACTGCCACTTTCAGGGAAAGGGGATATATCCTTGTCAGCAGTTTGGCCACTGCACCCCTGGGTTCATCCAGACTGAGCAGATGTGTACTGCCCACACCTCATAACCTTTTGGTCCTTAGTTAATCTTTCTGTTTCAACTCTGTTCCCAGTACTCCTGACTGGCTCTAACTCATCTTTGTTTTAAAAGAAAAGAGTGCCCCCAAAAGCACCATTGTAAGAACCAGTATCGGGAGTATTTAGAGTATTCCTGATTAAGGAAACCTAACTGAGGATGAAGCCTCCTTTAGGAAATTGTCAAAAGCCTGTGAGACTCATATTATTTGCCAACATGTCTGATTTGTCCTTCCAACTACCCTTACTTTTTCCCCTGGTTGGTATCTGTGTTTACTGCATTCATTATTTCCAAAAAGTTTCCCTAGTATTTTGCCTGTGTCTAGAGGATGGGCTACTTACAGGATGGAGATTACTCCATCATAGATGTCACGTCTTTGATTTCTTCACTGAGTTGCGCACCATTTTCTGTGTGTTACCCTTGGTTTTTTCCAAGAATAATGAAAAATTATTTCTGCAGGTTACCACTTTGCCATCCAGCTGTTATGGCTGCTGATGTGCTTCTCAGAGCTAGCAATTTATACTTATGAAAGTCAAGATTCAATTTCAGTTTAGCTCAGTAAGGGGTAAGGGGTCTAGGAGCTAAAGATCCTGCCTTGCGCATTGCAACTCTTCCCTTTACTGACTCCTGTGGGGCTTTTGCTACCAGAATGTCTACTTCCAAGTGGAGCTAGGCAAAAAACATAAGCAATAATTGCCTTTTTTATAAAGGAATCCTTAACTAAGTAGCATTTGAAGCACTTGTCCTTGGCCATTCACTGCAGCTGCCCTGAGTGGCACATCTGTTTCCTACAGCTGTTTTTGGTGTCTTTGCTTCCACAGAACAGTCATCAGAGCCCTGCTGGAAATCCTAACCACCCATATGTCTGTTGGAGAGAAATACTTGCAGAATAGACAAACCAGGGTATTAATGTGGGAAGATCATGCAGATACTGGGTTCTACATATCATCAACTTTATATTTTTTTTGCTCTTTCATCTCATTTAAAAAAAATCAGTGATTGTTTTTTTTTTAACATCTGACAGATTGAAAAGTGTTTGCAGAGGACATGGAAATATGCAAATTATTGTAGCCCAAAAATTAATTTACTAGCAGATACTATTCTTCATCTTACTGTTTAGTGAGTGAGCAACAGTTACTTACAGTCTCACAGGAGATATTTTTTTCTATTCCCATAAGCAGGAACTTCAGTTAGTGGGGGCTTTCCTCCTTCTGTAACAACTGAAGATAAATTTAATCAAATGTGGTCCACAATCCAATCTGTACTTCCCCAGAGCAGGAAGAATCTGCTCTGTGACAATGAAGGATTTGTTTTTTCCCAGCTGCTGTTAGTGGAATTTCAGGCTCTGAGAAATTGAGTTCAAATTTGTCAGAAAACCTTCCTTTGAGGTAGGCATTTTGTTTTCTCACTTAGAAATTACACGTTTTACCAAATCAGAGCAAGTACATAGACAAATGTATTTGAAGTGTGGCAGAATTTATATCATCTTATTAATTAGGTGATATATAAGAATACCCATCTCTTACTACTCGTTTGATAGTTATAATGAGACAGAATGGTGATTATCTTTTTGCATTTATTAGGACTCCCACTGACAGAAGTAGTTATTCCATCACTATAGGAGTTATTCTCTTGTTTAATTATTAAAAATACAAACTTCTCCTCAAAGTTTGGCATACAGAACTTTTTTCATTCCCAGAATGCAATGTTGTCCTGTTTTTGAAATAATCTATTGAGTCCAATTCAGTATTATTTGCTATGTGAAAATGAGACAAGGCACTGAGATTTATTTTTGGATAATATCATAGTCATGCTCTGAAGACCAATAATCTCATACTGGGACATTCCTTTTGCAGACTCAGGTCAAGTCTCTACTGAAAAATTCTGCAGATCAAGGTCCATCTTATTCCCCAGCAAGACTTGCATATTTGCAATTAAGTCTGTACAAGAAGTGTGAAGTGTGGTGATATGATTTGGTTCAAATATTTGCTGAGTGGTAGACACAGTGCTTCTGAGTGAGGGAGGAGCCCTAATCCCCCACTGCCACAGCGATCCCTCACCAAAGCAGGGTGATGGGGACAGTCCCTGGCCTGTGCTGCCGGCTAGGAAGGTGCTCCTGGGCAATGGCTAATGCTCTGCCCAGAAGTGTGCCAGCAACCAAACCAGACTCTGCAGCTGTGGTGTATTGCCCAAGGCAGTATTCTTGCCCCATTTGGTTGGCTAGGGTAGACAGAACCTTAAGTAACTATGTGGATGTACTGACCTGAGTAATTGGCAGGGGATCTGGGCACAAAGTTTTAAAACTGGTTTTGCAGGCATCTCAGTGACATAGCTGTTTGTCTCAGTGAAGAAGAGCAGCACCATGGATCTGTTGCAGCAAAAAAAGTACTAATTTGTTTTAGGGGAAAACCACAAAAGTGCTCTATAAATTACTTTTTTGGGTTTAGGAGTTAAATGTGTCAAAGCTAAATGAGCAAAAGTGGAAGTATTTTATTGTATGTTAGGTGGGTTGGACTGAAAAGGGAAGTGGGTAAAATCCTGGCGCACAGGACAGATTCTTTTGGGGTTTTTTTTTGTTTGTTTCCTTTTTGTCCTTAACTAGACTGTTACTTCACCTTGGGACTTAAAGAGCTGTCACTGAAAGTCATGGCTGGGTCAAATGCATGCACTTATTTATGGCATGCAGCAGGGCGTGTGTGTCCTAAAAATGTTTTATTGACCTCTTAAAGATGTGCCATGCATGAAGAATCATTTTCACAGAATATAGGGATGGTGTTTCCTCTCATTATTAATTCCTGTGTTTTATTGCAGTGATAGTCATCAATGTACAGGAGGTGCTGTATCTGATTGATGTGCAGATTTCATGGCTTTTTTGCTTGTCCTGCTGCTCAGGAGTTCCTGTCCTGCACTGCCACTAGCATCTTAAGAGCTATGTCACCTGCCAGACGTTCAGAATTATTTTTTTTTGTCAAGAAAAGACACATCTCTGAACACTGAATTTCTAGAAAAAGCCTTCAGACGTTTTCACTTATCAGCTGTCCACCCTGAGATATTAAGAAGGAAGGACAGGTTTTACTGTGACAGAGCTTAACAAAATGAAATGGTGCTGGTCTGAACGCTACCATGTAGGGTTGTGAGAAAAATCTCCTTTATTCAATTTAGTTAGGATACAAATATCTGTGAGATAAAGAAGTCTAGCAGAAAAAGAAAAATTCTATTTCAGCACGTGCTGAGTACCCTGGCCATGGAGGTCCAAAAAGCATGCCCCTGCCCCAAAAATCATGCTTTTTATGTGTCCCCAGAGTCCTCCCTTGTTAGCATAATGAGAGGAGTTGGCCTCTTCTTCTGACTGGATTTGACATGCTCCCCTGTGCAGGGAGACGGGGTCTCCTGGTTAAAATGACCACTTTCCTTTGCACACAAAGGGCCTGCCACGTGGCAGGGGCCCCTGCCAGCCATATCTCTATCTATTTTCATAATTTCCTATTCCCGAATGCAAATTGTCCTTGGCGCCAGTTCCAGACAGGACCTGGTACCTTACAACTCCCACGGTATGCCTAAAGAAAATAATTCCTGAGTTAATTAATTATTTGCTTGTAATAAAACCATATTTTTATTCCCCACAGTGTGGTCTATGATGACCCTATTTGAGCAGGGAGGTTGGACCAGATGAGCCACTGTGGTCCTTTCCAAACTTACCCATCCTGTGATTCTGTGCTCACATCTGTATGGTAGGGAGGGTTCTGCTTCTCTGTGATTCTGTGCTCACATCTGTATGGTAGGGAGGTTTCTGCTTCTCTGAAGGTAAAGGATGTGTGCCAGTACTAAGCCTGGAGTCATTTCAGGGTAGTGTTGGTGGATGGGTGGTGCAGTGTCTGTTGCAGAGTGGATACACTGCTGCACTGTCCAGAGGCAGCTCCATCCTCAGCCTTGTGGCAGCTGAGACAAGAACTTAATCTGTTTTCACCCAGTTTACAAGTAAGGCAGCTAATTAAGCATAATAGGTTTTTGTTACTGTTCAGATTGTGACAAACTGGGTTTTCTTTCCTACTGGACACCCTTGTTGGATTTTTGGTTTTCTCACAGAATGTTCATATCAGTCCAGCATTCCAGACATTGTGCAAAGAATGGTTCAAAGGAGAACCGTGAGTCATTTTTCTGTTCTACTGAAAGATACCTCATTGCTGAGAAGATAAGAAAGATGTGGGAATATTGAGTTTCCTTTTATTTTTGTCATGTGCCCAAAATTTAAGTCTGCAAGGAAAGGTCCATGGTATTTTTTAACAAGTGTACGAAAAAAGAGGGATGATGGAAGCTCTTCAGAAGCTTTAGATTAAGTTTTCACATAGATCATGACACTTTAGATGCCTACTTCATGATCACCTGTCTGCTTGGCAGACAGAGATGGATGGACTTCTTTTCTCTCTCTCCCTCTCTCTCTCTCTCTCTCTCTCTCTCTCTCTCTCTCTCTCTCTCTGTCTCTCTCTCTCTCCCCCCCCTTTTTATTTCCTATCTCAGGCGACAGACCTTTGCCGTGAACACCATGGTTGGGGTAGTTTCTGCTTGCTTTTGTTCTCACATGTGTTCAAGTGCTCTGGAGCTTATTTGTTGTGTGCTGCTGGTTTGCGGAGCTGATTTGCTCATCTAGAAGTGGGGTGGTTGCATCTGCTCCTGCAGCAGGAGGTGAGGGCTGGGCCACACTGGTGGAAGACCTTGCATCAGACTGTTGAGGCAGAGGAGGCATCTTGCCCTTTGTTCTCTGCTCTTCTGGTTGATGTTGTTTTGAGATGAGCTGCGGTTTTACAGCTGAGCAAAACAAAGTTTCCTCTCCTCTGAGGGACAGAAGTTTTTGTCCTCAGAGTCCCAGCTCCTGTGACCCCAGGGACAAAGTATGCAGTGCTCAAGGTTTGGTAGCACATAGTGCCAGCACTTAGTTAGGTGGGCAAAGAAGCAGTTGCCGCAAAAGCAGTGGCACTCAAAGTGTGGTGCAGGCTGACTGCCTGCTTAAATCCACGGTCGCTTGGCAGTAGCGCTGTGGCAAAAGTGTCCTGCCAAGTCATGAGCTGGCACACTGCCCTCCATTTAGATTCGGACTGTAGGCAGCCAAGTGACCAGCAGC
This sequence comes from Campylorhamphus procurvoides, assembly GCA_013396655.1. NCBI lineage: Eukaryota > Metazoa > Chordata > Aves > Passeriformes > Dendrocolaptidae > Campylorhamphus > Campylorhamphus procurvoides. Next base: position 970,292 of record WBMV01000441.1, read on the forward strand.
GGTGGCTGTGAATAGCAGAAGGGCATTAGTCCAAGAACAACAAGAAGAAAAGCTTCTTCAGCTACATCTAGAGGTTTTCTTGGTCCTTCCAGACGTGTCTTACCACTTCAAAGGGAGCTGGAAGGTGGAAGGTGCCCTAATGCAGCTGCCCCTTCTGAATCTTGTCCACAGGAATCCCCCAGATACAGGTTCTGGTTGGGGACATGTTGTTGCGCGGTCTGTGACTGCAGTAGATAGGAGTGTGTTTGCTTGAAGGTATAGAATGAAATTTGCAGCTGCAAAGGGAGAGTTTGTTGTTTCTCTGCTCTCTTTATTTCAGCACAACAACTGAAGTGACCTGTAAACAATTGTCTGTATCCTGCAAATGGCTTCTACACCAGATTTCTTGCTGATGGCTGCACAAGGACTGTTTTTATCTTTAAACATGCCAAAGTGCTTGAATGAATATGGTTTACAGTTTTTAAAGGGGTTGACAGATGTCAACAGGGCTTTCAGATTCCTGACTCTTTGTACAGCCCTTCAAATACTGGGCACGATTCTCACCCCCCATCCATTTCTACCCTACAGCCTGAAGACATGTTCTGTCATAGGCAACCTCAACCACATTCTCTAAAACCCCCAAACAAACAAAAAATCTGAAATTCATTCTCTGGGAAATAGCACAAAGTCAAACATTAAGTTTAGTGCTGGGATGTGCATTGCAGAGGTCACACTGAAAGCGGAAACATATAAAGTTGTATACTCAATGTATTAAGTGAAATGGTCAGGATAGAACAAAGTCCACAAAAGTCCTGCCTTTGGAACCTGAAGGGCATCACTGTCTCTGCAGCCACACATCTTGTGTGCTGAACACAGGGAAGTGATTGCCCCTAGTCTGTCATAGAAGGTTAATGTTGTGGTACATGCTCATGATCTATTTAAAGGCATTTCCGCAGCAGCCTACGAGATACTCACCCCAGCATCTCTCATCAGCTGTCAGACTGGTGGAATTTCTTGGTTTTTGAAGTGTATTTTCCTGCTTGTGGTCAAGGAAAATGGCAGCAAGGACCTGGGAGAGAGTGTGAGCCTGATTCCCTGCCGACCACAGAACTTCCCCTGCCATTTGTCATAGAAACACTTAAATAGCTTTCTAGCCATGGCTCTGAGAAATAAAGACCTGCTCAGCACTAGCACCTTTAGGTGAGAGATGAGTATCTCAGAGATGAGTATCGGCAGCTGGGTCAGAACACCCACCACAGGTCTGGTACCTCTCATCATCTTTATCTTCATGTCTGTTGAGAAAAAGGATAATGTGCCTGGATGGTGTGGGAACACTGATTGTAGGGGTGACGTGGCATTAAGGACTACTGGGGGTGTGCAGGAACACCTCCATTCCTGATGTGGTTTCTCTGCTGGCACCATCCAGTGGGCTGAAGATAAGCGCTTTCCTGAAACAAAACCTAAACTGCAGATGTTGGCCAGCTGCATGCAGCTGGACCAAAGCTCCACTCATCTGGGCAGAGAAGCCAAAACCAAGTCCTTTTGAAGGCAGTGGCTGGGATGAAACGGGAATGATCAGTCCCCCAATGCAGCACCCCATCTTCTAGCAGCAGGCGCAGACATGAGCAATTCTTATGCTAAATAACTGAGGCGCAGTGAGAGGCATGTAAGACTCAAGTGTCTTCAAGGAGAAACTGCAAAATGATTAATGCTCCAATAGCTGCTTAATTACAAACGCATGTTGGTCACCAGATGATATCTAGGCTGAATTTAAGGTCTGAATCTTTTCCTATGAAATATGATCTGAATATCATAAGCATGACAATGAGGCGCATATGTGTTGATAGTTCACTGGGGTAAAAAGACTACTTAGTCTAATGGTTCAGAAATACAATGTCAAAGATACTATGTGTTGTTTTTAGTGCATTTGATAAGACATTTCTGAGTGTTTTAAAACTAATCCTTTTTTTTTTTTTTTCTCCTGTGAAGGAAAGATGGAAGGTGATATGGCTTTGCCTGATTACCTGAGCAGACAAAACTTGCAAATATATCTGCCTTGTAAGAGCCTCATTATACTCTCAGATAGTTCTGATGAGTTACTTGCTTTTGGAATCTTTTGCAGGGTGAGGCCCTGAGGTTGTTTGTATAATTACAGTAATACTACTGGATCAACGTGTCTGCATAGTTTGTATATTGTAATCATGACTTAAATATAGCTCCTTACCAGACAGGGTGAGGCAGCAGGTGGAAGGCTTGCAGTACAGCCGAGGGGGTGACAGGGAGACATGTCCAGCTCTGTGGCACCTTCCAGAACTTTCAACAAACACCAAAACCTATGCCAGGGCTGCTCTGCAAGCACAATAGTTAGTTCCATTTAAATGGGAGCTAAGGGTGACAGTAACAACTCTTGTTGGGGCTCTGGCAGGAAGCATCATGCAGCAGGCATGATGATTCACACCATGAAGCATTCATTAGAGTTGCTTTGCTCAAGAGTTGGTAATGAGAGGTTGTGATGGTCTGAAAGGTCTCCAGCATCTGAAGGACTAGGCATACCTAGTGCAGCGTGGCCAGAGCACTGCAGTACTGCCAGGCCAGGATGCGAGGAGGCAAGTGTTGGTCTGTCGATGGGCTAATTTGGTTAATACTGTGTATTTCTGAGTTGGGCAGCTGCTGAGGTCTCAAGGCGTTTTCCTGTGACTTTTTGGGATGTTTGATGGAGCCTAGTGCTTTGCATGTGTGGAAGTGAAGGTGAAGAACTGTAGTTCCATGCTGGTGTGTGGCATCATCATTGTGTGTCACATGAGAGTGTGTCTCCTCACAGGTTCCTTGAGGTGAGGCAGTAGCCTGTAAGCCTGGTTACACATCTCTTCTCCAGGGTAATACAGTGTGTTACTGCAGTGCTGTGTAGGTCGTTATTTGTGATACTGTACTGTGTGCAAAGAGGTAACTTTGTTGAGTTATTTCTGATTATGAGTTGGGTGATGTCAGTAGTTCAGCTTCATCTGCTCCAACTTGACTTTCAAAACAGCTATTATCTTGTCTTCTTTTGCTTTCATTGGTGCATGCATGGATTTAACCCTCTTGTCAGAAGAAAATAAAGATTTGTTGAAAGGTTAGAGTTACATCTTCAAGACTGGCACAAACAAAACCTATTTCTATACTTAATGCAGGGCATAACTGAAATGATTTTTAATATTAAAATCTTCAGAAATAAAACTTTACTCAGGGTTTATTGATTTAATTGCAGTCACATTAACTGCTTTCTTGCTTTGGTTTTGTGCAAATCTTGGACAAAGGGTAGAGTGGCGGTTTTACCACTTGGTGTGATTTCAGTCTGTTCAAGGTGCAGTATAAGTGGATGTGAGTCCTTTTGAGCCAACCCCTGGCCGGAAAACCAGTGAGTATGACTCAAAGCTGCTAAGAGGATGAAGGTGAAGGTGTTACCTCATCCAGGATTTAAATGGGCCTGTTCCTTGCACAAAATAGCCTGGCAATTTGACATCAGCCACCCCACAGAGCAGAATAGGACAATCCCATTGTCCATTACAGCTGATACCAATTCAATTTTGAATTTAAATGTGCCAGCAAAATAGAATAAACACAGGCAGCCTTCTGTTGCCAGCTGCACCTGTCTCTGTATCTTTAGAGTTCGAACTCTACTGGTTTTTAACTTGATACCTTCTTGTATTGGGTATTTGTTTCTTTCAATAAAGTGCAGCAATTTTCCATGCCACTCTTTGTAGCCCTAGGGAAATCACACATGTGAAATGGTGGAAGATAGTGTTGCCTTGATGCATTTCTCCAGAGCAATAGGTAGTGGTTCATCTGTGTTAGTTAATAGTGCTTGGGCAGTTCTGATTTTGTCATACACAGCCACTCAGGCTGCCTGGCTGTTATGCCAATGTTTGTTGGAGAGTTTTGATAGTTGTTGAGGGTTTTTTAAATCCACAGCTCTCTCTTATCAGAAAATGGAAATCACAGCATTTGCTGATCTGATTTCTTATTCATTGCAATCTCCTCAGCCTGCCAGTATGGCATTACACACATTATTAGTAAAAAAATAATTAAAAAGTGCAGGAACAGAATGACCTGAAAGACTGGAAGGAGAACAGCTATGGAAATAATTTCTGGACTGACTCTGGTCAGCTGGCATGAGTGGGACATGCATCTCCCCATTTTCTTCTCCAGAAGAGGCCAGAGGCTGAGCTTTTGGAGTCAACATGCTATTTGTCTTTGCTAAGGTTCAAATAGCCAGAAATTATTAATCTTTCATAAAGCTGCACTCCCCCTATGCCCTAACTTACCACCTTACTCAGGGCTTGTACATCTCCATGAGATTTCAGAGATTATGCTTCAATTTTGTTTTCTAATATACAAGTGTGAAGGAAGCCACTACTGTCCACTGAAAATCCAGACAGCATTAAAAAGCTAATGCAGTTTCTCCTATTTTATCTGTTGTCCCTTGTTCATTGTTTCTGCTTCTATTCATATATTCCTGTTTTTAAAATCTTTCTCATGCCTGTTGATATGGTAAAAGACTGCCTAAAAAAGAAGAATTATAGAAGCAAGTTTCACTGACCTACAAAATAATCAGAACATAGTTGTTCCATACAGAACTCTGCTTTTGAAGTACCTGCTAGAAAATCTGTAGTGGGAAAAGAATGACCAAAGTGTAGGGACCATGTACATGGTTCTGGACAAAGTTGCTGGTTCTGATCAGTGAATCTATACAACTGGTTTCCCATAAGCAGGAATTTTCCATGATTGCAATATTAACAGTAGAGGACACCCAAAAAAGTGGTCTTTGTTTCTGTTGTTAACCTTCTAGCTCCGATGTGATTTTCTCCTCTGTGTGCATGAATGTCATTGATACAGTGTTGTATTACAGTGGCTTATCCTTGCTGGAGGCATGGTTTCTTTTCCAACAAACTGATTTGAAATGAAGTGAAAACCAAACTGAATTTTTTGGTTCAACTCCCAGACTATAAAAATGGATGGTCTCATTAATGATTAACACAGCAGCTGGTAGCTCGAAGGAGATCTGGAAGAAAATACTGCAGTGTCTCCCTCCTCCAGTAAATATATTGGCTGAACAGCTTTCTGCACTCATGGTACCGTATTTCAGTATACACATTTGAATCCCAGCAGAATGGATCTCTGCCTTCATACCTGCTTTGAGATCAGTACGGATGCATTGATCCTAGTTGCATCAGATCATTTTTGGCAATGTTATTACTACTTACTGGTTTGCAGTTCCATGTGATGTTAGCAGGGTTTTTAGAGTGCTCTTCTATTTCAAACCATGCTGTGGGCATCTTAAGATTTTCATCTTCTTGCCCACAGCATGGTTACATCATTAAGAGTCAAGTAAGAGTTCACAACAATTTTGCATTTACATGGACATCACTTCTGGCTGTTTTGCTATCAATAAGTCCTGTTACAGCATTAAACTGTTTAAAATATATATACATACATTATGGCCACAAAATGTTTACTCCTACATTTACTCCATAGTATTGGATTACACTGTTCCTGGGCAGCTGACAAAATTGTAACAAACCCTAAAGAACCTGAGGGATGTTTTTAGACTAAGTGTTCTCATAATGGGATTAACTGCTTAGCACTCAGGAAATAAAAGTGCTAAAATAATAACCAAAAGAAAAAAGAACAAAACCAAAGCCTAAAATAAAAACCCTACCACATTGTAACTATGCATTTCACAAACAGTGGTAAGAAATCTGGAGGCCTCTTACTCTAGAAGAGAAGTGTGAGCATATATTCTCGTCTAAATTACCTGATTTTTTTTTTAATGTTAAAAAATATACCACAGTCTTTGGAACCTTGCGCAAATTTTCAAATAGTTATCTACACATATAAGTATACTCTTTCCTCTCTATTTACTGTAAAATACTGGTGAATACCTGCACGGTATACCAGTTCCCTCCCTGGCAGAGATGGGGCAGATACAAAAGCTCGCCTGTGAAGAGTTACAGTGGATAATGCCTCCAGAGTTTACCACAAGGTTGTTTCCATGGTGTACATGATGATACCAACAAGCATGGTCTACCTGGCAGGCAGCAGGCTGATCCTGGCCCAAAGGGTGCATGTTCATCCTGCCATTTATCAGGGCAGTGGAAGGAACTGCTGCTCAAATGCTTGCACACCACCTCCTGCAAGGAGATCGCTCCCATCTGAATGTTGTGCTAATGCCAGAGGCCAGGAAGAGGATAGGAGGTGGAGCAGGTCTTCTGCTCACCCAAGCCTAGCAGACTCCTGAATACCTGCCATAGCCATTTGTGAGACAGACAGCAGATGGGAGGATGCTGGGCATAAGCATGTGGTGGCAGAAGTGGGAGCTGCCACTGCTGCCTCCACCACAGGACCTGAAATCCAGATCCAGGTGGTGTAGCTGTGAGGCTGAAGTACGCTTGAGTGTTTGTAATTTTGGTTGGTAACTCTCAATTCTCATTTGCTTTCACTGACCTGAGTGATTATGTGTTTCTTTCATTAGAGATCCGAGCTCAACTTGTTGAGCAGCAGAAATGCCTGGAGCAGCAGACTGAAATGAGAGTTCAACTTCTCCAGGATCTGCAGGATTTCTTCCGCAAGAAGTCGGAAATAGAGATGGAGTATTCCCGAAACCTGGAAAAACTGGCAGAGAGGTTCATGGCAAAAACAAGAAGTACAAAGGATCATCAGCAGTACAAGTAAGAGAGATTTGCTTCCCTGTCATCCCCATGTTAGCTATTGCTGGAGTGCTGCACCACTCTGCTTCTGCTCGTTTTGAGTATTTGAGGTTGAGCCCGAGTTCAAAGGCTTATTTAAAATTCCCACCCCTGTTTAGCAGCATAGCAGTTCCCACTGCAGCTGAAGGTAGATGAGGGCCTAAATACTGTTGTTGATTTGGCTCTCTGCAGTCATTCATGTAAGCAGTTTCAGTTTCTTATAAGGTACTTTGCATGACTATTATCCTTAACCTGCCATATGGATTTTAAACCATCCAAAATACAGCAGATATCTAGAAGACATGCAGAGCACCTGAAATGCTTGAAAGCTGTCTGCTGATCTGTACTGGAGTTGACAAGATTTTAATGTCTCTAAATGAAGGTCAGTCAACATTACAGCGAAAGAATACAATTTTGGCTGAAAAAGGCAATTAAGAAAGAAAACTACTCTGATTTGCTGTTGCATGTGAACTTCTCTGCGTTTTGACCACTCTGATTCCTGAAATTTAAGATGAAGTGAATTTTATGCCTTGCTTACAATTGAATGTATCCCTTTTCATGGCATAGTATCTTTTGTGCTAAACAGAAGTGCTTCACTTGTGTACAGTATGTTTTCTGAAGTGTTTCAAGTGCATCACTTGTTGATATAGTCTTATCTGGTTACTTTTCTGACTCGAGCTGATTATTGAATGCATTTGTCTGGCCCTGTTATGCTTAGGGGTATAAAACAATGTTTTACTGTTTGTAAAGTTGAAAACTAAGTACTTTTTTCCCCTGTTCACTCAGTGCTGTGCTAGAGATAGACCTGTTGTTTCAGGACAAAAGTCTTTTCCAAATACATTTGGAAAAGCAAAGGTTAATCCAGATACAGTTTGCACAGTTTGAAAAGCATTAATATATATTTCTTAAAAGTCATTTAAGTGAATCAATGATTCTCTGAAATAACCAACGTGTGCATATGTCACCACTTCAGAGAAAGCCCTGGTTTTTATTCTGCTTCTGGCAAAATCTTTTTTCCTGCTGCATACAAACATCTTTCCTTGTTCTTAAACATATTAAATCTGGACTGGCAGTTGTACATGGGGATTATGACTTAAGTCTGCCTTTAGCTTTGTGTTGCAACTCTCTTCTTTGAGAAGAGGTTACAGCAAAAATCAGTTTTGGTCCCCTGAGTTGTTCCCACAATTCCCCCCAGAAGAATCAAGTCTGTGGAATTGGCTTTGGGACATGCAGATGCAATAAGAACAAAGTCATATCAGCATAGTCCTTCAGGAATGCTCATGTTAGCTGACCTGGCTGATAAAACCCTGAAGCTTCTTGCTGTGAATAGCATTGTTAAGATGTCCATCTCAAATTGAGGACGTTTCTTTAACTCACTTCTGATTCACAGCAAAGAAAGCACTAATGATTAAGAAAAGACTTTTGCCTGTTAATCATTGTTGCTTTGATTCTGAGGATGAGAGCTAAGAGTAGACAGTTGTATGAGAATTAAAGGACATATTCTAACAGTGAGAATACTTAATTACTAGAAAAATTTACCAAGAGTTGAAGGCGTTTCTTCACTACCTCTGCCTGTTTTATCTTCACATGCTTGAACCTTTTGACTATAGGAAAATGCCTGCATAAGAAGGAAAAGAAAGAGCAGCAAGTTTCTAGAGCAGTTAGTTGAAAGGCAAATTTGATATTAAAATTTCAATAAAATTGTAAGACATTTTATAAATAGATTTTCGTGTCTGTGAAACAGTTGTTGAACTACCTGTATTTCTATTTTGCTTTGTGTAAAAGAAATGAGAAGTCGTCTGTGGTTTCACTTTTTGATATATGAAAGCTTGGAGTGGGCCTGCATTGCAAAAAGTCTGTCACAGGAGTTCAGAACTGGGTCACTGTGGAAAAAGTCCAGTCCTGCTGTTTGTCTTGTAATTGACCCACCTAGGCCTAGCAGTAGCAGTGTATTTAGGAATGCTGATCACAGAATATGAATGCTTGGGACATTTTATTCTACTTTTACAGTTATACAAATCCAGTGCAGGGCAACAGCCACACCTGCAATTTTGCTCAGGAAGGATTTGGGATGTGCTTCCAGTTCTTGTTTATTTCTAATGTAAAAAATTAATTACTATTAATCTTTCAGCAGTGATCTTTATTGATTTTGAATATTTACATGTAGTCCATCTGCAAGCAATTTTAAGCTTTGTGGCAAGATATTTTATACTCTCAGGTGGCTTTCAGTGTTCTAAATTCTTATGTTTTTTCTATATTTTTGTATCCACGCCTCGTGAGACTTGTAGAATGTGTCTTAAAAGTGATCTGAGCCTTGCCTAACCTGAGTTATTCCAGGAATGGGCTGTTCAGAAGCAGATATTTTTAGATAACAAGTTATGACTGTAAATGTCAGTGAGATGTTTGTGTTTATAATGTAACTTTCTCATTTCTATGCATAATACATGTGTGTATCTCCTTCTTTAGAAAAGACCAGAACCTCTTGTCACCAGTGAATTGCTGGTACTTACTTCTGAACCAAGTGAGAAGGGAAAGCAAAGACCATGCAACGTTGAGTGATATCTACCTGAACAATGTGATCATGAGGTTCATGCAGATAAGTGAAGACTCCACCAGAATGTTCAAGAAGGTAATGCCTCTCCTGCAGTCTTCCGGACGGGTTTCTAAGACGCGTGAGAGAGGCACAAGTGTCCTAATAGGTAGTAGTATTTCAGGAGAAGATTCAGCACACATAGCATAAAATCTGTTTTAGCATACATATAAATACTTCATGATTGTTCTCACGCAGCAAATCCTTAGCACTAAAGTGCCTGGGATCCTGCTGTATATGCTGATGACCTTAAGAGCTGAATCACAAATATCCAAAAAGCAGGGGAAAAAAGCCTCTCCTCTCAAAAGCACACTTGTCTACCCATGCAGAAAGGGAACAGTTTTCACTTAGGATTCCCAAAATAGTATTGCTGTATTAATGAATTACTTGTAAAAACAGTATTTCATTGTGAGTGAAACAGATTGAAGCTAAAGCAAGGGTTTTCCTTTTAGTGCCTTGACATAAAGATAGTAGTATGTGCTGCAATTCTCCTAAAGGTGTTCCCTTTCCTTTCTAATATTAAATATGAACATACACTTTTGATAACAAACTATTGCTGTTATTTTATTAAAGCATTGTCTCTGCATGTTTGTCCTTGTCCATGCCTGTTAGGTATTTTGTAACACATACAATGTGTAAATCCCTCATGTGCTTAGCAAGCACTCTAGGAAACCTTAGCTTGAGATCTACACGATGTGTTTGCAGTTGTTGTTACAATATTCAGAAAGAAAAATAGAATATAAATGCATATCCATTAGCCACAGCGGGATGCTGGTAGGCAAGTGTCATACAAACAAGCTCAAAAAGAATAAACGTTACAAAACGTGAAGGGTGTGACTAAATTATAGCAAGGGTACCAAGTTAATGTTTTAAAAATAGCTAATTGATTGAAGTTTATGGTTTCTCATCTCAATGATTAGTGGTCTATTCATATAATATGTTTGATACATAAAACTAGTTCACTAACCACTAAACTTAGTGATATGGATGATTATTATAGAAGTTGAACAGATAATGAGAAAAGCCATTTGAATGTACTACAGTACTATGTGGAGATATCTCAGAGTTGCAAACTAGTAGAATTTTTTTTATTGGATCTGTAGTAGTTTTTCAGTCACTTATGTCCTATCTAGAAATATCGCCTTTACTAGATGTGCGTTATTAGACTAGCCTGTTTGCTTTCAGCGTAGTTCAGTTCTTTGTCACTGGAAATCCAAGAGGATGAGACTTCCCATTCTGCTTCTCAGCAGTAGCTGTTACTGGCTTTTTCCATCTTGCTGGTGGGCATGTTTGTTCTCAAATGAGACTTTTCCGTGAACTGAGCCCAACATTTTCTAGAGGAATGTGGTTTGAATTCTATCTTAAGATTGGCTTCAACTTGAATTCTAGTAGCAAAAAAATCAAACTATTTCCTAATCTCCTGGCCATGCTTACGACTAGAGTATTGTTTTGTTCCCTCTGTGTGGGATATAGTGTAAGTCATAAGACTGTAGGAGCCCCTTTCTCTACTCCTTCTTTAAAAGATGTGTGCAAATGGTCTATATGAAATGTAGTGGTAAGAGTGAATCACTCTCTGTTCTTCTGTGTTCTGGTTCTTCCTTTCGTGTGCATCTATTCCTCTGTCTCGACATTTGGATTGCTTTGGGAAGTGATCCCTATTGGTTCTACTTTACATGTTCTGATGGCACAGGATATGTTCTAGTCAGGTACCTGATTGAACAAGGTTTTGCTCTCTAGTCTGGCCTACTTAATATGTAGATAGTCATTTTCTTTGTTCTCCCAGGAGCTATTTGTCATTCTCTTTTTCCAGGGGTCAGGAATAGGCATCTGTTTAAATGTACTGAATGTAGGACAAAGATCGGATCTAGTTCAGAGATTTTGTAGCATTTATATGAAGACATTATGTGAGGCTTCATACTTCAGATAGGCACTTAAGCTCTTCTTTTTAGTTGCTGGCATATAGAAGCAGTACATATTGCTGTTCATGCCTGGCCTTCGTGCTGCACATAAAATTACAAAAATAAAGTAGCTGAGTTCAGACCTTGCATGCTTGAGCATTTCTTCGGGCAGATGGGGTAGCTGGCCTCATGGGGACAATTAAAGAATAAAGTAATAAGGAAAAATGTCAAGCAGAAGGGAAAAATATTAGGCAGAATGTTTCATGTAGTGATTCTGGTTACCCCAGCATTAATAATTGACTGTATAAACACATACCCACAAAATGTTTAGGCATATTTGTATATTTATAATTTATAAACATGTATTTTCTTTGGACAGAAGTCTAAATGAGCCAGGATGAACCTATCTTCCAATGTTTACAGCAAAAGATGCCGGAGAAGTCAAATACAATAAATATTTTAGTCCCATAATCTGCCTGTTAACAAGGAATATGACTACCTGCTGAATCTATTTGATGCTATAAAGATTGTGGCATATATAGAGATTTTTTTGCATAATTTTCTTTAACATTTAAATGTTTAAAAGGATAGCAAAGCTGTTTGTTGCTGTAGACTGGCAAATCTGGGACAAAATTTTGTGATGAGTTGGTTATGTCAGCGTCACCACAGCTCATGAAAACTCTTTAAAAGAAGGGTTTGCACTTCACTTCCCCCAGGGACCAGTAGCAGTCTCATTTAAAAGCAGTAGTCACAGAATATTTTTCCTAAATGATTTAACTGAGAGTAGCATTGTGCATGCTAAATACAGACACTAAAGAGTTCCAGGAAGAACTGAACAGACTCTTAAATTTCAGTTAAAATAAACAAAGGAGTAAAGTTTGAGTGCCAAATTAGGCTCTAACTGAAATGGATGGATAAATTCTAACAGACTTCAATGAAAACATATTAATGTGGAATAAAATTTTCATTTTCTCAGACATTATTCTGTAAATATAAATCTCGATAACATCAGTGGGACCACTGATGTGTTGAAAGTTCAGCATCTTCTGAAAGCAGGATTTAGGAACACCTACTTGTTTGCGCACAGCTGTGATCAGGGAAGAAAATACACTACTGTCTCTTAATGCCTTGAACCAGATTAATAGCACATATAATATTTTTAGGAGGAATTTGCATGTACTCTAACATTTTTATTATGTTTTTTGTTCTTTGGTTAACAGGTGCTAGTACATTTCTCTACAATGTAGTAAATAAAGAAACACCTCTGTGATTGTTTGTCAGGTTTTAATGGTCTGATTAAAGCTATCAACCCAGCTCCAGGAAAATCTGTGCTGCATCTTATGTTCTGTTGTTTGGCCACCCTGACTTCAGGGTCCTAGAGAAGCACACCAGTCAGACATGCTCAACTACTGCAGGCAGTAGGTGGCATAAAAAAGAAATAGGAGAGCCATTAACCACTGAAAATGAATGCACTTCTTATCTGGTGCTCTAACACACTGTATATTACACACTAAAAGCCATATCGCTTGCCACTCAAGTCAGTATTTCTTGATCGTAAATGCTAATGTAAAATGTGCTGGTTCTTGAAAATTAATCCCTTTTATACTGCTAAGGTTAACCAAATTTCCTGCTTGTTTTTTTTGACAATTCCTACAAAATCTTTCATCAGAAAGATACATCAGCTAACATGTTACCCATTGCTACAGGCACCTTTTGCAGTTTGGAGTCCACAGATGAACTGATGAAAGGATGACTCCTCTGTGATTGATTGTGTGGCATTGCTAGGCTGTCTCTTCACAATTTTTACTCTTTTTGCTGATCACCTCCTTCTTTCTCTTTTTGCTTCCCATTTTAAAGCCTATTTTCCATTTCTAAAATCATTTCTTTCTTCACCGTGATCTATTCCATTTGCTTTCAAATTTCCCACTGATCACTATGTTGCCCTGGAAAAGATGATGTGTGCATGCTGGCCAGTAGATCTTAAGGGCTGAAGCACTTGTGTTTTGGTGCTAGACAAAGCTCTAAAGGAGCAAAGAGAAGAAATGAGTCCTACTAAATAGTGATCATTCACCAAATCCTCTACTCATCTGGTGTCTATTTGCATTAAGGTGTAACTGCATTCAGAGCAGAAGAAGAAGGTCCATGCTTCAATGATCTGCTGTGTGCTTTGCTTGCAATAAAATCTGCAAGGGATAAAGAGAAAATTGGTTTGGAGTTTTCTGTCTCACCTTCTCAAACTTTTGAACTACCAGGTTAAGGCATCCTGCCTTAGAATCGCTGTTGCTGTACATAGAGCTTGACTTCTCATCAGCCTGAAGATGGCTGTGACCAACAGTTGAAAGGGATAAATTGCTTGAAACTGGAGTTCATCTAGAGTTTCCTCCCACACATGTACACTTTCATCTTAATGCTGAACATCTTATTTGTATGTTTTGCCCTTCTTTCTGCTAAAGTAATTTAAAAAACAAACTGCTTGTATTCAGCACTATAGAAGCAGCTATCCAAGAAAAAACAGGTGGCCACCACTTGGAGCTTTGAGGAGGTGTGTAAACTGTGTTAGAGCTGCACTGCTGACTTTTAGAGGCAGGGTGCCAATGTAAAGCAATTGAGATTTTTTGCTAAAGCTTTTACCGCATTTCCCTATTGCAGCTTGCAAATCTGCAGTTGTTTTCTAATTCTTCACAAGCATTCTGTGTACTGTTACCTATATGAAGTTTTGTTCTTAACATTAGATGAAAATAATCTGATATATGCAAAGAAATGGAAGTAGTAATCCTTTTGTTCTAGATACTTCAGTAATAATGCATACCCCATGAAAAATACTAGGCTTTGAAAAGTACAAGCAATAAGGAAAGTTTCAGAATAATTCTGTGTAAAGCTTCAGAGCAGCTGCCTTACTGTGCTGTAGCTACTACAGTGAGTTCCCTTGGGAATACAAGAATTTCATCGTAGTGTTTTCTAGATTGTATTCCTAGCTTCTTCTCAATGACAAATCATCTTGCATAGAAGGATTGGAGTGATACTGCTCAGTGATATGACAGGCACCTTAAAATACTGCCCAGAGTATGACAGTAGGAATAGGAGGAAAAAAAACCCCAAACCCACACAGTTTTCTGTTTGAGCTACTGTATGTGTCTGTTTCATCCTCCTGGAAGACACCGTGGGCAGGATATGTAGTGTGGTTACTCCTCATATGTGGGCGTTGTGCTGGAAATTCTCCTTCAGAAACCATTATTCCTGCAGGTGTTTTAGTGATGGCCAAGTATGTGTTAGCAGCTTTGGAGATGAGTTGTCTCTGGGGATTTTCCTTTGGCTTCTATACAAATACAAAGTATTTCTCATAGCTGAGGCCATTATCTATCATGAAGTTGGAGTTTTTAGAAGCCAGACTAATTATCAGTTTATTCACAGAGAAAAAAATCTGATGTTTCCAGCATAGATGTTACAATGTTGAGCATCACAGAAGTGTAGCCAGGCTGTTTGCCAAGTCCCTTAGCATTGTTTTCTAGCTGATTTCCAAAGGCTATGATACAAATGTCTTCAACTCTTACACAGCTGCCACAGTTTTCATCAGATTGAACTGCTGTGGACGACTAACAAAGGAGTACATTTGAATTAGACTCCAATTAAATGCTCTTATTTTGACATATTTGCTTTGATAATAACTATGGCTAAGCATTTCTTTTTTTTTTTCCCTGGGTCAGAATGAAAATAAAGACACAGCCCAGAAAAACTAAACAAAGCTGGTTCAGCAACCCACTCCATGGAATATTGTGCAGTTGGATATCTGTTTCAAAGAGGAGGCACAATTATTTCTTGCATAAATATTTAGATAGTTGTATGTGCTGAGAAACAAAGACTATCCTAGATGTAAAACTGGGCAGGATGTCCCCCTAGAATACTGCATTCTGCATGGTTTAAGTTTTGTATATATCATAGCAGTTATAAAACATTACACAGTTTGTTCCATTAAAAACATTAATCTTGAACTTCACCCTTTCTGTTGGCACCTAATTTCCTGATGCTTTATGGGAAAAATATCTCAAATTACTTCTGTGTTTCCTTTTAGCCTCTGTCCAGATATTATCTGTCTGCCTCTGCATCCCTGAATCACTCTTTCTAGTGCACTGTAATTCTGTCAGAATGGTCTTTGTGAGCAACATTGCATTCACTGTCTAGGATGAACAATGAGTACAAATATCAAGAACCAAATGTATTCTGCAGTTTTTATGTGCCTTTTTCTAATTTATTGTTTTTTAATTATAGAGCAAAGAGATTTCATTTCAGCTTCATGAAGACTTAATGAAAGTACTTAACGAGCTTTACACAGTAAGTACAGTTACTTACTTAACTTATTTTATGCAAATTCCATATCAGACTGCTTCTATAAGCTTTAAGTGGCCTTTTTTATCACATTACCCCCAAGTGGAGATGTTTATTTTTGTCTTGTACAGAAGTCTAAACTATATTTTTGGAAGGACTACTCACTTGTTTAGAATACATATGCTAATACTTCCAGGATTACTCTTTACTTTGTAACCTTTTTTCCCCCCAGACTTGGCTAAGCTATGTTTATTGTTAGTGTTGTTGATCATTAATGAGACATTTCTACTCAGAGCTTATCAGAGCAAGGCTTCTTTTTCTGCCATGTTTTTGTCCATTCTGGTGTCTGCTTGGTTTGACTTGTAGACTACACTCAGTAAAAAATCATAGGTATGTGCAGATCCAGTGCTATGCTGTCTAAATGTTACTTATGTGCCCTCCTCTGTCCCTGACTGGGATAAGTAAATAATGAAAAAGAAAACGGGCTTGTGGGCTTTCTGTACCATTTAGAGAGGTCAAGAAAAAAACACTGTGAACATTCTGGCAAGCTGCTGTTAACCCACAGGAAAATCTGAGAGAACTGAGGTTTGAACCTCTTTTTTTGTTTGAAATCCATCTACACGACGTGTTACTGTGAAATGATGTTTTGTCTCCCTAATAACTGTTTCCCCACCTATTTTCTGAGGGGATATGTTCTGAGAAAGAAAAAATATCAAGAATTACTCTTTTTTTTAAACATAGCTAAAGAATGAAGAAGAACTGATGACATCCACCTCTTATATAAGCATGTTGATTCCTGCTGGTTGAGGAAGTTGTACTTCCAAATTCTCTTTTGGAAGAATTTGAAATATATGTGCTCCAGTACCCTGTATAACAATCTCTAGACTGCTCCCTTCCCCATCTTCAAGAGTTGGAGGACAATAAAAAAAACTTCACAATATTTATATCAAGGAACAATTTATGACCTTAAGGAAGCTTAGGAAGTTATCAGGGATCACCTCTACAGAGGCAGAGCTCAAACATTACTTTTGTGCATCTTGCTGATTTTTCATCTGACCTAGGGAAAATTGTGCACCCATCAGTAGATAGGTTGAAAAACATTTGAACAACTTAGGTGGCAAAACGGGGATCCAAATTAGTCTTGTCCTACTGCCTTGAGTTCTTTTGAATTGTAGTTATAGACATAGATTCCTAAAGCCTACCTAAACCACCACTTTTTCCTTTTTTTTTTCTGAGTAGTTTTCTTTGGGACTCTTTTTGTCTGAAGCCACCACTGATTTTGTAGGGTTCAGTACTGCAAACCTTGTTGGCTCAGACCTGTAGTCAGTGAAGTATGCTGGGATTCAGCTTCTGCAAAGTAGGGATAGCCGCAGACAAATTCACACAGCTGCAGGGGATCAGCGGCTGTAGGAACCATTGCACAAGTGGGACTTCAGTGGTGAATAAGCCCTGAAGATACAGTCTTGTTTCAATTAAACAGTTGCATAACTCCAGTGCCTCCCGAGGCTCGGGATTACTGCCTGTGTTCCCAGGGTAGGGAAATAGTGAAACATGTGCTGAAATACTTTCCTGAATCACCAGTGAAAATCTGCAGGACTGGACTTTGATATTTTCACTGTTTTTCTTCACACTAGTGCTTCATCTTCCTGCTGATGGTTATGGATTTATTCAGGTATTGACTTCCATGTGTTATGGCTTCCACTGAATGCTAATTCCTTTCTTGGAATTTAAGAATTTTTTTAAATGGGAATATTCTTGATGTTAATAAAAATTCTGAACTTGTGCACAATTTGAGTCACACTACTGCCGCAAGATGGTTTCTTGGGATGGAATTTTCTTCACTTGATTTTTCAACATCTCTAGTGTAGATACAAATATCTTAGCTTGCTATCTGGATTCCTGTTAAAATCACTGGAACTAATATGAGGAGATAAGACCCCTTTAATCAGATGCAAGAATCTGCTTAAGATTAAACGATCCATACTGTTAACTCTGTTGTCCAGCTTCTCATTGATTGCAAAGGACTTGGTCAGCTGTACATGTCCAGATTTAGCGAGACACAACCCACACATACTAAAGTGACAATATGGTGCAGAGTAGCATCTGTTTCACTGCTTGCATATTTAAAATTTTCATCAGCATATCTGTGTATTATATCTACTCATGTACATAAAGATAGAACAACATCTAGACAGATGGAAACCTCATGCACAGGTTTTTAATTCTGTATGACATTAACTGTTTACACGACAAGATCATAGTGACCTTACCAAAACAAGTATCTACAATGCTAATCTCCAGCAGGTATATTTGTCTATCACTTACAAAAAGGAGACATCATCTTCTTGTTTGCCCCGTGATTTCTAGAGGGAAAAAAATTAAAACAATTCAGTCTTATTATTGTGAGATAAATCTTTGTGTCAAAAAACCCCACCAAATTAATTTCAAGTCTGTGAGTAATACACTGGTAGTGAAAGCTCTCCCTTCTACTTGGTTCTGTTTTTTTGAACGGAGTGGTGCCTTCATGAAGTATAACTTAAAATGTGAAGCCTTATTGGAATTTAAATACCTCTAGAGCCTTTGAGTGAGGGGGAAGTAGCAAAGCTTTTAATGTATTATGAAGAGGGTTTTATAATCTGTTTTTTCTTACCATCATTCCTTATCTTACAAGAAAGGTCTGCAAAGTAAGGCCTCTTTGCAGAATTAAAAAACAAACAGTTGTGCACAAAAGTGCATTGAAAAAAGTGAGAGGATAGAATAAAAATCACTACAAGCTAAAATATTAAGAGGTGCTTGTTCTGAGGCACAGGTCAGTGTAAACAAACTGCGTGTTTTATTTGTCACTCCTTGAGTATCTCAGTTAAAGATTGTGCTCATTAGGCACACATGTTCAGAGGGTACATGCCTTGATTTCTCTAATGCTGTGGTACCAAAGGCTGAATTAAATGCTTATTTCAAGTTCAAATTATGAAAAATTCTACTTCTCACCCCTAACATGCCTCCCATCTCTTGCATGCCAGTCAGATCTGAGGCCTCACCGTACTTGCAGACTTCTCAAGCACCGGATATCTCAAAACCAGTTTATTTACAATAATCTGGAATAAATGGGATGTTTAAAGGAATTGCCACTGATTTGGTCTGAATGTTTTTAATGGATAAGTTCAGATGTAAACTACCACGTATCAGTAGTAACTGACATTTCTTCTGGTGAAAATCTTTTATCAAGTGTCCTAATCTTCTGTATCATTGAAAATGCCAGGAAAAAGCAGGTGACTTTAGGACCCATCTTTGCATATCTAGTATTGCCCTTCTGCCTCAGAAAATCCTTTCTAACCTGTTCATAGGGCCACATCTAAAACCTGCTCTAGTTAGGCCGTTACATCAATTGGATTTGACGGGGTTTAAATCAAAGAAGTCAATAAGCAGTGCTGTAGATCTTGCGAAGAAGAATGTGCTCTAAGAGAAGAAAATAAGAAATCACTGAGAAATTTAAGAGAGAAGCTGCGTTCCACTGAGAGTGCATTATGAAGATTTTCAATTAAAAAAGAATTTCTGCTCAAAGATATTTTTTTCACTTCTGAAAGTTTGGCCCTCTGCCTTTTGAGAAAGAGGCTAGTAAGCATTTTGGCTATTTATTTAATGTAGAAAGGCTCAGAACTGCAATGAAATGTCAGAAAAAGAGGTCTTTCTCCTTGCTTACACTTTATATAATTAGTTTCTTTTCTCATTTCTGCTAGTAGGAATTATCATGGAAATAGGAGATTTATACCATAGGCCTTCATTTACTCCCTGGAGTAAATTAGCTTTTGTTGCCTTTGGCTTGTGCCATCCTCATGAAAACTACACATCATGTATAGGATTGTTGAAAAAATAAGAGCAGAAGGAGGTGAACCACAGCTTCAGAAGATATCCTTAGAACCTGTGAGCAAAGCAGGCTTACTTTGCTGTAATAATCAGAATTTTGTAAGGGAAACCTTACCTTTTCATTTTCAATCTCTTTTATGTAAAGGTTTTCTTAAATGTTACATTACATATTTGTATGTTTTCTAAATGTTTTATGACTAGTGAAAATGCATTTTAAGACTCTGTGTTTTCAATTCTCAGTATTTTATGCACTGATTTAAAATTATGACTGAAAACATCATGCTAAAAACAATTGAATAGCTAAGCTTCATTTTGTGTCTTTGCAAGTTCAGTATGAGTGGCATGTACTTTTAATTATGCATGGCTTCTCCTGCCTGTGCCAGCCACTCAGTATTTTCAGGTCTGCAACGTTCTGAATTCCCAGCAGCTGCACTCCTCTCTTGCTCCTCTCCCTGCTACACTGTCAGCCAGCATAGGCTAGTAAGTAGTCCTGTGTTTTACATAAGGATATAAGCTAGTGAAACTGCAGTGAGGGGCATTTTTGAGTGAGGGCAGACAGGGAAAGAGGAGCCCAGTTAGCTGTGTGGGGTCAGAGACTGGAGTTTTTCCTGGCAATTACTGGAACAAAAGCCGGTCAAACGGAAAGCTGTAGGAGGTTTGAGTTGGTGCTTTTCGTGAACGGACTGATTTAGAAATCTTATATGTTGACTTGAAGAGACAACGGGTTATTGATTTTACAATAGATTGGCTTTGCGACAGAGAAGGCTCCCCAGTCAAATTCCTGTTCCATTTCTCTGGGAAGCTAAAATACCTTGCATTGTCAGATCAGGTACTGGAATATAGCAATAGCATCGGAGTGATTTGGAATGGTAGGAAACAGAAGGTAGGCAGACTCTTTTCTTGTACTGGAGAGGGGTCTCCGTTGGATTTATTTAGGGTTCAGGACATATTCATAAATGTCCTCTAAAGGAGTCCAGGAGGTCACAAGTTTGCTAAAAATGCAGAGCTATTCCAGTAATAAGGCCGAGGGCAAATGGTGGAGAAAAGTAATGCACATCATAAAAATACATCTTCATGTCTCCCACTTGGCTTTTCAAATTAATCCTACTGGCATCACACTTTTCACAAGCAACAGAAATGTAAAGCTCTCAGAAAAATGAAAAAGTAGGGACAGTCCAAAGCAAATTTAATATTAAATGAGGCAGTGCCGCTGTGCCACTTGCATTTTCCATTGCTTTATCTTACCATTAAAAATCTTGAGTGTTTTATTTCTCAAAGTAGTTGCTGCCAGATTTTCTTTTTTCTTTGCTGAAATAACACAGAATCTGGATTCTCTGTAGAAAAGTTCAGTTTACTGTAGCACATCAGAGATTTGAGAAGGTGAAAGCAGTAGTTCTGTATTGGTAGTAATATATCAGTGCCAATTCCTAAAACTACATCAGTGTTTGGCTTGGAAGTGAACAGGATGCTGACAGCAGCAAATAGTGAGCCTACCTAACTGCTAGAGGCCACTGATGTGGTAAAGTTGGCATAAGATTTTACTTATTTCTTGTGTAGAGTATTAACTAACCTGTTCAGTGAAACTCTTGTGACTCCACCTTCTGATAAGAATTCACAGTTTAGCAGAGACAATTCTGAAACAATTAAAACATGGTAATTGCACCAGGGATGAGCTACTGTTCCAGGAAATGCCTGTTTCCTGAGAAACTCTATGGAAAAGCTCCTAGTTGTGCAGTTTTATTATAAAAATAAAGCACATGGGAGCACATGGTAATTTCGGTATATTTTAATTTTGTAGCATTCAGTCTTACGTTCAGTTAAGAAGTTTTCTAGAAAAAATGTATGCATGTAGAAAAGGATAGCCAGTGCCTTACTATGGCAACATTCCTCTCTTGTAGCCCACAGAAGCACAGCACCAATTACTGACTTGTTGATGGATTTGCCCAGATAACAATCATTGGTTTAAGTAAAATAATTATCTAAGGGTGTGCTCTAATGTGCCCTTCCCTGTGATAAGTGCTTTCTTCTGCCCTAAGCCTACTTGCTGAGCTCCTATGAATGATGCTGAAACTTTGGCACAGAAAATGAGATGTTTATACCACTAAGAGAACAGTCTGTCACCTACAAGAGTGAGAGTACATAGGGTAGCATCGTCTTTTTCATCGACTTGAAGTCTGATGCAGTCGTCTGACAGAAATCTTATGTTTTACATCACTGGATATGCAGAATAAACCTGCTAAACTAATAGGAGCAATCTCGACATTTAATTTCAGAAAGGTACTAGTAAGCATGTAGCAATGCTTGTTCACTACAGTGGAGAAGTGATGACAGTTCAGCATCTGCAAAATAACAGTCTTGCTCTCTTTCGGTGTATACTCGATGACTGATCAATAAGCACTTTGGGGACTAATTAAAGTCAGTTCAGTGATGGATACTCTCATAGGATAGTCTACCAGTTCAACAGTTTGGTGGACATTTGAAAAGCATTAGTGCTTATTTCATCAGGTTATTTGTAGTTTGAATAGCAGATCTGTGGTTCTCTTACATATTCACAGATTGGAGATCTATGGATGTCAGAACTCTTCATGCAATAAGTCTATTTACAAGAATTAGCAAGCCTCTTACTGTGTTTAATAATATCTAACAGTCTTAAGGTGAAAAGATGGTTAAGGGAAAGAATCATATATGCAAATTAGCATGCAAATTCTAAACTAATCTGTTGAGGAAGTATGCACTGAAATATTTGGAAGCCAACTCCTTAGCTTGTTGCCGTTTGTTTTTTCCATGTGTCTCTCTAGTGCTTCCTTAAGTTTAGATGCTGCAGTATCAGCTCTTAAAAAAACATTGACAAATCATGAAAAAGCTCTCCCCAGAGGCCTGAAAAATAATGATGTCACTAATGCATGAGAAAAGCAGTATTATCAACATAACAAACTGGACAGGAGTCAAATGCATAGGCTGATCACTGCTGTGTACAGAGTCTGTATTGATTTCTAAGCCAGCGTGGCTTGGGTAGGGCAGAATTTTGACTGTTGTCCAGCCCTGTGAATACTGCCAAAGAGAGGGCTTCTTTTTCATTTTCAGTTATCTAGTGAATAATTTGTACTAATAACTTGTGTAGGGTTTGTTGTGAGAACATGGATTTATAGTAGACATGAGTTCCATGTAGTTCTCCCACAAAACTAGCTTTTCCGTCACTGTGTAGAGTGAGACACCTGGATTTGGTAGCATGTACTGTAAGTAAGCAGTGAGAGGAAGAAATACTTTTTAGTGATGTGAAGTTAAAGAGGTCAGCATGGAGACACTGGTGAGACCAGGTAGTGATATGCTTGTATTCCCCCAAGAAATATTTCTTTCCAGGGCGGCAAGCTGAAATGCCACAGCCACTGCAGAAGAATGTTTATGCCTAGTCCACTAGGCACTTGGAAAAATTGTTTTAAAAACTTCAGTGCTTACTCTTTTGGCAAGCAGAACAAATCCTTGCTTCACCATTTAGTCAGGTGCTTTGAGATGCAGTTAGAAAACTCTGAGATATTATTGTTCCCTCTGTAGACAGAGTGTAAAAGAAAATAACTTTTCTAGGTGGTAAGATATGTAAGTTAGCCTTATCACACCAACTAAAAAGTCTCTAGAGCTGACACAGAACAAAAGATAAAAAAAAAAGCAAACACCTATAGCTTTATGTAAAGACACAAAAATTTAACGGAAAGACCAAAAGAGAAGGATGCAACCTTGCTTTTCATTTCCTTTCCTCATTTTTAATAAGAGCCATATAATTTTCTGTGCTTCTCTGGTTTGTTTTATAAACCATTCCTTTAAGAAGTGCCTTTCTTCTCTTTGCAGTAATTCCTTTGTTTCCTTGTGGCCATATGAGTTAGACTCCCTGGGCATTGACTATTGACAGCTTTGGGAGTGAGTGCCTTTGGAACAGTGCAGGATATAGGACATGCTGTTTGGTTCAGCTGGGAACCTTGCAGACCTCGTCTCTGTTGGCTTGCCTTCTCTTCCTAGCCCAGCTTTGCCTGTCTTCAGGTTTTGCCTCATCCGTGCAGACTGTGAGCTGCTGGGGCAGCAGCTGTTCCCAGCGGGTGTAGGCAGTGTTCTGAAGTTCTGTGCTCTGGTCAGATCTTGGAGCACCAGCAATAACACTAAGTCCTGCTTCAGGCGGTTTGGATTTTTTCACCACAGAGCTGTAAACATATGTTTCTAAAAATAAAAACGGGGCCACTTTTTAGTGCCCGTCTCCAAGCATTTTACCTTACTGCAGGAAGTTAGTGAAGAGTTGCCTGTTTCATTTTTAATATCAATGCTCTTTCAGTTTTATCAGCAGCATGGCTTTAGTGTTAAGTAGCAGCATACACAGTTATGGTGTATAACATACATGGGTTATGCAATACTGCAGCTGTCTAAAAGTGCCTTGTCCTTCTGTTGCACAAGACTTCAAATACACAGCAGTTCAGCCACCCACTGATATGGTGTGTAGTTGGTTTGTGTCAATTCATGCTAAGATGTGCTGCACTGAATTTGCCGTATCTAGCTGTTGTGTTCCCTGTGTTGCTGCTGTATGGATGCTCCTTAGGCTGGCCTAACTACTCAGTTGCAAAAAGTACACCTCTCCTAAGGGAATATTTCCAGGCAGCTTTCCAAACCAGTCTGTCTCCTCCATGGGTCATGCAAACAACCCCTCTGATTCCTCCCTGGCTGTGTCCTTTGGAGGAGATGTGAATAGTTTGCATGGCCTCCACCCAAAGATAACATCTGCTGGAGAGCTCTGGCACCCTGTGAAGAAGAATGGAGGCTGCTGGCTGCCTGAGAATGCCTTCCTGCTTTGTTCAGTGCTTGAAATTTAAGACAACAAGGCAAAAAAACAACCAAACAACACAACAGCAAGGGGCTGGTAAAGGTGGAAAGAAGCTTTCCTTGCTGGAGATGGGCAGAGACAGCCCGCCCCAGTCGAAGTGGGAAGTTTGTGGTTGCTTGCTGCCCACTATACAGCCTTCAAGCTGAGGTTTTTTCTTGCTTGAAGAAGAAAGGCAGGACTGAGCTAAACCAGTCCCTGTCCCTCTTTGTGGTCTGTGCAAGCATGTATTTGCATGCTGGCAGCCCAAGCTCTCCTGTCTGCAGAGCCAGCATGTGTGGAGAGGGAAGATAATGGTATTAACTGTGGAGCTATGATGAAAACATCTTCACAAATTATTTATCATGCAGCTTCTTCTTCAGCTTTCCTCTGGTTTTATGTCGTGCCTAATCTGCTGGCTGTGCAGTTGGCATCCACTTCTTTCCAGGCCATAGAACTAGCCATGGATGTGCCATCCAGCTAGCTGTGGGTGTGCTCCCAGACCAAAGCTTCCTGTTTCCTCTTAATTTCTTCCCTTTTCCTCAGTGCTGAAAGGATCTTTCTGCTTTCAGACATTCAGTGTCTACAGCCAAGCTGTTAACTTACCCTTGAAGATAGTAATATATGAGCTAGATATGGCACTGGTATAGATTTAGTTTTGTTGCTTTTTACTTTTGTTGCTCTTTAGTTTCATTTTAGTTTATTTTTCCAGATTTTCATTCAAAGACAGAAATCCTAAAGTTTAATAAGAACGATTTTTGGTCTTTCTGATCAGCAATGAAAGAAAAAGTCCCTGTTGGGATACTAATAAATAAATCAGGAAAGAAAAATGCAATCAGAAGGCCTCAGTCTCTGTTGACAAAGACATTTACCCAAGGTCCATGTTTATAAGACAACATTTTGCTCAAAGACCCTGTGATTGATTCTTCTGTAGATACCAACTCTCCTTTGACTCTTGTCTTTTGCAGGTCATGAAAACATACCACATGTATCATGCGGAGAGCATCAGTGCAGAAAGCAAACTGAAGGAGGCAGAGAAGCAGGAAGAAAAACAGATTGGGAGGTCAGGAGACCCTGTTTTTCATATTCGACTAGAAGAAAGGCACCAGAGACGGAGCTCTGTGAAAAAGATTGAAAAAATGAAGGAAAAAGTAAATAGTCCTTTTATTTAGCTTCATTTGAAGTAAATTCAGTGTGTTCCTGACATTCTTTAGCATTATATTAGATAGAGAAGTCTAGCTGGGAAATAAAATTAAATAAGGTGCACATAGTATATTATCTGTGGGTTATAGATAAATTGAGGTAATTGCGGGATCCCCTCAATTGCGGGATAAATTGAGGTTCAGAGCAGGAATACTGTATTCCCAGTGTAATTCTTACTATATGGTTTGTCATATTAAAACAAAATACTAAGTTTTCCGTTTCTATTACATTTGTTGTATGTTGTGACAAGCTGGCAATTGAGATTCTTTCTTGTTAGTGGGAATGTTGCTTGAATTTTTCCTGCATATCAAAATGAAGTAATTAAAATACATTAATATGCAACATCTTTCCTAGCGTCAAGCAAAGTATTCTGAAAACAAGCTGAAATCTATTAAGGCCCGTAATGAATACCTGCTCACCCTTGAAGCAACTAATGCTTCTGTTTTCAAGTATTATATTCATGACCTTTCGGATTTAATTGATGTAAGTATTGTCACATTTGTTTTTATGTTTATTCTGTTCATTTTTTTTCTTTTTAAAGGGAATACATTACCAATATGGGTTGCCTATAGTACAGTTATTATTTATAACATTGCATGATAAAATCAGAAGATTTACCCATTATATTTCAAAGTAAAGTGCCAATAAGATGCTGAACCCATTCCTTTCAAGTTAGAACATTGTGTTTTCTCCCCATGTGTCAATAGAAAATATGTTGGGAACAACACAAAAAAAATAGACGTTTGTATTTTATACTATTAAAGAATTTTCAGGCTGTAAATATTTTTACAAGATAAGCTTCTTAAGTGGGCACCTAAAGGTATTTAAGTCAAAAAAAGCCAATTCTTCCATGTTTACAAAATTGTTAGTTTCATTTATTTAGTCATTGTATCAGTCCTCTATTTGGTACTGTCAACAGACTTGTTACTGAATTTCAGTAAGTTGATCCTATGAGAACATGCTAGAAGAATGATGTTATACATTGATGTTGACTTGTGCCAGCATTTGGTCTCCAGAACCTGTATTACTGACATTTTCACATGATGCAGGGAAAGCATTTTGCACTCTGTCATGTCCCATGCTCTTCATAAGCTGACTATATATGTGATAGAGAAAACATGGAAACAACAAGCACAAGCTCTAGAATATTCATTCACTAGCAATGTAGGGTTAACTAGGTGTAGTGGTTTTTAGTGGGTTTGCCCTGTGGCCCATATGGAATCTTAGGTATTTGAATATGCTTTCTACTGCAACAGTAACATATGTTATTTACAATAGTAAACAGCATTCGCATACAGCTGTGGTTTCTGATATAGCATAAATTAATGCAGGATTTGACAAGGTTTCTCATTTCTACTGACTGGAGAAGCAAAGCTTCATAAAGAAAGGGAGAAATGCCTTCTTAAGATGAATAGACTGAAATAGCTACGTGCATGTGTTTTATTATATACCATCTAAATACTGTCAGTTTTCTTTGTAATTTCTGGTTTTTCTGTATTTTATAAAATCTTGCCTGATTTTGTTAGAACTTTTTCCTTTTCCCTTTCAACATTTTTTCCTGGTTTTGCTTCATTTCTTTCTTGCTTTCCTATAAAGAATGACAATGAATATTTTTTGTGTTTTCAGTATTTTTTTCTGTCTCTATCTCAACATCTCTTTTGTTCCTTTCCTACTCGCTACTGCACATTTTACCTCTTCTGGTTTCTTCTGCTGTGTCCTGTCCCTGTCTAATCTGTATCCATGCACTTGCACAACCTGCTCCACCTATCTGGCCTGCCCAGGGAAAGAAAACATTTGCCAGAATCCTGATGATGAAGGCAGAAAGCTAAGGACAAGCAGTGTACCTGCTAGGGTACCACCCAAGTGAGAAGCTGACCCTTCCTAATGGATGATTTTCCTCCTACTGCTTAAAGGATGATGGAATTTTGACCTCCAGTTAGGGCATGTCTGATACATGTGAACTTTATGAGTTCTTGTTTGCTGGAAGGAAGAAAGGCTCCCTTTCCTTTTGTTCCAGCACCCCCACCCCTTCAGAAGATGGAAAGATGCTCATTTTGTCTTATCTCCTGCCTTCCCTTTCGGAGCTCACATTTCTCAGTGAATGTCTCCAGTGTGTGTTTCTACCTGGTCAGAAGTTTATCAGGTTGAGAAATTCATCTGATTCTTAACTGCTTCATTGATGTCGACAGAGGTTTCTGTAGCAATGAAAGCTGAGGGGAGGCACCAAGGGCCTGGAGCTTTACAAAGAATTGTGAGGGGAGGAGAAGTGTAGCTCTCTGTGCATGCACATCCAAAGACAGCACTCTTTGGAGTTAGCGTTTCTAAAGGTATTTGCACAACCATGAAGACTAGAGCTTTCTAACTGTTGGGTTTTAATAAAAAATATTTAATAATGCAGGAAAATAGTACCTACATTGTGTGGCTTTTTCAAAGGCTACGGACCAATGTATGCTAAAATGTTCTTTTAGCAACATGGCTTTAGAAATTACTCTTCCCTAAGGAATTTAAACAGAAAGTCTAGCTGCCCTTTTGCATCACTGTTTTGTAAGAGTAGACTGTAAACATGTACAACCAGAATTTGCTTTAGAGCAAATTTAATCCAATTGTGAGCTTATTTAAATGAAATGTCTTTCAGACATTTGTATTTAATCTGAATATGCTGTGAAAGTGTCGGTATTTAGACAGCATGTTTGCCACTTGACAAAGGAAACTTTTTGTAAATGCAAGACATTTTGGCAGTTATATCATCGGAATGTGAGACATGCTTCCCAGTGGCCATATGTTGCAACAGTCCAGACTATCTCATTCTGTAAGTTTGTTAATGTCATGGTACAATTTGGAGTTTCCAGAGCGGTGGTGGCAGTTTCATTTTTTGCCCTCTCTGTTTTGTCCTCATTTGCCTGCCTGATTTTCCATGCTTCCCTGAACTCTCTTTGCCTGTACAGAAGAGGATTACCTCTCCTCTCTGTCTTAGTTCTAGTTAACATGGAAAGAATTTAAATCTCCCCAAGCCATTGGCGTTGCCCATAAATGAAACTGAATGTTTTCCTATGTTATTGAAAAATACATTTACTTAACATGGGATAAATATATGAAGGAATGCAGTAAATTGTTCAGTCTTTTATTTTTTTTTGTAACAGCATCAGGGAGGCTTGTGGAGCTATTCTTTTTTACAAAAAGAGTACAATTTTTTCATTTGGATTCCACCGCATTTTCCATTTTCAAGGCTCATGTGAAAAATCCTAAATTAGAGTTCCTCATCAGAATTCGGTCTGAACTGTTCAACTCCTTCATTTCATCAACAGAGCTCAGGGTTTCTGACATAAAATGATGATGCTTTGCTCATCTTAAGCTCTTGTGATAAAAGCAATATAGCAATATTGCTGGAGTCTTAACTGGACGATTTAATGCATTTAGTGAGTTGAGGGATGAGACCAGCATTTGCGAAGAATTAGAGAGAGACAGGATTTGATATGCGCAGTATATTTCTGCCCTCTGCATGTTGTACTAGAGAAATTTGAATTTTCTGTTAAATATTTCTTCTCTGCTGACTGGATTGGTGTCTAGTTCAAGGGGAGGACAGAATTAGTTGTTTCTTTTATTTGTATGTCCTAAAAAGCAGTCAAGATTACTTTTTAGCTCAATTAAATATGTTTTATCTAGCGTATAGAATTTTTGTTTCAGATTTTGAGTGTCAGAGATGTGACAGAGTACACACTGCTGCTAATCTGACTGTTAGTACCAGCATTTGTCCATATGGCACATACATTCATTCATTTACTTGGAGATTTCCATGTGATTGAGTTAATTAAATTTATCTGGGTATGAGGAAGGTAGGGACCTTTTTTCAGGCTTACCATGCACTCTTATGATCTGGAGGTAGATGTTAGGAAATCGTGATCAAAACAATTTGAGTGCAGTTCAGCTGCTGGAATAAATGAATTATTCATGTGTTGGTCTTTCTTAAAATGGAGTTTATGAATCTCTAATTGCAGTCTGCATGCTTTGGATAGTGAAGAAGTTACAGAACATTTAGCTATTGTGAACTTAATTTATTCTGTAAAGGTTCTTTATTAATTATTCATAGAACCAAGTTGAAAACTAGGGTAGGGTGTGTGCAGCTCACAATCTTTATTACATAAGTCCTCATAAATATGATATGTACAGCCAGATCCCTTTGATTTGAATGTGGATGTCTGAGTAACAGGATGCTTAGAAAGTGACGTATTCAGAGGTTAAGACTTTTTTTATGAATTCCTCTCTCCATTGGCATTAGAATTTTATTACTATTCCTGAAGTGAAATGAAGACCAGCTTGGTTTGGTTGAAGCTCTGTGCTAAGCACTGCAGTTTTTTTTTGTTCAAGCCTAAATATACTCTGGGGTATAATAAAGGCAGTAAATTCTCTTGAGAATGCTTCCAATTTAATTCCAAATAAGAATAAAATGCAAATTCCCAAATGAGTTTTTCCTACATATCCTAAATGTATCACTGATCTCCCTCCACTTCGCCCAACCAGAAGTCTTTATGAATTCAGAAATGCAATCAAAGTCATAGTCTGTGACTTCATTCTCTTATTTTTCATCTTCATATCTTATTGCCCCAGCTGAGATCTCATCTCTCTAGCCGGTAGAGAGCGAGCAGATCTCATTAACCATCCAGTCTGTACCCTTGGTGTGCCAATTAGTGAACCTCTAAAACTTGTATTCATTTTGCCTAACAGTGTGGTTGCTCGCTTAAACTTTACAAGTCTTTCTACAAATCTACAGATTTTTCCTGAAAATCCTGTAGATTTCCATGCATATTTGTGAGTATCTACATACATATGTACTTTTTTGCCACACCAGAAAGGTTGGTGATTCATTTTTCCAAGGATGGTCAGAGGGAATGTCATGAGGGTGGCAGTTCAGTGGCAGTACCTTAAATTTTTACTTGTTACTGAGGCTAAATGTAAACTGCTGTCTCCATTATGGACAACTCTCTTTCTAAAACTGTCACTAGTACTAGCAGATTGAAACAGTACATACCTTTCTGCATAACGGTGAATTGTTACTCTGGCAGAGCCATTTCCCACTTAAAATGATGGTTTCCAAATTTTGGAGAAAGTGGACTATGGTCTGGCAGAAGTAAGAGTTGTGATGTCTGAGTGTTTAGTTTTGCTTTTAAAAATAACTTTACTCATACAAATTCTAATTTTACATAAATCATTGAAGCAAAATTCCAAATTCAGGCACTTTTAATTCCATTCAAAGATCCACCGGCCCTAAGGCACTAGTTCAGGTTCTTCATTTAATTCTTGTTCACTCTGCTGGCATTTGGCATTGCAAGAAAATGCCTTAGTGTGGCAGGATACTATGCTTCACTTGAAGAATCCTGCTTCTTGTCTGAGAGGCTGTATTTGTTACCCTGTTCAGCTGTCATCACTTGCGAAAGATGATCGTGGTGATAGTGACGGAGTAGATTAAGGGATAAACAACGAAGTTATGTCACAGCATAAAGGCTGCAATATATTCCAGCTTGAAAAAAGCTGCATCAGAAACCCACACAGCTCTAATTGTAAATCAGTAAGCTTTCTAGTAATACTCAGATTAATCCACTGAAGCCAAAATTCAGGCTGTAGTTTTGTAACACATGGAGAGTTGGCAATGCTAAACCTGGCATTGCCCTCTATTTCTAATTTCCTTTCAGTTTAATCTTCCATGAGGTCTCTGAAACTAATGCACATGAAATAAAACAGCTGTCCCAATTCACTTTCTTATCAGCACTTTTAGTCTGTCTTTTGCATCCAAAATAGTGAATTAAATATGAGATCTGATTTGACATAGAATAAGAGAAAAACACCAAGAGACTTTTCCTTTTAGAAACAATATTTTTTAGGCCGGAGGTCTTTGAAATATGGATGCACTTTAGTATAAAAGTTGAGTGGCTGTTCTAGTAAGGGTAACACAAATTTCCAGTCTATAAATGCAAAAGAGAGAGCTTAACATATGTGTGTTTGATTGAACACAACATCTTTTGTTCATTTTCAGCAACTGTTTTCCTGGTGAGCCACTGTCCCATCTGCAGTCACTACCCTGAGTATTTGCTGGGACCGAAAGCTTAGTCTTTCTGGAAGCTTTGTTGTGAATAAAACAGCCTTCTGTTGTTAGATTTTAGAGAGCAGTTTGATCACTAGTCGTTATGGCACCTAAAGCAAGGTGTGAAGGGTTTCTCTCCCTTCAACACAGGGGTTTTGGTATGGTAAATAGGTTGAAAGCTCTTTCCCATGCAGTGTGTACATTGGTATGTCCGTCTGTTTGTCTCCCTCTTTATCTTTTTCTCTCCTTTGTCAAATAAGTAAGAAGAAAGAGAGGGAATGTGATCCCATGAGTTCTAAGAGTTTGTAATAGCTGCGAGGGAGGTACTTATATAAACAGTGCATGTATGCATATAGTCTGCAGTGGACTGAATTCAAATTGCTTCTTCATCCTACTCCATTCATTAATTTGCAAGCAGGGACAGTTGATTTCAGGCTACAGGTAGGCGCCCAGGATGGGTGGCTGGGGGCTGAGGGATGCCCTAAAGCAGAGTGCTCTGTGACTGACCTGGACAGGCATTGGCCTCTGACCGGGACAAATATCACCTGTTCAAATACAGAGCATTGCTTTGTATGCAGCTGTTAACAGGCTGACATTGCCACTGTTGAGATGACAGAGAGGTTTTCGATACATCTCCCCTTAGCTGGAGGCTGTCTGAGCAGAAACTCAGGATATTTACTGTGTGATGTCGGGGGAAAAAAATACGGAAACCATCAGTTGATATGCTAATGATGTGACATTTTTAAAATATATTCAGCTGTTCTCTAAAATATTAACCAAACATGAATAATGCAAACTGAGGATGCTTAAAATTCAAGAACAAACACAACTTTTTGTTTTACCAGTTAGGTTTCAATTACATTCCATTTTGTAGGAAAAAAAAAGACAGAAATTATGACTTCCTGCATTTAGTAACGTTATACAACAATGTACATTGCTGGCTCTGTATAAGCATGGGAAATACAGTGTTTGCATTAAATACATTTTCACTATCAGGGGAAAGGATGTCAAACCATTCTTGTTGCATCAAAACGCATTTTAGATGGATTGCCTATCCTCAAGGCATTTGTGGAGTTTTTTGTTTGGGCACAGACATAATAAACAGGACTTACTTCATGTTCAGTTTGGTGCTGGCATTAATTTATATGACAGGGTTATATTAGGGTAGGCTTAAATATGTGATTCAAGTCTTACAAATGATACTAATACTGAAAGCCCACTTGTGTGTAGAGTTCTAGACCTTTTCTGTGTAAATATAGTGTGCATGCACATCTATATCTGGTAAGCAAACTGTCATACATGTAGACTTGCTCTCTTTTCTAAAACTGCCCTTAAATCTTTGCAATAGAATGAGGATACTAAATACTTATTGCCTCAATCCCCTGTAGTGTATTTTAATTTAGAAGATATTTTGGTAAATGTTGGTTGGTCATACTTCAAAGACAGAAAACTTGCAGGACAGAAAATTTTAGCTATAATTTCAGGATTGGGATATTAGAATGGTGTTCCTCCTTTTAAATTTGTTTTCTTTTCCTTTTATTGTTTTTTTAGTGTTGTGATCTTGGATACCACGCTAGTCTGAACAGAGCCCTAAGAACATACCTTTCTGCAGAGTATAACCTTGAAACTTCCAGGCATGAGGGATTAGACATCATTGAAAATGCAGTTGACAGCTTAGAGCCTCGAAGTGACAAGCAGAGATTCATGGAAATGTACCCCACTGCTTTTTGTCCACCAATGAAATTTGAGTTCCAGTCTCATATGGGTGATGAGGTCTGTGCACTGACAAATATCCCCACGGTGACTGTTTCTGTATACCAGGATACAGAATTTATCCCCTTTTACAAAGAGTTTGGTAAAAGCTGTTACTGCTACCCAAAAGCCAGGGGATCAGCAATAGCATTTTGCAAAACTGGCGGCACTGTCTGTTTCTTCAAAGTTCTCATGTAAAATCCACTATGTTATTACATTCTGTATTACTACTCATAATGACATTGCTGTGAATTTGCTGGCCAACCTGTGCTCAGCCCAGCACCAGTGTAAGTAGTGATTTTATGTCTTTACTATCTGTCTCACTCGTAACAGAGTTTGTGGGTGCTATTTGAGAGCAGCTGTAGAGCTGCTCCAAATTTTTCATGCTAAAATGCATCCTTTTCCCCTTCCTCTTCCCCCATTTTATCATGTGGAGTTTTCAAGCGTACTGGGCACCCCAGCTGTGCCCTGTTCTGCTACACCAAAGGCCAGTAGCAGAGCAGAATGCAGTGTGCATCTTTCTTTCTAAAGGTAACTCCAGGTTTTGCATTTCTGTGTGATAGAGAAGCAACACAGAGCAGCTGTACAACAAGGCTGTGCTCTG
Organism: Campylorhamphus procurvoides; assembly: GCA_013396655.1. Taxonomy (NCBI): domain Eukaryota; kingdom Metazoa; phylum Chordata; class Aves; order Passeriformes; family Dendrocolaptidae; genus Campylorhamphus; species Campylorhamphus procurvoides. Next base: position 1,004,143 of record WBMV01000441.1, read on the forward strand.
TAGTCATAAGATGTAGTATGTAGTTCCACAGCTTTTAGCACATAAATACTTTAAATGTAGATGGACGCATTTTATTGTCTGTTCATTAAGTTTTAATAGCTTTGTTAGGAATTCACCTAGTTTTAAGGAGAGCAACCAAAGACTATTGATTCTTTTTTTGGATTACTTGCATCTTACAATTGTTTCTGATTCTTTGTTAGGTGTGCCAGGTCACTGCCCAGCAACCTGTGCAAGCAGAGCTTATGCTTAGGTATCAACAACTACAGTCACGATTGGCTACACTCAAAATCGAAAATGAGGAGGTAAGACCTATATCTACAAGGACTAAGCATTGAACACCATTTTCAGGAAGCTGCAGTGTTTTCTACCTTGTCCAAGGCATGTAAATGAAATGGCTCTGATCTGTATAAGCAGTATTAATTTTAAAAATCAAATACTGGCAAATATGCTAAGGTAGATCCTCAACTGCTTTATAGAGGTTTGAAAACTTAATTTTTAACCTGTCCATACATTCACATTACTGAGTTTTGTGTTTTGCAGATGTTTCAGTGCAAACTTGTTAGAGCACATATTTTTAAATTCTTATAGCAGAAAGCCACAGAGAACAGTTATTGTCTTCTGGGACCACCGTCTGTCCAGATCTCAAATTGCTACTTCTGTAGTACAAAGGAATTTAAACTGTCTTTTGTGGTAGCTGAGTCAAGATCTCTTATGCTCTCAGCTATAGCTATTTATAAACACGAGTAACGAATGCCTGTGATGGGAACTGCTCACCTAACAAAATAAGATGCGTTTTTTTGTAAAGTATGGAAAAACTATGCTGTTCTCTTTCCCCTACTCTGGCAGCAAAGAAAGGCCTCCCGATGTGAACAAATTGCTCTTTTATCACAGTTAAGGTAATGTTAAAGTCCTTCAGTTTAAATGAGAATCTGCTCCTAAATTAAAACATTCATTTCTTCATGTACTTTACTGATAAATTTTCAGGATGACAGATTTTCTCATTCTAGATTATATGTTGAATGTCTATAACAAAGTATTAATGTCCATGAGGCATGTTCAGTAGTCTTTAAAAAAAAACACTTGCATTCAGAACATAAGGTAACAAAGACTAAAGGAAGGAGAAAGATTATTTATTTCAGTGAAGTGCAAGGGCATACGGGTGCTCCATAGGTTATAGGAAGTGAAGTAAGGCTGGTGTAAATTGTTCTTTCTCCAGCCTTCTTTTTCAACTATGTATTCCTCTTCTGCAGTCTAAACATTGCTGAGCTCCTCATGGTAGCAAGCACTTCACAGAACTAGGTCACAGATTAATTTTTTTCATGGAAGAACATGTTGTTCTGGCAGACAGATCCCTGAATATACACATTCAATATGACACATTCACCACATTTAGGCGAGTTGACCCTCCAGAGTTGTGTTTCATTTCTGTTGCCCTCTAGATTAGGGATCACAATCAAATCATGTCACATTTGAATTCCAATTTCGGGGAAAAAAATGTTTGAGTGTGGTACAAAGCCAGCACAAGAGAACATCTATGTTTGTGGGTTGGAGCATGGTAAAGCAGAGAACTAGATAGGAAGCCTAATCATGTCGTTCTTCTGTTACATAGATATAGTAACTTTTCACATTTACAGACCAGTTTTTTGAGGGGAATGGACATGGGAATTACTATGAGTAAAGAGCCTCTCTTCTAAGCTGTTCCTATATATTTATCTTCTACATTGTTCCTATACATATTTATCCTGCATTTGGAAATTTGTGCTTTTTAATACCAGGTTAAGAAAACAACAGAGGCTACCCTGCAGACAATACAAGATATGGTCACCATTGAAGATTATGATGTGTCCGAGTGTTTCCAGCACAGTCGCTCTACAGAGTCAGTGAAGTCAACAGTCTCTGAGACATACCTGAGTAAGCCTAGCATTGCAAAAAGGAGAGCTAACCAGCAGGAAACAGAGCAATTCTATTTCATGGTATGTTGGTCGCTTCCTCATTCATGTGATACAGATCAAACACCTGAAGTGAACATTATACAGAAGTTCCTGGAATTTATGTGTCATACATAGTAATAGATTCATCTGCATCTCTACAGAAATTCAGAGAATATCTGGAAGGTAGTAATCTCATCACAAAACTTCAAGCAAAACATGACTTGTTGCAGAGGACACTCGGAGAAGGTAAATATCACACAGTAAACTGAAAAGTGATCCCAGACTATCCAATGAACCTTTCGAAATTTCAAAGGTACTCAGGAAAAAAATTGCAAAACTTACAGCTTAAATTGTCCAGTAAACTTAGATTTGATTTTTACTAGTCATAGTTTTGGTGCAGTAGTAAGAGTACACACAATAAATCGATTTTATTTCTTCAACAGATACTTATTTCCACTGCACAGATGTTTAGACAAGTGACTATATTTGGAACGGAACTCTTGAATGAGAAATCTCGTGTCTGAAAGGAGAGCTGACACAGTCAGTGCAGGCTGATTTAAGAACTGTGAAAAATGTACTTTTTTTACATTGCATCTTAACAATTTCTGTTGAGTTGAGGTTTTTTTAAGAGTTGGGGGACAGTGATGTTTTTTAAGCATACAGAATTATTCAGGATGCATCTCTTACAGTGGACTCACTAGTGCAGCATTTCTAACACAGGGGCATGAATGTTCTTCTTGTAGCCCAAGAACTCAGTGGAGCATTTATGAAAGGTAAAAGATGAAATCCTGGTCTCATTCATGTCAGAAGGGAGATTCTTGTAGACTTAATGTTGGTTTTCTACAAAGTATTTGCATATTGTAAATGGAAATGAATGAAAACTTAATGAATAGCTCTATACCTGTTGATAATCATTATTGCACATAAAATTATTGTATTACAAATTACAATAGCAGAGAATTATCTGTTGTCCTGAACACTCTCCACAGTTTTTAAAAATACTTCTTAAAATCTAAACCAAGTCAGCAGACACCCATCATCACATGAAGCAAAGCTGAATTAGGGCAGTAATGAATCAGGCACTATGCACAGCTCCAGCCTGCCTCTTACCAGCCCTCCCAACAGGCACTTCCTCATGGACCAAAGGGAAAAGGGGAATTTCAGTACAAGCTTTGAGGGCTAGTGACACAGAGCATTACAGACGCAAGAGGAAGTGTGATTACACGACAGAGAGTAAGAATCCTCTCCTGAAGGTTAAAGACTGTAATTTACAAAGTTTAGACTGAAGGAGACCTGTTCTCTAAAGAGGGACTCTAAAAGATGTGTCAGTTTATTTTCTTTTCACTGCCAAGTATCTGTTGTTAGTCAAGTCTCTTCTTACTTTTAATACAAAAGTCTAGATCCACAAATCCAGCTGTTGAGGTGCCTAAAGAGCTATTTGTAGTTCAGTGGCTATGACCCAAAAAAAGCCCCTGTCCAGGGGAAGGGATTGAGTTTAGGGGTTGGAAATAAGTATAATTTTCTTGTAAGACTGGACTGTAGAAGATGGTAGCTGTTTTCAGGCAGCTAATTATGTTATCTTCTTTCTCATGGAAGTTTTTGTTTAATAGGATTTTTATTTTGAATGCGTGCATTGAGCAGTTTATTCATACAAAACAATGTGCAGCCAACATTAGTCAAAAAAAAGGGACATTCTTTCCTCTGAAAGCTCACAGACAACGTATTTGGATAAAGAAAGTGAAAGGGAGAAAGATAAAAGGCAACAGATTCTGTTGCCTATTACATGCTGGCAAAAAATAAGGAAAGAATTGTTTGAAAGGAAGCCTAGAGAAAAACTTCTCAGCAGGGTGATGTAAGTGATAAATTGCCATTAGGCTGTGGGCCATTCTGCCATGCTCAGGCATGCCTGGACTGTTCTGTTTGTAGAGTTCCCTTCTACCCACCTAGTAACCCCCAAGCAGGTTAATCTGTGTTGCCCACAGTGTTTGGCGCATATTTGTTGTCCCATCATTGTAGCATACCACATACAAATAGTACTCCAAACATACACATTTACATTCAAAGCTGATATTTAGAGCAAAACCCATAATTTTTACATGTGAAGTTCAAGTACCCTCTTCAGGTGAGGCATGTCCTGCATTAAAATGCATGTGCCTGGGATGGAGGACCCAGATTCTGAAAATTCCTTGAATGGGGGTGATTGAAAGAATCAAATTGCATTGGAATTATGAGTGTTATTGCTGCAGCTAGTATAGAAATGAATTTGAAGGAAGTGAACTGCTCCCCTGCTCCCCTCAAACTGGGAGCTTTCATGTCAGCCAGACTGCAGACAAATAACTTAATGTGCTGTGTTAAATAACACAGGGAAATGTGGGGAGAAGGAAAGGATGGTCTGAATTTTAAGTTTTCCTTTGTCATCCTTTCTTGCGTTTATTCAGACCAGTGTAAGGACATAGGCTGAATGAATCCAGATTCCTGTCTGGTGTCCACAACATTGACAACATTTGGCTTCTGTTCCAGTTCAACACCTGCCTATTACAGTCTGCTGCTGTTTATGGACGCAGCAGATACATATCCATAATCTGCACAAGGCATTTTTTTAGCATTTATTATTGGGAATCTTAGTCACAATGAATATCCTGTGTTAACCTGAGTAGGGGATAGTCCCTGTCTTACTCTTTTTCTGTCATAGGTTATTTTTCATACTTTTCTTTCATCTCTCTTTTTCACCTATCTAAAATAGATGGCAACAAGATTTTCATGTCTTAATGTCAGAGATTTTTCCCAGAGCTTATTCTTTTTGCCACCTTCAGGGGATCCACACTTGTCTGCTACTGCAAAATATATTGTCAGATTAGGGGGTTTGGTGCCGAGCAGCACTTTGAGTGCATCTGGACATCAGCACATAGTGTTATGTTTTTCATATCACCGTTTTTCATTCTTTCTGGAGTCTGACAAGCTTTTTTGATGTCACCTTCTAATTGAGCAATATACTTAGACCTAGCCCAGCTGATGTTCAGAGTGATTTTCAGAGTCATATCTGTAGGTCTGTTCACTGCATAAGTGTTTAATTCTTCCCTAATACCTTGAACCTGTTAATAGTGAATTTCATTTGCCACTGTGTATTTGTTAAGCCCTTTGAAGGGCTTCGCAGTTTTGTCAGGACTTGATACAAAAGTATTTCAGTCATCTGCACAATATTTTGCCTCCTTGGCTGCTGTGATCTCTCAAAGACATTAATAAATGCCTTATGAATTGCATAAATGGTCCTAATGGGAAGGCTTGAGTAAATGGCTGTTACATTTTTATGCCTTGATGAAAAGAGACCATTTTAAATCCACTCTGTTTCCCTTTTGTTCACTAGTTTTTGATCAGTGAGAATATTTTGCCACTTGATCCATGGTTGTTTAGTTACTTTAGCCACCTCTTGTGAAGAAAGTTATCAGGGGCCTTTGGAAGTCTGTAAATTAATTGAACTGATTCTCCTTTTATCCAGTATTTTACTGTCATGTTCAAATATTTCTAATAAATTAATAGGGCACAATCTCCCTTTGGCAAAACTGGGCTCACTGAAACTTGTCATAACATGACCTTTGTCCTGTTTCATTATTTTGCTTTTCATTATGAAGAGTTGACATGATGGACATGCCTGACTTACTGGCCTGTTGATCTCAAAAGTTATGCAGGAACCTTTCTGGAATATGGTATTTGCTTCTTTACAATTCCCTGCAGTTCTCTGTGGTGTTCCTCAGTGGTAGCGTTGTAGTTTTTTCCTGCAATACATAGACAGAAGAGAGGAGGGAGTCTTTCAATAGCTAGTGGTGTCTAGAGCCCTGTATTTTCAGCACTGACCAGGTTTAGACTGGAGGGAGATCTTGGCACAGCTCTGTTTCCATATTGATTTAGCCACTAATAAAACACGTGAGCACAAACAATAGACATTGTTTGTAATTTTACTTGAAATTATTTACACTATCAAGTGACTCTTTAATTTGTGGGCAAGCTTCTTAAAAGTTGTTCCACAAAATGGGTTGTGTTTTTATTTTAAATGGAACTGTGAAGATAGTAGATAACTGCACTGCCCTGTTGGTTGCATAATTGTATATCTTTTGCTGGTAACAGAAAAGTTAGGGTTAAAAATAATTCATTAAGTGTAATTTAGATACAAAAATTTCCCCATAAAATGTACAAATGATTGTTTCCTATTTATTGAACTTTTCTAGGTCACAGGGCTGAATACATGACAACAAGGTAAGATACTTTTATCTGACTTAGTTTAGAGTTAAAAGTTAGGTAAAATCTTAGAAATTACAAATTTTAGACTAACTCTGTAATGGTTTATAACATTGTTGCTGTTGTTATATAAATTATGTACCAGACCTTTTGTGTTTTAACTTTCAGCATTCCTTTTTCAGCATGCTGATGGTAAAGGACCAGACTGTTCATCTTCCTCATTCTTGTGAGCTGCTTTAGGCCAGTGTCAAGGGTGGGACAAGCTGGGAGATCCTTAAAAATATTTATGAATCACATATCAAATTTTATCTCATAGTTTGTAATTCACTTGGTCAGGATACACAGTTCAGAAGAACCTGGTAGAAAGATCAGTTTAGGTAGGAGGTTGTGTCTTTGATAATGTAGCTCTGGACATGAATACCTGCCTCCCCCAGCATCCATGTATTTGATACTTAAATGGGTCTATATATTCACAGAGGAGATACGGTGTTAGATCTCCCTGCTTTGTGCTGCACATACTTTTTAAGTTGTATAATGCCACAGCTTTGAAACCGCCTCCAGATACAAACCCCGCTGAGTTCTGCAGCCCCCAGGGCATGAGACTGTGGGGGCCATGGCAACTGCTTGGATTTGCAGCTGCCACTTGTATGTATCACTGCTACAGGCAGCGTGTCCTGGTGACAGCAGGAACATCCAGCCCAGCTTTCTTGGTCTCACTCCTCTCTGCTCTTTCCATGCAGTACATCCTTGCTCAATGCCTTCTCTTTCTCCTGTTTGCTTCCTGGATAAGAACCATCTTGCCTGGTCCCTGTGTTCCTGGGGGCATTTCTGCAGGTTTACACAAGATTTTCTCCCATCACTTCACTCCATGGTCTTTTCTAGCTGTCTCAAGTTGGACTTGCTCACCTACTTTCCTTACATGATGTCAGTTGAAAAGCAGTAACAAATCAGAGCATTCTTTCCAATTGCTGACATTAATTCTGACAACCGTATGTTTAACTCTGCCCCCAGATGTTATCACTCTAGGAATGCATGGAAATCAGGAAGTTTATGTCCAATGAGAAAAACTTCCCTTCTTGACTCCAAAGCAGGTGATTCATCAGGTTCACAACATCCTAAATTCCCTACTGTGCAAGAAGATAGTGGATTTAGACCATGTTTTTACCTTAGTGAAGTGGGAGAGCAGCTTGAAGCCATCTTACCTCGTATCTTCTCACAGCTGGTCACTTAGAGAAAAAAAATTCTGAGGAGTAGGGGCTGCCAGTCCCTTCCTCAGCACCAGCTCCTGAGCTCTGGCTGGGACCTGCCTATTGCCCCAAGGTTCAGTTATGTTTCTAGACTGAGACATGAAAACAGAGATGTTCTTCAAGGTCAAAGTTAAATTGTAGAACGGAAGAGGATCTCTTTAAAGACGAGTTTAACATCAAACAGTACTCAAACAGACCAAATTCCACCACTGATTGCTCTATGCCTTACTGTTCCACACTGGTTCCCCAAAAACATTTGATTTTTTGGTAATTCCGAAAAAAACTGTAGAAACATTGGACTGCTGGTGCATGGGAACTAAGGAAGCTGTTGGCATATAGTTGTTGGCATGACATTCTCAAAATAGTTTGTGACCTAGAGAACAATATTTATTTCCTGTAATCTCTTTCAGTTGTAGTCATTACATGTGTAACACACTAGGTAAACATTTTGCAGACCAAGGTTTTTTGTCTTCTCAGAGGTTTTTTCGTTTGTTTTTTTGGTGTTATGCTGCTTTTATTTATTTGTTTCAAGTTGATATTCTTTTAATTCCTTTAGCTAATTAGCAAGGTGTTTCTTTTCGTGTGTGAACTGGATGATTGGTGTGGAAGGCTCTAGTTGAAAATGCAGACAGTTTGGTTTTGAAGCATCTCAGGAGTGTGCTGAGCAGCTTTAACCTGCTTTTGAAGCTTCTCCAACATGACACAACTTCTCACCTTGATAAGAGGTGCTTTGTTCTGCCACATCTGGCAGGATGAATTCCAGTGGTTGCTGCACATTTCATGCATGACTGTGACAAAAGCAGGCCATTCCAATTGTGCACTGGTTGTAATAAATGTATATGGTAAAAACTGCAAAACAGGGATTCATAAAGAATGTCACTATTTATCCATAAGTAATGAGTTTTAATCTCTGTTACACTTAAATTTTATGGAAAGTCTTTATTTTATAAGTACTGTGTTTATTTCTCCCTTTACAATCTTCTGTTGTTTTGCCATGAGCTTACAGACATTTCATTTTATTGTGTGGCTTAATTTTACCTTGCTCAGTAATCATATTCCCTTCCCTTAGGCCTCCAAATCTGCCCCCTAAGCCCCAGAAACACAGGAAGCCCAGACCCCGATCACAGTATAGTGCTAAGTTGTTTAATGGTGATTTGGAGTCGTTCATCAAGGTACTGGCACCAGCCACCCCAGTGGCTGATCTCAACACTTCTTGCTATAATGGTCACCACCTCACAAAAGCTGAGGCAGATCATTATGTTTAAGTCTGTCCTGGGGCTCTTTTCTTTCCCGGTTGATCAATATAATACTTCCTGAAGTCAAAGGGAAAGAGGGGGATTCATTTCTCATGTTAGCCTCTCTACAGTTTTGTTAATCAAGTAGGAGTAGTACTGGCAGCCTGCTTTTATTAGGAAACTTAGCGTTATGTAGAAGATAGGACGTAGGGGTGCATCCCACGGCTTAGCACAATTTCCTGCTTACCATTTTCACCACATTCAGTATTCAAAGTCTGTGGAGAAGTGGAAAGCAGTATTGCCCTGGGTTGGATATCCAGCTTTTGATTTCCTGTGACTTTAGGAATTTATTATATTGTGTGAAATTGTGATCACCGCTATTCTGGATCTTGTGTCTTTGCTGTATTTACTATCTTCTTCTTTCTCGTACTTTTATTTCTAATAATGCTTCTAGCCGAGGCCGAAGGAACTCTCACACAAGACATCAGGTATAGTTCTGGTGAAAAGAGAACCAGCTCTGCCTCACTCTCGGGTTGCATTCATGCCTGTCTCTAAATTAGTTCTTTCAAAGACCTGGAGGGAGAAGTTTGCATTAAGAAATGAGTGTATGAGTACAGCAGGCAAAACTAAATGAGAGCACAGCTCTGGAGGGATTGTAGTCTTAAGTGATGAATATTTCCTTATTCATTTTCAAGCACCTACCCATCACAATTAGTGCCTCTGGACAGTAACTGACATAGCTAAGGGAAAGAAACCTTTTAAAAAATTGTAAAAATACATTTATAAATACAGTGAGTAAAATTCCTAACTGCAAGCTCTGTGAATTGGATTTGAGTGTTACAGGGATTTTTTTTTTCTTCTTCTTGTGTAATATAGCTAGTGGCAAACATTTTGCAGAACAAATTCTGTGCTCAGTGGCACTGTACCAGTTTAGCTGTCTTTGAATTGAGCTCAACTATAGGGAAAACCATTATTGTTATGCAGGGGGTCCTGTGAAGTGCTAAGACTTTTAGGAATCATCACATGATGAAAGAGATGAGCATCATGAACTGTTTCTTGCTCAGGGATGAAAGTAAGCAAAGAAGCAGAAATTCTCACAACAAAAGTCCCTGGGTGGAGAAGCACAGAGCAAATCTGGGGAAATGGTACCCTATCATTCTCTCACAGAGAAAGGGGTTATTGCATGGCAGTGGGGGTGACAGGGCTTACTTGCAAGAGGGGAGTCCTCCATAATTAGTCTTTCAAAAGGAAAGCTCAAGAAAGCTGGTATCCTTATGACAGATTTGCCAGTGTGTGAGCTACCCTAGGACAGAATGTCTGCCCAAAGACCATGTCATTTCTGAAAGGGATGAGTCATTCTGGCAGGCACAAAAGGATTACAGATAGTGAAATACAATATCTCACCAAATTGCTTTGAGTTTTGCATCATAAGAAATTATAATTAGTCCCAAACATACATTCGTTGACTACACACCAGATTAAATTCACAGCAGCAGTATGGTCAGAATTCTTGACATTTACCAACACAGATTTTTACTTCAAATTATTTTCCTTCCATTAGATCCAAAAGCCAAAGCTGCTAGTTTAGATTATTTCAGGAATTTACTTAAGTAAAAAGTTCTTTTTGGTTCTGAATAGATTCTCCAAAACCAGACATGAAAGTCACTTGTTGGTTGGGGTTTTTTTGTAATTTCTTACTGCAAACACTATCTTTTCCTAGGCTTTACATTCTTTGCATGAAGCAGTATACTAACAGGAGATACGGGTGCATGTTGATGTTGTGCATGTTTTCTAACACTCTGCTTTTTTGAGAGCCAGGCTGCTCAGTGTTGGTGAAAATGACAGTATTCCAGGGTTTAGTAACTGACCTGTTCCATGGGGTTTTTCATTTAACAGTTACTGAACACAAGTCAAAGAGAAAATGCTCATCCAGACATTACTGGTTCTTGGCTAGCCAGTCTTTCCTATGTTTTAACTTAAAAGACAAACAAGCCACAATTTAAATAGCATGATTAGTGGCACAATCTTTTGTAGGACCCATTAAAACAGCATGGAGTACATGAAGATCAGGGGGTTAGGTTACCTTAGAAGTGCAATGTTTCATTGCTTCATTGTATGCTACTTTTCAAACTTTTGCAGTAGTTGGCTTTTATTCTACTTGAGCTCAACTCATAAAGATCACATTAGTGTAATTTAGCATGAAAATGAAGGACTAGTTTGTAAGAGGAAATGTGTATTCTGAGTTACAGGGTGCTTTTGAATTCATGGTTTTAAAATACAGACTGATTTTATACTAAACTTTCAGATAAATTAGTCAATTCTCTGAGCACTTATGTATTTGAAATTTATTTTGAAAGAAAAATCATAGCTTCCAAGACAAGGAATCCTAAGATTATTTATGAAGCAATAATTCTTCCACCATAAGCACCAACTTTTCCAAATTATTTTTAATCATATGATTTGAGTCTTTAATAGATATTTGATGACTTGTAGTCACTAACATGCTTAGGTTAAAGCATCCATTTTTTTAAATGCCAAAACAAAAGGTTTCCAGTGGTTCTTTTGGAAAAAGGCAGTTTAAAAGAAAAAGACAAGTAGCTCACTGAAAATTAGTGTATAGTCATCTTCTCCCTCTCCCATCATAAATGTTTTTTTATCTCTTAGTAAAACACCTCTGTGTAACTGAAAATGAAGCTGCAACCCTGCTGTTGTATCATTGCTGAGACGAGGAGCTATGATTCCTGAACTCTGACAATGGCAGGTGGGGAGACATAGGCTGTGACCTCCCTTTCGCAAAAACTTTGTGCCTATAGAAGAGGCAGCTGAACCACATGTTCAGCCCTAAATAGCTGCAATTCACCACCCAGTGCTTTCCAGCCATGTAGAGCAGCCAAAAATAACATGCCAGGCCATCATCTGCCCTGTGTTAAGACTTGCACATCAGCAGAGCGCAGGAATGCTCTCAGGTCAGGATGGAGACATTCTGGTACCCCGTGCAGTGTCATTTGGTGGCTCTTCCCCAAGAACATTTCTGCTACCCAGCAAGTTCAGAAAAGCCTTTTGTTTGCAATAAACTTTTCTTACTGAAAAAACCCAACAACAACAAAAAAACCCACACAATGAAAAATAAACAAAACAGAAAAACACACAACCATAAACAAACCAAAACCATTCAAATAACAAAAACAAAACACTTTGAGGAATTAGGTCCTGTGTAATTAGGTCCATGTAGGATTTTCTCCACTAGGAAAAGAAAGATAAATTAAATGGATGCAGAGGGATCATCTTCATCATGAATTATTATTCTTAATAATAAGCTTTTTAAAGGGCAAATTCACTGCTTTAACTCATTTTGCTTCGAAAATCAAAAATGCATGCATGAGCTTAGATGTTGCATACAGCGTTAGCCAGATACGGTGGCAGAGGTAGAGAATGAAGTCTGAATTTCCCAACTGAATGATTTTAAGAACCCTAATCCTTCCTCTTCCCCTGTTCCTTTTCTTCCCTCCCTAAATGGGAAGAGAATTCTCTTAGAAGTGATATTTTTTCTTAGGTGTTTGTTTTGCCAGCACTGTATGTTCATCTGGATTGACCAAGAAAGTGCATTTTCACATTCAGACCATAGTAGGGAGGCTTCCTCTTTCCGATCTGCGATTCACTCTTTCTTCTCTTGTTCTTGCAGGATTCGGGGCAAGTCATTCCTCTTATTGTGGAAAGCTGCATCAGATTTATAAATTTATACGGTAAGCTCTGAACAACACTGTCATTTCATTATTGCCCTGACTTCTTTGCATGTCTTTTACATTATGCATTTAGCACCACAGCTTTGATTTTGAAATAGAGATTAAAGTATTTTTAAAAATAGATTAACTTTTCACCACTGTCTCCCCTCTTTGCTGCAGGTCTTCAGCATCAGGGAATTTTTAGAGTGTCTGGTTCCCAGGTGGAAGTCAATGATATTAAAAATTCATTTGAGAGAGGTAATTGCATTTTAATTTACTTGAGCACCTTAATATCTGACGTTTAATAATCTTTTAAATTCTAATTATTTTCCTGGCCATTAAAGCAGTTTGTATGTACTTTATGTACTGCACCTAAAACTTTGCACCATTGTATGCTTGAACATGAAGTACAATGATGACACGTACATGTTTTCCCCCCATTATGTCCCAGGAGCTTGGGGATTTCTTTCATTTTAGACAAGGCATGTGACACTTCATTCAACTGTAAACATTAGTCTTTTCTTAATGATGAGCTGCAAATAATAGTTTGTCTGTATTTTATTTTAAAGATCTTCAGAAAAGAAAGATAATGGGTTTAATTTGATTCAAGAGACTACTTAACGCAATTTGAGAGTCCTGTTACTTGATCTTCTGGAATACAAGTGCTCAACTTTCTGGTCCCTCTGCCAAAGTAATATCATGATCAATGAAAACAGGGGCTATGAAAGGGTCATTCCATTTTCAACCACTGTTTTCACTCCCAAAGGAAACTTCAGTCCCAGAGGAGGCATTACATGAAAGATACCAGGAAGTAAAACCAGCTTTTTAAACATGAGTGGCTTGCAACACCCAGCCTAGGATTGCTCTGGTAGGGGAACCAGGATCCAGCAGTCCCCTAACTGTGTTAAAGCAATACTTGTTACAATTTTTTAAAACCTTACATTCTTATTTCCCGATCTTAAAAGCTGCTTTTTAATTTCCAAGTAAAAAAGACACTTTTGCAGATCATCTGCTAGTGAGAAAACCCTTGGAACAAAAAGTCTTGTGACTAAAAGCATGAAAAAATACGCACAGTGTTTTTCTCCCCAGGATTTGTTGTATATCTTGTTAAACTTGATTTTGTCTTTGACAAGATATGTAAAGCAGCTGCTTTTACAAGCTACATGAAGGCACGTTCCCCCCATTCTGCAGCTTTTAAGTCTGCCTTAACTGCTTCTTCTAGATATTGTTATCCTGGAAGATACATACATTTTAAAGTGCTTCAAAATAAAGATGAAGTCTTTAAAATTGCACAAATAAAATAGTTCAATCACAGCTGATGTTTCAGTTAGGGTTTCAACAAAATAGATACACATATTCCTGAATGTTTTGATTTTTCAGAATGAAGACACATTTCCAATTGAAAAAGTGATCTAACTCCATATCCTTTATAGAAGGTCCCAAAGTACTAACTGTCAATCACAACATGTCCATAAATACCTAGCTGGAAGTTCAGGACCTAAGAGATCACTAGGTTATGCAATTTTAAGGACGCTTTATTTAGGCTGCCATCTTTAGTTTAATCATAGCCTGGGATTTCTAAATCAGTGTTTATTATCTTACTTGAATGCTTGCATTGCCACCTCCCACACACTGAAAACAAAAAACCCCCAAAATGTCACTCACTTATAAAAATGTTCTCTGCAAGAATGCTCCTGCATGTGTGTTTCATTCACTTTATTTATTTTTTAAGGTGAAAATCCTTTGGCAGATGACCAAAGTAACCATGACATTAACTCAGTTGCTGGAGTACTGAAGCTCTATTTCCGAGGGCTGGAAAATCCTGTCTTTCCTAAGGAAAGATTTAATGATCTTATTTCTTGTATCAGTAAGTAGAAATTTCTGTTTCTTTCTTAATAGAATTTTACTTTCAGACACACAGTAGTAACCTGAAAAAAGAGCTACCTTCACACATTTTCCTGAGAAAATTTGTTTGCCATCTGTAGCAGTCTGGGTCAGTTATTAGTCATACTCGCAGCTGTGGTTGTTCCCTTTTTCCACTGGGACTAATGTACAGTACAACTCTTTGTTTAGTAGGGCAGGAAGAATATCTTTTGGTATACAAGTGATAGTTAAATTTAAATGCATTATTATTTTGCATTGTTCACTTGGGCAGACAGAAGGGAATGAAGCCATGACTGTGCAAAGAGTGTGTTACTTTCCACAGAAGTTTTCATTCCCCACAGCTTGGAGTCAGCACTAGTGAATAAGTAAGTAACTGCTCAACATTGTGTGATTGTGGGTCTTTATCGTGCTCAGTTTATAAAACCCTCGATCCAACTAGGAAAACCCCTCAGTGCAGGGATGGCAGGGAGCAGCTCAGTGTTGTCTGTGGGAGAGCCTGGTCTGCCTTCCCACACACAAGTTGTAGGGGGATGCCTTGGAGGAGTGTTGCATGGGTCTGTGCACTGCTGGTGTTCTTAGCCAGACACAGACAGGTTGGTGGTAATTTGGGAAGTTCTCGGTGGATGAGTGAATTACTCTGACATGCACAAAACCTCTTCCAGTTCACAGATCCCTTCAGGTATTGAGGAGGGGTAAGGCCAAGCCAACCATCAGGCTTGCTGTTCCCTGTGGGTACACTGGAAGTGGTCAGGGGTGCTAGCTTTGAGGAAGAATTGCATTCTTTCTACCCTTCCTTTATAACTTGGCTGCTTCAACTGAATGCAGAAAGAGGCAGTTTCACAGGTAATGAGAGCCAGTCCTTTGGGATATTAATTAGGTCAGGCTCTCTCCAAACTGTTGTTTTGGCAGAGGTCTCAGCCCAGCAGGCAGGACCACCAATTTTGTGTGCACAGTGTCCTGGGCTGGCAGTCAGGTGTGTTTTTCAGCTTCCTACTTGGTGAACACAACATGTGTGGTTTGCTTCCCACACAGGGAGGATTGCAATAATTCCTCCTGGAGGTTACAAATACATGGATCATGATGACCAGGTCTATGTGTGATATTTTGTGTTTCCTTTTTTTTCAGGGCTTTCTGAAGCTGTTGCTGTTTACAGACTTGGTGGTACTGAGGAGTCCTAAAGGACCTCAGAACTGCAGTTTAGGAGTCTGATCCCTGGGGCTGAGGGGGACACTGTCTCTTTAGGAAGCATAAGTTTGGTTCTGCCTGAGTGCAGCTTTAGCGAACTGTGTGCTACAGCCCAGAAAATGTCTCTGAGTCATAGAAATTGAAGTCTAAAAAAGGATCATTTTGACTGAGTGATTTACTGATTGACAATGGTGATAGTACTTTACCTAATAATCCTGTGCCAATTTCCATAACTTCTGAATGAATTAAAGCACATCTGCTGAAAATATTTATTGATTTAATGGCTTCAGTTTACAGAAAATCTACCACATTCTTGGATAAGATGCTGAAATGATTAATCACTTTCATTGTTAAAACATTTGTACCAGATTTTCAAAGTTTCAGCTGTCAGATTCTGCCTATTAGATCTCTTTATGTCTTCATTATTTTGACTGTGTTAAGAAAAATATAGATGGTGATGGTTCTTGTATGTGGAGATGGTATTGCAGTCTGCTCTATTGAAGAGCTTTAAATTCAACTGTAAAATAAATTGCAGAATACCAAGAATGAGTGTTGAGTTTACAGAGATTATATAAGTGAATGCTCAGGAAATGCAAAGATACTTGCCCAAAACAGCCTTTTAAATGTGTTCCAAGAAGAGGAACCTGGATGATTTCAAAGACTTTCCATTCACTATTGAAGGTTCTGAAAAAGAGGATGGGGTATTTGGAAAGAGGGGTAGAAGTTCAATGGACTGAGCAGACAGACGTGCAGGGCACCTGCACAGGCAGGAGAGATTTGCCAACCTCTAGAACATCACTGCCTCAGAGGGTTCCAGTTCAGTCATCCCAAAAAGGGATTTGTTTTGTTACTAAGAACTGCAAGAAAAATGGCCAGGAACGCTAGACCCCTAGAGTTAGGTCTTGGTTTCTGTAGAGAATGTCCAACTATTGCATGTTCCAAGTAGGCAATGAATTATTTTTATGTGAAAATGTTGACAACCTTTTATTGAAATAATAGTATTACCCAGCAGAGTTGAAATCAGTAACAACCAGTAGCCTGGAACAGAGTCACTGCTTTTCACAGGAACATTTTAAAATGTTTATTGAACAAGACGTTTTGCCCTCTGATCCTGGTTTAGACTGAATGTTCTCAGAGGGTGTCATAAATCTGGATTATCATCTCTATGACAGTTCCTTAAAATAAGGTGTAATGACTGAGTAGTTCTGCTAGGTTTGACTTTTGCTATTGCTGTTATAGAAGAAAACAGATGATTTTCCTACTGATAATGTGTTTTAAGAGTCCAAGGTCTGTTTTCTGACAGGTTTTGGAGGAAGTATGGGGAAGATAATTTTGTTGTTTGGTTTGGTTTTCACAAGGTTATCAATAGGGGCACTCTGAAATGGCATGTCTATGCCTTCAGCACAGGGAGGAGAGGTAAGTGTGGACCACAGTAAGACAAAAAGGGGTTTTCTCTTCGAGCACAATGAAGTGAGTTTACTTTGTGTTTTCACAGTGGGGGGAATTAGAATGTGGTATAAGGGAAGAAAGCAACTGCCTGTGTGCCTTGAGCCCACAGTCAGCCCCAGAACCATATGCTGGGGAGAGCAGGCTGTATGTCTCTGTCTTCTGATTATCTGAGAAGCCTGAGATGGACTGTTTTTACAGCTGTGTACCTATTCTATGCAGTTTGTTGGGTAGAGCACCACTTCCAGGGAATAAGATGCTTTCTTTTGAAAAAATAACAAGCATTTCAATATATACTACCTCTCACTGTGTAGTTTACATGGCACCTACATGGCACATGCTATCATAAACTGCCAGTCTAAAAGACCATTTCCATTGCTGTATTTTTAACCTTAATGCTTTGGATATCTTGCAGAAAGGAAAACAGTTTAGGCAGGATTTTTCTTCCATTTCAGACTCTGAACCAGTCATAGTTGCATTGGTTTCTCTTTTTTGTGCTTATGTGGCCTCACATATTATATATTTTGGTTTTCCTGTTAATGGGAGCAGGGCCAGACTCCTTTTCCTCTGTGAGAGCACAGGTTGCTGTAACTTCTTTAGATCACAATTGATACATAAAGTCCAGAAAACTTTGACATTTTAATTAGGAGGGTTTAAATACTCTTATTTCACATTGCCTTCACTGAAAAACAGTGAGAAAAGGAATAAACATTTTGTTTTCAAGTAGTTTTTGAATATACATGTCAGTGTGGTTTCTTAATCGTTTTCAAGTAGTTTTTGAATATACATGTCAGTGTGGTTTCTTAATCATTGGCAGAAATGGTTACAAAAGGGGAGAGGGAGAAAGCAAATTTGTAAAGTTAATGTTCACATAAAACTGTAAAAGGGCAGAATGTCACACATTTGATATGGAAATGTAATGTTGCCAGTGAAAAAACGCTTGAAACTGAAGTACTTAGTTATGGATGTCAAGCATAATTGAGGCTACAGCTGCAGAATGAACCTTTCCTCAGTATAGCCACTGAGGAATTCTGTTGCATTTATGCATATATTTCCAAATGAAATAGAGCATTGTGAGTTAATGCTTTCCATTTTGTAAATACAGTGGAAACAGTGCAAAATTACTGTGACTTTCATGGCAATTTGTATTAATTAGACTTGTGAGAACAATGTGATTCTGTTTGGGCTTATGATCTGATTTAGATAAAATTTGGGCCAAATTATATGCTTTGAGTCAGAGCAAGCATGAAAGGTAAAACAATGTAAAGAATCCATCTGATTATGGGCCGTAATTCTGCACTCTCAGCATAAGGAGTGGCTACTATTGGTTCCAGCAGCATTCTGTAATCTAGAGGGCAATCCAGGATTGGAGTGGGAAGGAGGAGAGTTGCACTTTCTGCCCCATTGTAGAAACAGGTTGAGCCAAAGACAAGTGAAGTATATTTGTAGCAGGAGTCACATGGAGGCAGAGGGTGCTGAAGTTGTACTTAGGGCAGGCAGTAAGTCACCTTCACTGCTGGGGGACTGCAGTTCCCCTCCTGGTGTGAGCTCTTACACACGTGGCTTACACTCTCTTTTATATACATAGCTGTGCCCTGCAGCAGGCACACTTCATCTATTCAGACTGCTTAGCTCCTGCTCAGAGCATTGTAATTCTTCATGGTTTCCTCTCCCTTGCCTTGAATTTCACATATGAAGATGGCAGGATGGATGAAAACTCATATCTTTTTTCCTTCTGATTTTTGTCATTTGAGTTCCTTGCTGCCAGCAGTGCCCATTTACCTAGAGGCATAAATGTTATGAAGGGAAATTATTTTACTGCTTTTCCAGACTATTGCCTGTGACTTAAAAAGTAAAAAACTATTCTGAATTGCCAACTCTTTCAGAAAAAGTTTCAACAAAATGACAAGCATTTCCTTCCCTAAGTGACAGTGGAGACTGCTGGGTTTGTCCTCTGGTAATGCCTTCTTAAATAGCTCTGAGAATGCTGTAAGGGGCGTTGCTGAGTTAATATATACATATTTTTGAGCTGGATTGGACCCATCTACCAAAGTGAAAAGAGGCACAAATTGTTAACTTCAGCACTAATACATATTCATGTAGATAACTTGTCGGCTGCAAATTGACCATAAAAATTACATCTGCAAGTGTAACTCAGTCCCATTTGACATTCACGGGGTGTGTAAAATATGCATTAGGCATTCACTCTGTTAATTAGTAGGCACTGCACCAAGGGGAAGTGGCAAGTGACCCCCACACAGAGACACCACATTGGATTTTATCCTTCAAAGAAGTGGTCCTAAAGGAGTGAGACATCTTACATTACCATTGTTTGCCTTCTTCTCCCTCCTTGGTGCTACCCTTGCCTGTGAAGTATGCTTACATTGCACAGCACTGGGTGTTAGTTGTAGCACAATTCATTAGTTGCTGACACCAGGTTTCTCCTTCCAAACGTTCTGATCAATAATATCTTCCCTTTGACAAATGTTTGCAACCCTTTTGTTCCTACTGAGATTGGGCCATGAAGGCTGGCTATTAACAGAGAGTGGTGGAACATACACAATCCAGAACTCATTTTTCTGTGGTCTGCTCCAAGCTGAGCCTTTTCATTTGGATAACCACTCTTATCTGCAGTGCAGGAGAAGCCATGTGTAGGACCGAGACTAGAAAAAATACAGTGCTTCTTTAGCATTTTTAACTCAACCAGAGGAGCATGCAGCTGCTGCTGCCCAAATACTTTGAAACCACCAACAATTGCTCTCTTGCAAAAGTCTTTTGTTCTCCATCACTGATCTATATATTTGAGTATTTATTGTCTTTTATATACTTCACTTCTTCAGGATTATTGCTTAATTAAACTTTAACTTTCATTTTTTTAATGTTATTTAGAATGAATATATCCCTGTCTTCATTTCTGATTTAGTTTCGGTTTATTTTTGTTTGGGGCCTTCTGTTAATATTTGTGTTTTCTCCTCTCTCAGGTTTTCTTTACTCTTCTGAGGCAGATTGTTCAGTTCTGATGTGTTTCACTTTAGAGTCTGCCTTTGCAAAAGCCTCATCATGACTGACCAGTGGTTAAAATGTGTTATTTCTCATGGAAGAGAAAAGTAGACATTCATTGTTTCTGTGTGTCTGTGCAGTAAGCAAAGGTGATGCTTCCTCTCCTGAAGAGGTTCCAGTGATCTTGAAGATCACATGTCTTTGAAGGCTTGGGTGCCTAGGATTTATGTCTATCTCATGCTGTTGAGAACTGGTCCTTAGTGTGTGGCTGACAAAGAGGCAGCTAGTTGATAAGTAATTCTTTCATTTATGCAATGACATTAATCTCATCTGGATTCATTCATCCAGTTCAAGGACATGGAGTGTTTGCAGAGGAGGTCCATGAGAGATCAATAAATAAATTTTTTTCCAAGAGCAATACAGGATTGCACCTCAACAGATTTTCTTGTGGAGCTTGTGATCTGTCTCTTTCGAGGATTTTATGAACAGATGCCTCTCAGAGGTAATTAAAGTGAATTCAAAGGCTGAGATTGTGGACTTAAATTACCTATGAAGAGTCCTCCAGCCTCTCTGTTTTTCATTTTTTGTAGTCTCTGGTGAACATTCCTTAGATCCCAAACACCTTTGATGCTTAGATGCCTAGACAATTTTATGAATGCACAGAAAACAAGGTTCCTTATATTATTAGGGTAGTTTGTTCCACTGTTGTCTGATGAAAATACATTTAAAGTTCTGGGCACAGCAGCCCAACTCTTCAACAAAGTACTATAGTCATGAAACCCCAGAACTTGTCTGCTTCTTCTTGTTTCACCCCACAAACATCTCCTGTGCTCTGGGCTGCACTGCAGATCTGCTTTGACAGAAGCACAGTGTTCCCACACCAAACAGCTTCTTGTCTTGCTGGCAGGAAACTTTTCTGCTTGTGGGTTTGACCCCCATGGCTGAGAGAGGTCTGAAAGGCAGGTGTGTCAGATCAAAGGTCCAAAAGTTTTGCTCTGCTCTGAGAACTGGGAGCTAGAAAATAATAACCACTTCACTGTGTGATGTTTAGCTGACATTAGTCTTGATTTGTGGTTGATATTCCTGTGTCCTTCACAGACATCTCTCTTCCTGCCTCTCTCCACAGTCAGAAAAAACACATTAGTTCTCAGTGTGCTTGGCCTTGCCAGAGGCTTGTCCTCTTGCTTGTGTTTGGGAATGTGAGCTCATCATTAGAGTAATGAACCAGTTTTCAAATCCCCTGATTTCTCTTCCAGCTTGGCAGCTAATTGCCTTATTAGGACAGTCATGTAATATCAACACTTCTGTTTTCTTAGCTGAAAAATGGGTAATACCTCACTGGGCACTCAGGTAGGGCTAATTACAGTTCTTGAAAATCAGAGTAATGAAAAGAGGGTCTCCAACAGAAGTACTGTGAGAGGGGAGACATGGCAAGCTTTCTACAGTGTTGGGATTGCCAGTGGTTTCTTGAAGCAGCCAGCTCATCTATTGAATGACCCGTCTGCCCCGAGGGTCTCTTTAGCAAAGCCAGTGGAGGCAAAGCAATGCTTTCTCTTTCCTCTGCATGGGAGGCAGCAGAGCTGCAAATTCGTTCTGTCTGCATGCAGAAAGATTGCTCTGTATTCATTCCATCTCTCCTATGTACCCAAACACTCTTACACTGCATACATGCAAGCAACCATGAAATTCACTCCTCATTTAAAAGCAGTATGCAAATATTATACATCGTTACTTAGCTCCTTTAAGCCAAATCAGTAGTGGAAAATAAAAGACTTTCAAAATAATGTGGAAAGCACATGAATTTGTCACTTGGCAGTAGTTTGGATTTTCAATAAAGGAGCTTTCATGGAAACTGGGTCTGGGTTACCAGAAGGGTATTGGAAATAAATACACCTCATTCAAGCATGTAGAGCTTGTAACTGCTTTAGTATAGAGATGACATGCTTAGTACTTATCATGCTCCTAATAGGATAGCTGGGATAGCTCAACACATGGCTCTAGAGCCAAACTTTCTGTACCTACTCTGCTGTGTCTGTGCTGCCTACTGCAGCCAGTTCCTGGCTCATGCATTCTGTCAGCCATGTGAAGGAACTGCTTGGAAGAGTCTCAGCTGGCACAAACCACAAGCACATTGGAGAGTATGATAACTACTGAGCCCCAGTCGGCTTAGCTGACTCCTTTATACAGAGCTGTTGCATCCATACAGGCAGCACACTGCTAGAAGGAGCCACTGGACTCACCTGGGGTTCCAGCCAGTGCATTTCTTGGATCTGATTTGAATTCAGCAATGACTGAACATGGTCCAGGCACAGTCTCTAGAACTGGCTGGGAGAGTCAGGTCTGCAACACAAGGCATTAACCAGGAAAGGGTGTAATGCAGAAGACAATTCCTGGTGTTTTATCACAATTTTTCTCCAGCTTCCCACATGCAGGACACAGTGCTGCTGAGGTGGTAGTGTTGAAAGATGTAACTAAGGACCCTTTGGACCCTCCTACCTCAGCCCCACTCTGTAGAAAATCCACCTGTGCACATGCACAAAACCATGTAGACCTCTAACTCTGTGTAGAGAGGTTCACAGAGAGGCTCGTCAGGAGGAAAGTTGGCTGAACTGGAGACTCACAAGCCACCCTAGTAGTAACACCACTTACTTTTGTTGAAAGAACAGGCACTGAAGATACGGGCAGGCCTCTTCCACTGGGAGTGGCTTGGATGAGGCAGGTGAAGAAAGGCCTTGCCCTAAAACTGGTGTCTGTGGGCTGTGCAGAACAGTAGTGTGGCACTACATTTCAGAGGTGAGGGTGTACGGCATTGACATCTCCAAGGCGTGGTCTGCACTGGAATGGGAAAGGAGAATTGTAATTTCTCTGCGGATCCTCACTGTGCAGGCAACTCCTGGACTTAGTACATCCCTGACATGGACTTCAGTTTCTTAACCAGTAACCAGCAGTAATTCTTCTTGATTCATGCAGTCCACGTTTAACGGAAACATAAAAATAAATTCCAAGTCCCATGCTCCACTTGAGAAACTGTAACGGCTTGAGCTGATTTTCATCTAGCATTTGGGTTCAGAGTGACTCATTAGGTTATAAATTATACAGCTTGTCAGCAGTCCTTTTCCTTACCAGCTCTGCAGCAGCTCACCAGAGACACTGTTCCAGCTGTCAGGGCCTCTGCTGGGGAATAGGTTTTTACTTCATGCAAGCAGTGGTGCACTGTTCTTCTGCAGAAACTCTCATGGAGCCCAGTTTCACCCCATCCCAGAATCTTCTGCTCCCAGCACACTAGTGGTGCTGAGCCAGTGGAATCTCCTGTAAATGCTGATGTGGGAGCAGATGTCACATCCATCCACTACACTGACATTTCCTAATGAACTACAGCACTTCTGCATGGTAAACAGAAGTCTTGCTGCCAACATGCTCTGCTTACGCTTAGTTCTCGATACCAAAATACTAGTTACTGGACACCAGTTGTTCTTCTAAGACTTATTAGTCAACACACATTTTACATCTACAAATAAATGCTGAATGGTAAAAATAGCCATACCAAAAAGCACATAAGTAACACACACTAGTAACTCTAGTTACACTGGCATTTTTATGTAAGTGATTATTTTAACATTTTGTTGTCCAGTTGGCTTTTCAGCTGCTGGAATCAGCTCCTGTTTCTGCTTTCCAGATTTTAATGTCCATTTCAGTGCCACTGGACAGGAGTTCCCACGTAGACAACTAAGATTTCCCCCACATGTCATTAATTCTATGACTCTCTCTTGGTTGACATAAAAATTGTGGTTGAAATTTTAGGTTGTTTCCAACAGTGTCACTTACACAGAAAACAAGCTGAATTAAGAATTGAGATACTATTGATTTTGAAAAACAGTTCATCTTTTATCCCATCATTGCCTCACTTGCAGACACATAATCTTTCTGACCAACACAGATGATAGTGCATCCATGGTACAAGATGTTAGGAACTGATGCTTTTATTAGCTGACCTTGCTTTTCCTGCTTCAGAGGAATTTTGGTGGACTGTTAGAAAACTGTTTGGGAAAAATGTGATCTTTGTGTTCCTTGCCTACACACCAAAAAAACAGAGGGCCTTTCACCCACTTTGCCAGTAAGAGAGTTATAGCTGGACATTTGATTAAGAAAACTTAATAGAAAAGCTCAGTGATTGGGATATTATATATCTGTTGTAAACATTCAAATAAAGAGAATGCATTTGTATTTGAAATGGATGGCCAACATTTCTCCTTGCTTCCCTCAGGGTTTTTATGTACTGATTTTGTGGGTTTGTGAGCTGTCAAGCTCACCAAGTGGCCAGGGTTTGACTTAGGCAGACTTGTACCTTCTTATAAAGATGTTACTTTTAAACAGTGCAGTGTTAATGAGAGGGGAAAGAACTTCTAGATCTTGTTTTTCTAATAGGCCAAAATTAGACAATACTGACTAGGGCCATGTGATGACAGAGAGTCAAAGTTAACTGAGTGAATTGACTGAATACCATTTTAGACAATCATATGCAAGGGAACATAAAGTATTTTCTTGTGTTTGCAGGAATAGACAATCTCTATGAGAGGGCTCTTCACATCCGCAAACTCCTCCTTACTTTGCCCAGGTCGGTCCTTATAGTGATGAGATACCTCTTCGCCTTCCTCAATCAGTAAGTGCTTGATAACTACCCAACGTATTGTATTTTTATCTGCCTTCCTTTGCTGCTACTAAAGTTCTTTGGGTTTATTCAGACTCCACATAGAAATTGCATTTAAGCTCCATTTAACACAAAATCTTTCTAATTGGCAATGAAAATAGAACAAAACCACTGGGTTTCATTCAAATTAAAATTCCATTTGTCCAAAACTGAACAAGGTTATACTAAGACAGATTAAAGTGTTGTTTGAAATGCGAAGTGCAGACTACAGCATTAAAGCTGACAACAAAATAAGCTGATAAGAAAAATAGCAAATACAAACTGTAACTACATTAAAAATAGCTTATGCAATTTAAAAATGTATTTTTTTCCTTATGTCAAGATGATTTCCATCTCCTGATGGAAAAAAAAACAACAAAAAAAAACCCAACAACAAAAAAACCAAAACCAAAAACCAGTATATTCAAGCAACACAGTCAGTACAAGCTACCTGTTTGATGCTAGGCACTGCCAGGGTGAGATTTCATGTGGCTGCTTCCATTTTCTGCTAACAGGAGTACAAGTATAGAGAACATACATCCCCTGTATATGCTTCAGTATAAAGTAGCTTGCTTCTCACATTGCAAAGCACAGGCTGGAAGGAGAGTTGTGTGAGAAAGCAGTGTTCATGTCTTCATCATCCCAAAAATGATTCTGTAAGAGAAAACAAATGACAGGTTGGGCAATTACACCGTGTTTCTCCCTCCACTCCTGCAGTGCCCTCTCTGGTTTTGCTGACCCCCAGTGTCAGAAAAACGTGCACTTTGCCCTGATTCTAGCTTTTCTCTTTTTTCTGCCATATTGCCTGCTTCCTGTTAGATCTGTATTCGTATCACCTTTTTCCTCTTTTTTTTTTCCTAATTTTGCCATTTGCTGATTCATTCTGTCTTTGTGACCTTCCCTATTTCATCCAGCCTGTCTGTTCCTATAGAAACAGGGTCTTTGCAGCTGGGTTATTTGTTCATGCCTGTATTCACAGCTGTTCCCATTTCCTTTCTTTTAGCAATTTCTGAACCACTTTCAAGCAATGTTTAAGAGAGGGTCAGAGATCTAAAGTTTCATGAAAATAACTATTCATTTGCAACAGAATTCATCCCCCGAAAGTGACACCATGTAAATGTCCTAAGGGCTTGTATCACAGCTTCTCTTCTGCTTAGACATACAGATTGAGCAGAGCAGTGTAGGGTTGCACATGGTCATGTTTGCTACATCTGTGTTCTCCACAGGAATGCAATTTGGAAAGCAGACTAAATACTTTACTGCCTCCAAGTTGCTCCTTGCGCATCCAAAGGAAAAATGTTCCCATGATTTGCCTCTCTGCAAATCTCATTCCGCTTTTTGCATATGCAGTTATGCCTGCTTGGCTGCACAATGTCATCACATCTCATGGCAGACCTCACTTGGTGTAGCCTCCTGCTCAAAGCTTCTAAAGTTACATCAAGTTGCTCAAGGCTTTGTCCAGTCAAGAACCTCAAGGGGCAGCAACTGCACAGCGTCTCTAGGCAGTCAGTCCCAGTACTTGGTGGCTTTTACAGTAGTATTCCCTGCTTTCAGTTGAAATATCCCTTGCTGTGTCTGTTGCCTTTCATCTCTTTGCATATGTCTGTCTCACTCTTGTTTATAATCTTACATATAGTAGGAAATTGCAGCTAAATTCTCCAGTAGCCATCTCTTCCAAAGGCCGAACAAACCCAGTTCTCTCCACTTTATAACCCATATGCTCCAGCTCCCCAGCCATCTCAATAGTCCTTTTCTGGACTTGTACCAGTTTGTCAGTCTCTCCAAACTAGACACAGAACTTCATGTGCAGCTTCATGAGCACCAGGTGGAAGAGAAATAATCAGTTCCCTTGACCTGCTGGCTTTTCTTTTCCTAATATAGCCAAAAATGAAACTAGCTTTCTTTGCTGTAGAATGCATTGCTGAATCATGTCCAACTTCTTGTCAACGATGGTCTTTTCCCAATGCTTTTCCTTGGGAGCTGCTAACCCACTGTCAGCTCCAGACTGTAATAATATGTGAAATTACTGCATCCCAAAGGCAGGACTTTGCATTCATCCTTATGGAACTTGATGAAATTTCCATTTGTCCATTCCTCCACCTTGTTAATATCCTTCTGAATGTTAACCCTGACCTTTAGCATATTTACTGCTCCCTCCCCAGCATGGCTGAGGAGCACTTGTAAGATGGCTGAGTGTGCACCCCATCGCTTCCTCTAGGTCATTTTAGAAGATGTTAAATAGCATCAGTACTGAGCCCTGAGGAGCCCTGCATATTGCCAGCCATCAGCAGAACCTCACATTTCATGATGATAGTTACATTCTTTTATACACAACTTTTGCTCATGTATAAGGGCTGAACCACCTTATATAATGGTAGAACAAGAGTCTCCAATTAACATACAGGACAGGATTATAAATCATGGTATAAGAGGAGAACATAATTAATTTTCCAAGGTGATTATGAGGGCAGTCAGGTTTTCCTCATGCCTTTGTATTGTTTATATGGGGAAAACACTCTCAAAAATTCCCTTTCTGGAGGGAATATGATGCCATATTTGAACACAAGCAAACATCAGACTTCCTATGTTGCTTCAGAGTGCAGAAAAACATAGTATAGGGCATCCCAGCACTTCAGGTTCTGTTTGACTGGCCCTGCACAGAACCACTCAAAAGTCAGCATTCCCACTAGAAATGCCAATGCTTTTTTAAAAGGGAATATATAGCAACTCTTCATTCAAAATTGAAAACTAGTAATGTTGCATTTTTTGGAAGAAAGGAGCACTTGCAAAAATTGATTAATAAGAACAGTCAAAGCCTTTTGTTTGGACACTTCCAGAACAAAATTATTTTGGGAGTTTGCGAGCAAAATGCAATGTGCTTAGGAATTTTAGGCTGTATGGTAAAAACAGAAACCAGAATTCACAAGAGTCTTTGCAAGATCCAGGAAATTAGTTGCCTCCAGAAGGCAATTCAGTCTGCCTAAGTTATGTAGCCAGCTGAAGGGAGAGGTACATCAAGGGCCAATGAGAAACATATACCCACTTTGCATCCAGTTCACTTGGAGCTCCAAGAATAAGCACTGATTAGATAGAGGCAGCAGAGGTTGATGCATTTTACGCTAGCTCATTAAGTCAGTATACACTAAACATGGTAGTATGGAAACACAGACACATACATACATATATGTGGTATAAACTCACTTTATAATGTACATAACCTATGGAAGAATTTTTTTATTTTATTTTTTTTTAATTTTGTTACTTTATGTGGGATTGTCAATGAGAACAGGAAATCTCTGTGATGGAAAATAAAGTTTCCTACAGTTTTCAGAATAAGGCTAGTCACAGTGGAAAAGTCAATTTTTCTTGATTTTTCTGTTATAACAGCCTTTCACAGTACAGTGATGAAAACATGATGGATCCATACAACCTGGCCATTTGTTTTGGGCCAACCCTGATGCCTGTTCCAGACATACAAGACCAAGTGTCTTGTCAGGCACATGTGAATGAGATAATCAAAACTATCATCATCCATCATGAGGCTATTTTTCCGGATGTGAAAGAACTTGATGGACCAGTGTATGAAAAATGCATGGCTGGAGATGACTACTGGTAAGGCAGAATTTTATCCTTCTATCATCTTAACAAAATCATTAGGCTGGTTGTCTGGATGACTCCTTGCTTATGCACACAATAGAAGTATGAGGATAAATGAGAAGAGCATTTAGGTTCCCATAGTAAAGTGTTAACTATAAAAACGTGAAGCAAAGGCAATTATGATGAGGTTCCCTACAACATTTTGTGGAGGATGCTACCCTTGTGTTCAGCCAGACACAGCCAGAATTCCAGGTGTACTGTACAGAGCACATAGGCAGATAGGAGATTGTTACTCTGGCTGTGAACCAGCTTATCAAACTTCAGCTTATGATGCCTGCTCCTTTTCTCTGTTGTGGTTTAACTGGGCAGGTAGCTAAACACCACACAGCCACTCACTCCTTCCACAGTGGGAAGAAGAGGTAAAATGCATGGGTTGAAATGAGGACAGTTTACTAGGACAGAAAATAAAGGGCAAGTAACAATAATAATTAGAATATACAAAACAAGTGATGCACGATGCACTTGCTCACCATCCACTGACTGATGCCCAGCCAGTCCCTGAGCAGTGACCCCTGACCAGCTTTGTCCCAAGTTTATATGCTGAGCGTGACAACACATGGTCTGGAATATCCCTTTGATCATTTGGGGTCAGCTGTCCTAGCTGTGTCTCCTCACAGCTTCTTGTGCCCCTCAGCCCACTCAGTGATGGGGTGGGGTGAGAAGCTAGAAAGTCCTTGACTTAGCATAAACACTGCTCATTAACAACTAAAACATCAATGTGTTGCTAACATTATTCTCATCATAAATGCAGAACACGGCACTGTACTAACTACTAGGCAGAAAATTAACTCAGTCCTACCCAAAACCAGGACACTCCTTTGACAGCACATACGTACACTTTCTATAAATAAAGGGTTCAAATCTTCTGAGGTTCAAATCTTAATAACTGAAGATGTTGTTTCAAGGAAAGATGTGTAGGCTTCTTCAGTAACTATGTAGTCATAGCACACTGGGATAATTATGTTACACATAACTTGATGACACTAAGAATAATTTTAAATAATCTCATGGGGGTGGCATTTTTTTTAATGAGTGTGGTTTCACTCTCTGCTTGACCTTTTGTTTCCCTTCAGTGACAGCCCATACAGTGAACATGGTACATTAGAGGAAGTGGACCAGGATGCCAGTACAGAGCCCCACACCAGTGAAGATGGTACGTCTGTTATGTTACTGTGCTTTTGATGGGAGTAAGTTTTACAGGTGTTCTATGCAGGAGACCTTCTTCCTTTCTTAATTGTGTCTCATCTGAAAGAAGGAAATTTCAGTCCTAGTGTTCTGTAGCAAATCTTTAATCTGTGTTTGTGTACTTTTGCGTTCTTGATTCATCTGTGTTTGAGCAGCTGTTTCCTTGTTCTCTCCTGATTTGCCCAGTCACAGGAAAGGCAAGAGAGAAACTATTTCAGACAGCACATACTATTTTCTGACACAATGTTACATGTTTGGTGACTCTTTTGCGTAAAAAACTAAACTTTTCAAAAGTGTGCCTTTAAATATTTCAGCTAAGAGATATTTGCCATTCAGACTCTATTTGTGTGTGAGTTTAAAAGCTGCTCTATCTAAAGGATTTATAACAACTGAAAAACATGTGTGTACCCCCCACAGCGAAACTTCTGAACACTGGTAATTTTCTGTAAATATCAGTCACATGTACTCTGACAGTTCTGGGTGTTATAGATTATAGAAAAAATTGATGCATCTCTATTATATTAATTCTTTTTAGCAACATGTCATAAAGCTGTGTTTGACTGTCAGAGCTGGACTGTCCTTCAGATGTCCCTCACAGTAACATCTGCCCAGTGTCGAGCAAATTGAACAGATAGAAAGAAACCTCAAAATTGTTAATTAACTACCATTTTGGTGAGAATTAGTAGCCCATTAGTGGTGAAGGATTCAGAATAACACTCCCTCTAGAGAACAGCCGCAGTGTGAGTCACTGCATGTCGGGCCAGCAGGCAACCCAGACAGAGCAACCAGCACACGTGCACTTGGCAGCAGCAGAAACAAAAGCTTCTCCTTGTCCACCTCAGAGGATGTGTGGAAGGAGGAAGAGGAAAAGGCAGAGGGGAGGAAAGGGGAGGGAAAGAGCTACAGCAGAGAGGAATTTTTTTCTCCTTTTTTAAAGAATATCATAAGGGATACTGTTTAGAAGCTGGACAGTTGCCAGAGGGAAGGGGAAGCGGAAGGTGTGTCTATAGGAGACCTGGCTACGCTGGTCCCATTGCACACAGAACAATGTAAACTATAGCTCCACTCTAGCTGAATCCATATGCTTTGTCACGTACACAAGCTGTCAGTGACAGATTGTCTGTCTCTTCCCCTTTGCCAAGGTGAGGAGGGGCAGGCTGAGTCTGTCAATGCAGCTGTTTGGAGAGGAGGGACAGTTGGATGGGCAGGCATCACAGAAGGGGAAAAAGCTGAGGACAGGAGAGAAGTCAATACTGATCTTCTGCCTGGGGTGTACAGCCACGCTGTGCTTGCAGTCAGGAATACCAACAGCTCTACAAGACAGCCTGTGCATGGGTTCCTCTTGGTGAGCTCTGCAGGACTAAACCCACCATCTTCTACAGCACATTTCTGCAAAATAATGCAGGCAAACTCATAATTGCACTTTTCCAAGATAGGATAGATTTAATTTAAAAGAGCTTCTTCTTCCACTGGAGGTACGAAGCAAGAGTGGAAGCTGGGGGAGTCTGTTTGTCTTTCATTTAGAGAACAAGTGAAGTAGTGAAATGCAGGTGACACAACAGATCAATATATTGAGACCAACTTCAGGGTCCCATGACCAAACTGAGAGATGAAGGTGCAGATGGGCGTAGAGAACAAGTGCAGCTTTTCAGCAGCAATCAAAAGCACTTACTTCAAAGCCATGCCTAGGAAAGATGAAAACATAAGCAAGATCCAGAGGAGCAAGACTGTGACATCACATGGGGCATCACCTGTGCCTCAATCATTGTGGGCTCTACCCTACCCATGTTGTTATAATACCAGTTTTACATTCCTGTCATAACTTGTGATATGACTGTGCCACTGGTGGAGAAAAACACTGAAGAGAATAGTTGATAACACCACAAAGTTCTGTTAAAAGATTTAACTGCTCAAGACACGGATTTTTGTTCACCAGATCAGCCAGCAGTTTATTCTCTTGATTCCTCGTCACACCTTTTTAATTAATTCAGCGCGGACATTTGTGTTTACAGAGAAATAATTGTTAGCACAAAAATATTTGAAAGCTAGGGAAACACTGCTGCAAAGATAAAGATTAGCAAGCCTGGATTGCATACAAAACAGTGTTGGTCTTCGATTCCCAGCCTGCAAGCTCTAACCCATTTTTGTTCCATGGATATGACTTTCTATTGTAATAGCATACTTTTCTAACGTAGGTTACAAACTTTAAATTAAATGCACTCACCATCTCTTTGCACATACATTCATGTGTTTGTGCTCTGGATAATTCCTTTAAAAAGATATTATTGACACCAGATACGAGAATAGGAGAGCATTTTTCAGTTTGCATATTGAACTTCATGAAAATCACTGATGGATATGTTGTAGATTTAAAAAAAAGCTTCTGTTAAAAGGTCTGGAGTATTTTGGGGGTTTAATGTGATTGATTCATCGATTGTAAGCTGGGTACATCACTGCCAGCTTTATGTGGAGAGAGAAAAAGGGAGGTGCAGCATTGTTGCTGTATTGATCAGACACATGGTACTTACATGTTTCCCTCTGTTAGGACACGGAAGAAGCAGATTTGATGAATGTGAAGGATTTTTTTTCCATGTTGAAAATCTGAATAGTTTATGGCAAAATGTTGTATACAAACACATACAAGCAGCTAACCCCATAGGAATTACAGCGTTATTGAAACTTAATCCAGGGGCTATGATCGAAAGTGAATGGATTTATTTTACTTACTGTTTTTCCAAAGTTAATCTATAAGTGATTCTGTGCCGACTAAAATAATCTGTAGGGGCTATGTCAGTAGTGCTAGAAATGTTTAATTACAGTTTAGAAAACAACAAGACTTTTTAAAAATTGAAAATTAAATTATGTCTGCAGAGATAAAATATGGTAAATTGGGGAAAAGAGAGCTGGAACTTATAACTGAGCATATAAATACTTCATAACTGCTTTATTTTAAGCATATAAATTACCTTTTTGTTCCCTAAGGTTCCTGATGTTCATATATTTCAGCTGATCACTGGAAAGGGAAGAGAGAAGGAGAAGAAGATGCATTTTGCTGTACTGTTTTCAGTCTTTTTTAAATACAGAAAGTACAGAAAGTATCCTCATAAGAAAAACACATAAGTTTTTTCTTTCTCCCAGATCTGGAAGCACAATTTAATTTGTGAAGTTCAGCACATTTTTACTCAAGCTGAGACACAAAATAAAAACTATCTGTAATTTTACTGCAGATGAACCTTTACCTAAAAGTGCCTCTGCAGTAAAGATTCAAAGGACATTGTTCATGTTTTGCTCAACCAGTTTTTAACGCATTTCCTTTACCTTCAAATTGCTGGAGATCTCTTATTCTTGTTGGAGTCACTTGGAAAAGGCTGACTAGGTTTGTTTTCAAAGGAAGTAAGTAAGCATTTCCTGAGGAAGTTAAACAGATGGAGTTCTCCTAGGAAAACATACATGCAATTAATATCATACTCTTTGCAGATACCTCATATACATAGAGGAAAAATTTAGATGGTAGTTTTGCTGAAAACAAAAGTTACAGGGACATGTCAGACTGTAAGTGGTTGTTGTGTCCCCAACACACAGTCATTTTCTTACCTTTTAGTAGTGCATGGTGTGGTCAACACTTTGCCCAATTCTGCTAGTCAACACCTTTCTTTGCTTTTGCTGTTCCCAATCAGAGAATTGCTGTCCTGAGGACAGGACTTTGAATTTGCAAAGCCACTCTATTCCCTGATGGGATGCAGAAGAGGATAAAGACATCAGGAGATAGCGTCTTCCTACAGAGTTCAGGAACATACTTTATCCCTGACACACAGGGTGCACCTGGGAAAACTGAGGAAGCACAGAGCAGAGCAACAGCAACCCCCTGAAAAAAAAGGTGCAGAAGATGGTCTCCCCTCCTTTCCTTAGCTCCTTGTGCCCTGAGGTGTAGAGGGCAGTGCAGTGCCACTTCAGTGCTATCACTTCTGTAGGGAGGTTAGTACTACATCTGCCACTCCAACCCAAAATTAAAATTAACCCATATGTTTCTTCTGCCCTTTTTGCTCTTCCAAGTAGAGGAAGTTTTTCCCACAGTTCTTCAGTTTGTCCTACTTTTCATTTCCATAGCATTGCCTGATTCACTAGAGGTGATAGCTGGTGAGGTCCTGTATGTCATCAAATACTTCTTGCTATTGCTGATGAATGCCCCCAGGTATGGACAGATCAGTGCAATTACACTTCCCTCCAAGCTGTCAATTTTACTGTTAGACATTCAATATCACACAGAATTTGAGTTACAGATCCCAAATCTAGCATTCATCACCTTAGCTTTTTGGAAATGCTTGTCTGTCATTCAGTAACCTCAGTATTAAATGGCTTAACTTTCCAAAATGCCTTTATTTCTAGGAGTAACTGTCATGGTACTTTGGTTTTCACTATTAAGGCTTGACCTGTAATAAGGTGAAGTACTATTTCAGTACAGCCTCAGTACTGTTTGCTATAAGAAAGTTATTTCTGTGTAAAAGCAACATTCAAGCAAAGAAAACAGTAAAACCTGTCTGAATTTATTTTTTGTCCTGTTAAGAAATCCGTGTGAAATCTACTGGGCCCTCCTCCCTAAAGAGGTGGAAGTTGTTACCCAGGCAATCTGATGTACACATCTCAAAACTCTCATCTATTATGGGTACATTACCAATTCATACAGCTGATTGCAGTGGGACAACTTCCTTCAGACCTCTGAGAAAGTACGTGAGTCTTCCAGGCAGTGAAAGAATACAATAAACAGATTCCCTTTGTACACGATCCTTAGATTAGCACAATTCCAGGAGGGAGATAGAATTTTCTAGTTTAGTCCTTTAATTTGTAAATAAAAAGACCTGTATACTCAAATGTGGGATACTGAACGGTCTGTTGAAGTCAGCAGAGAAACGGGAAATTCCATAGCTAATCAGTGTAGGAGTTTATCAATCAGTCCAGTACCCACTACCATTATCAGCTAACTTGAGAGAACATCAAAGGAAAATATATGGAGGAAATTTGGGATTTTATGACTTACTGTAAAGTTTTTTTGTTTGGTTGATTTTTTTATTTTTTTTAACATTTTAAAGTGTTACTTGTTAGTGAGTGACTCGCTCTCTGAAACCTGGGAGGTTTTGGCTTTGAATTCTTGACCCACTCTACCCTAGCCCATAACTTAGATGCAGTCTGAGAACAATTTATTCTTAAAAACGTCTGTTCTCTTTCAATCTTACCTGATTCCATTATAACAAATTCCATAAGCAATACACATGATATGTGTAAAAACTGTTCTTTTGTCAATGTTAATTACTGACATTTAATTTCATATTACCTTTTTAAAGATGATGCAAGATAAACAGGTGTGTTTGGTCTTATTTCTTTTCATTTTGCAATAGTGTCTTTCTGTGCCTATAGTCGCTTTGTCACATCTGCCCTCTCTGTTAAGATACACTGTAGACAGAATAGCTAGAAATAATAATAAGGTAGAATATTAGAATATCACTCCACCATTAAAGGTTTTCAGAATGTTTCTTTCTCTGTTATTATATTTTCCTTGCTTAAAAGCATAAAACCAAGAAGAAACCTTTCAGCCCCCCCCACCCACCAGGGAATGCCTGGCAGGGAGCCATTGTCACAACTCATTGATAGGAGCCATGATGTTCATTATAAATTCTCATCAGGCTGAACAAAGACACCAGACACGTGTCAGGGAACTCTTCTGATTTTATTGTACAGTCTCCATAACTTCGGCAACCAGCCCAATATTTAGACTCAAAAGGTATTGACTAACATGCCTTTGATTTTTTTACAATAGACTCTCATGAGTCCTTAATTTTGTGCTGCACATTTCAGTAAGTTCTCAACTCAACCAAAGGTGCTGGCTCACAAGCCACAACAAACTAATATTCAAAGATGTTGGCTTACAAGCCACAAACACCTCGACAAGCTGCCCCCTCCCACAATAAAACTTCAAAACGGAGTGTGGGGTAGAGTATGATCGCCATGCTTTGCCCAGGCAAAGCAAGGGAAGAAAACAATATCACCAGCCCTTGGATCCCGAGTTGGTGCTGCTGTGTGGATGATCTGGAGCTGAGGTTTCGAAAGAAAAGAAAACAAAAGAAAAAGAGAGAAGAGAGACGGAGAAAAAAGAGACAAGAGAGCAAGGGGGCCCAATCTGCTCCCTTTTATAGTTCACCTGGTGCAGCCTGTTATGTAAATGAGCCTTCTTGTGTGTCTTGTTCATGTGTGCACAGCCAGCCCTTCTCCAGGAGGTGAATTGGGTGGGGGTGCTGAGCACAAGTCTCAGGATGGAGCAGGGAGTTGGCTCAGCACAGTGCTGCCCCACCTCCACGGGACCCTCTCCTGTCACACCTCTCCTCAAAATGTTTGAGACAAAACATGCTTAGGTCCGGTCCTCCAGGCATCCAGTAGGGATGCATTTTCAGGAATTAATGCTGTTAGTGCTAAGTTCGTATTTGTATTTATGTAAGTGAAGTAATTTCTGCCACCATACATTACTTTTGTATTTGTAACAGGGAATTCCCCATGTCACTCTCTTCCATCTCTGGAAAGTGTCTGAGCTTAGAAGTAACTTCTAAACACCCTACAGTTTGTCACTGACAGGAGCTCTTAACATGACTGCAGAAGCAGCAAACCACAAGACAGCCTTCTGCAGGCTAGACAAGTTATTAAAAAATGAGCTGCAAACTATAACCTCAATAAAGGTGCTATCATTATGTTTGCATGCTGCAGGATGAAGTTAATTTTAAAAAGACATTCCTGTGCAAAATGTTGTCATAAAGGGACAGTGGCTTTCATTACCAGCCTGGCTCTTTGGGGAATTAAAACCTCAGCGATTTTAATTTGCACCAGACAGAAAGTTGCTATGCTACTCATTAGCCCAGATGTTAATTTCCATCTAAATATTGCTGTAATTACATAAAGAAAGTAGACATTTTGGGGACTCTTGAGTTACTAGAATCATCAAAGTATGTGATTTTTAGAACTGTATTTTGCAGGTTGCTTTTTTATTTTTTGAGGCTATGATGACAAATTTTAATCTGTTTGAGCTCAGGTGCTTTTGGTTTTGTGCAGAAGAAACTAAAGGCTGTTAAAATCACAGTTGTTCCCTTGATGTCCACACACAGCTCTGACAATACTCACAGGGACCCCTTGCTGGCATCAGTAGGTTTCCATCCCAGGCACAGCTTATGAGATAGAGTCCGTGACCAGTGTTAAGGCTGAATTTACCAGCATACTGACAGAAGATTAGCCAGGACTGCTGTAGCCAATGATTGGCTTCAGAAAACACCAGCCTCCCCTGTGGAAACCAGGGCAGCTCAGGATTTTGGAGCAGGCAGAGCTGCTTTAAGCAACTTGAGGCCACACAGGGACTGCCTGCCTGTGTGGAGGGGTCATCCTTAGGCTGCCTGGAGTGGTCTGTGTCGCTCTCAGAAGGGGCGTTAGGGAAGCAGAGTAAAGCACTATGCTTCAGCCTTGTGTAAAATACTAGGTTTTCACTAGGTTTGCATACTTGTCACATGAAAGAAATCCCATAGCCCAGTTAGGCAAAGTATCCCTACTCATTGATAGGGTAATCTGGTCTTCCTTCCTTTGCAACTGCAGATGTTAAAGGCGCTCCCATTTACTTTTCCTTTATCACACTGGTTCCTCTGGCCTTTGATTATTCATCTGAGCTTGTTCATTTTGTTTTTGGAGGTCTTCATTGCCTGGCCTCCATCCTACTCCCTTACAGCGAGAGGCAGAGGTCCCTCTCCCAGCAGCAGTTGTTGTAACATTTGAGTATGCTCTTATGTTTTCTGCAGCTTGTGAAACAACCCAGATGTGTCGCACTTGGGATACAGATTGATTATGTTTGTTTGTGAGGGACTCGTTATAACTACTGCCTGAAATCCGCCTTAGTTCAGCTAATCTCAGTCAGCTCTGCTCAGAATGAGCACTGAGAAAATGCAAAAAGTGGGATTTATGAAACCAAAATAAACCAGTGTGGAATCTGATATCTGTTCTTCCCTCCCCATCCAGAGTGTGAGCCCATAGAAGCTATTGCCAAGTTCGACTATGTGGGAAGATCTGCACGAGAACTCTCTTTCAAGAAAGGAGCTTCCCTTCTGCTCTATCACCGAGCATCTGAAGACTGGTGGGAAGGAAGGCACAATGGAATTGATGGTCTTGTCCCTCACCAGTACATAGTGGTGCAGGATATGTAAGCAATGCCTGATGTGACTAGGTTCTTGATGGGGTGTAAAATCTGAACCACTTAACGGTGTTCTCCAAATGGGTCAGTGGCTAGAAGGCTCACGTAGATTAAACATTTGCTTTCTATGCAGGATACCTCTGTCTTTATTGCCCATAATTGACAGCTCAATCAAAAACTACTACTAGGCTAAGCTACTTTTATGGATATGTTCCCAGTAAATTAAGAGACAGATGCTGTTGCACCTATTTTAATTTTAATATCTGTTTGTAGCAGTTGCTGACTTTTAACTTCAGAATGGCAAGAGCTAGAGAAATGCAGCCCTGAATTCTTGTTGTACAGTATTAAGCATGTGCTTTGCCAAGGATGACAAAGTTCTTTACCGAAAGACTGTACTCAAAGTATAAGAAGCTCAGTAAACAGAAGGATTATAAGCAATTTTGGGAGACATGCAAGGGCTGCAGTGCATTATAACATGCCTGGCTTTCCTAAGGGAGTTAAATTCTGGCAGTACCAAGGTGCTCTGTCACACTTCACTCACTGACTTCTCATCTCACTCTGTGTATTCTGTTCAGGGATGATACTTTCTCAGATACACTGAGCCAAAAAGCAGACAGTGAGGCCAGCAGTGGACCCATAACTGAGGATAAGTCATCATCAAAGGACATGAACTCTCCTACTGACCGTCACTCTGATGTGTATTTAGGAAGGTAAGCTTCAGCATAACATGTTTCAGTAGTATTGCTCACAGCTCGGGTAACACAGTAATTGCTCCTCCACATGCCTGTGATGGATCTCTACAACTTGTCCTATAACCACTTCTTCATTGGCACAGGCAGAGAAAGAGATCAGAACCTCCACCTCCTCTAAGACGCCCCGGCAGGAGCAGTGATGGCCACTGCCCAGTGCACCCACCTCATCCTCTCTCCAGCTCGGCCATGGAGCTCGGTTCCCCCAACCTGGCAACTCACTGCAGTTCCAGAGCCCTCCTTCAGAATCGCACCCTCAATGCCGACAGCCCTGAGAGGCGGCGTAGGCCTGGACACGGCAGTCTCACTAACATCAGCAGGCACGATTCTCTAAAGAAGATTGATAGCCCTCCAATTAGAAGGTCTACATCATCTGGTCAGTACACAGGTTTCAATGACCATAAACCTCTGGACCCAGAGTCAATAGCTCAGGTTTGTGTCCTTTTTGTTTATGTCACTGTCTGATTTTCTGAGGAGCAAGTCTCACTGAATAGCAGGGAGTGCGTGCACTGGTGGAAAGGTGTGTGCAGGGCAATATCCTACTTAGCTTTCAAAATGGAGTGTGTGTGAAAAAAGATGCAGTAAGTGATCCTGAATAGAAGAAGCACAAGGGGGAGTAAAGATTGCAGAAACAGTAAAAAGAAATTGTTTCCCATTATACTGTAATGAAATTGCCTCTGCCACACAAAACACTAGGACAGTGTATGATTACAACAGCTATGTAGATTGCTGTGCTGTGTTAAAGGCTGGCCTGTTCTGACTTGCATGTAATTAGCATTCAATTATTTCTCAGTATTGTGGTAAAAAACAGTGCTCTGTCTGTCTGGTAGTGACCATGGCTATTCAAATCACAGATTTCCAGTCCATGTGGATTTTATATAGTTTTGATATAGTTCATCTGTAGTTCATACTGAATGTTGATTTGGTGTGTGTAGTAGAACATAATGTACAAGACATTGCACCTGCATAAATCATGGGCCATCTTATCTCTGTGTGAACACACACTGGTCTCATTCCTGGCAGAGCAGAGGTGAGAAGGAGGGAATAGGGAGCACCCCAATCATCAAACTGGTCTGTTGTACCGAGCTGGTAACAGCTCTTGAGCAAATAGGATACCTCTGTCTTCAGAACTCACATTTTGTCTAGGTAGGATAACGTGATTACTAGGGGCGCCCTGAGGGTGCAATATGATTGCAAACACATTTTACAGTAACGCTGACACTTATGTTTTAAAATTTAATGTACTGGTAATACTTGTTTTCAAACTCTGCTTCCAGCAAGGAACAGAAGGGACTGTCACATAGGTCAGAAAGCTGAACCATGTATTAGGGTTTGAAGGTGTAAATGTTGTTACCATTTTATTTTATTCTAAGTTATTTATTTACTTTCCTGGAACTAAATACAGTGCTCTTTGACTTAAGCTTTTTTTTTTTATGCCTAAACTAATGATTATTTGACAGTGAGAGAACCCAAGCTTTGATTAAACTATGTGAAAGTCACTGTGAGCAGGCAGGGAACACCAGATATTTTAACCTTAGTTGTATCTCAGTACCACTGAAAACTAGTAAACTAATGTCTTGGCGCATTCTTTTAGCATTCATGCCAAAAATCCTGATTAAAAAATAGGTTTTTTTAGCTATGTGTACTGAACCATATCTTGCAGTTTTTTCTGTTTAAGATTTAACTTGGTGAAACTAAAGGGGACAAGGGCTGATACGAACACAAGCTTTAATATCTTAGAAAAGCAGGCTTTATAATCCATGTGTGAGAATGCAGAGGCATTAAATGCACACCTGAGGCATTAGATGAGAGGAGCAGTTAGCTAAGAGTTAGCAAATGGACTAAAATCTTTACAGTTGTCAGTACTGAAGAGACAACAGAAATCTTCACCACTGAAACATTGCTAAGCAAATATTCGTTGCCCTGACAGTCACTTAATAAAATGGCTTGCAGATTTTAATTTTTTTTTTATTCTTTCATGTAAACAGGTTAAATATTTATAATGTCCAGCCAAAGCTGCCATCTTGTCAATTTTAAGTGTCTTTCAAAGAAGTCTGGTGGAAATTGATTTTAACACTATCATAATTGTTAGAGGATGGCTGGCAAACTAATTCATGCATTTTCCACCCCCTTCCCTTTCTCCTCTGGTGCTTTGCATTCAGTAGCAATTTGAATGACATGCCACTCTCTCTGTGCTCTGACCCAGGACATTGAGGAGACGATGAACACAGCACTGAATGAGCTCCGTGAGCTGGAGCGGCAGAGCTCAGCAAAACACGCCCCTGATGTTGTGTTGGACACCTTGGAACAAATGAAAAACACCCCCATCCCTGCCACCTCCACGGAGTCGCTCAGCCCTCTCCACAGTGTTGTTTTAAGGAGCTCAGAGCCTCAGATCCGCCGTAGCACTAGTTCTTCCAGTGACACCATGAGTACTTTCAAGCCCATGGTGGCCCCTAGAATGGGAGTGCAGCTGAAACCTCCTGCTCTTAGGCCAAAACCTATTGTTCTTCCAAAAACAAATCCTAGCATAGGACCTT
Organism: Campylorhamphus procurvoides; assembly: GCA_013396655.1. NCBI lineage: Eukaryota > Metazoa > Chordata > Aves > Passeriformes > Dendrocolaptidae > Campylorhamphus > Campylorhamphus procurvoides. Next base: position 1,045,056 of record WBMV01000441.1, read on the forward strand.
CCCCTCCTTCCCAGGGTCCAGCCGACAAATCTTGCACAATGTAGACAGCTCAGCCACCCACAGTGCCCAGCCAGAGTATGCTAGGGAAAGGGATGGATTAACAATAGAAGTCAGGGCTCCGTAACATCATTTGTTCATGTTTGTAACTGGAGAGACTTTGTTTTTCAGTGGTTTTGAATGTATTGTATGAAAGTAGCTACATTAACATGGGCATTTGTATTTTGTATGGTTTCAATTAAAAGAAAAACTGGACAATTGTGCACAGTTTTAAAAAACAGACATAGACTTACTTGAAAACTTGATGCTGCACCATTTGTAATAAAACAAACACAGATCACAAACAGCTTGCCACGTTGTACCATACTTCACAGTCTTACTGTAGCTATATAGTAACAGATCCTGCACAAAACTAAAGGGCGGGGGAAGTTCAGGGGAGGTGGGGTCTCTCACTTCTGGGTCACCAAATCTCAAGCAGGTTAGTAAGAACCAAAATCTAGCACGTGAGGATTAAGTGTCGCTATGGAATATCTAAGTCATCTCAGGCCACATTTCTCGTTTAAGACACACCAAAAAATAAAAATCACCAAACCCTCACAACTCATAATTGGCACCGATTTTTAGCTTTCTTGTTGGCAGTCTCACTAGAGGCAAGTGCTGGATGGAGCTGAAGATCACATTGCTCTCACTGATACAAAGCAGCATTCCAGGACACAGCTGAAGCACATCTCCAGGATAATATCTAGAAACTCCTTTTGCTGCCCTCTGTAATAGTGTACCTTTCCCCATGAAGGCAGACCTTCATTCCCTGATACCACGTTTCACAAAAGCTAAATTCATTTGAAGTTCATAGTCAAGTGAGCCATTGGTCCACTGCTGGTGGATTAGGCAGGCTGATAGGTGATTTAAAGGATCAACTACACAGTAATTCAGAGAAGTATCCCATTGACTTTACTGGTCAGTGTCAATTAAAGACATGATTTGAGTTGTAATAGCCAGAGTTTCGAGCTGAGCCAGCTGCACTGACTGCCTCGCACAGCACGAACGCTTGGTTGTGCAGATGGCAGCAAGAAAGGCACCCTGAAGAGGGATTGCCACTGGTGCAGGGGCCTCTCACAGGACAGGCAGCTGAGTTACTACCACCTGGATTCAAGCTGACTAAAGGTTTCCATAACATCTTTCCCCTCCCTTCCCCTTTTACTTGAATGACAGAAATCAGTACCTCTCTTATGTCTGTGTGAGTAACAACTGTCAACTTTGCTTAGGGCTCTGTTGAACTTTGTTGAGCATGAACTAAACATACAGCTGTTTTGCACATTGCAACAGTAAGCCATAACATTTTTTCTGTGAAGATATTTTCCAATATCCGATCCATAAAATAAGTTTCAGTGAAGAAAATGGGGAAAAAGTCACTTGTGGTCCACTTACAGGAATACAACTGGCTGTAATTAAGATCTCACTATTGGAAAGCTTGAAATTGTACCACTAACTATACATAAACAGTTGACTTGGATGGGAGAAGAGTAGTGACAAAATCTAGTAGACATAATTGCTGAGGTGACAGGAGTAATTTCCTGGTTTTATTTAGGAGCAGCTTATTCGTGCTCTGATTTACACCCTCCAGACAGGTGATGCAGTGCAAAGCCCCAGGTATGAAAAGTACCCAATGAACTGCCTCTGAGTCTCAAACTACTGCTGGTATTTATTTGCAAACCCTTTTCAATCCAGCCACAGACTTCACACACATCTAAGTTAGAAGCAAAGTCTTAGCTTAGAAGCTACCACAGTGGGCTGTGCAGCACTGGTCAGCAAACCTCCATCCTTCTTGACTGTACTGCCTAGTCCTAACGCCAGGGCCAGAACCTAAGCCGGGCCAGCTCTAGTCTGTAGGGTCTGCTCACTGGGTTGGGACCAGAGATATTTTCAAGTAGTTCCCCAGTTTATTAGACTCAGTGGAACAAAACTGGAATTTCAGCTTTCACTTACATGCAGTTTTAGTCTAGTGTTTTTAAATTAACCCACCTGGCACAATTGAAATGGATACCTGTATCTTTAAATTGCATAGGGAATTTTGTATGTTTAAATAACTATACTGGACTCCATAATGCTTATATTAGAAATTGTTTAGCAAAAAAAAAATATTAGAAACAGTGCATTTAGTGAGTGCATCCACTTAGTGCATTCACCCAGTTAAATGTGTAGTTTGATGGTTATTATAGATACTTTAAAGTATAGTAAGTGGATATGTAACAGGAAAGACTGCTACAACTACAGGCGTACTAAAGGGTAACTCCTGCACACCTAATCCAATCAGTATTGTCCTTTACTGTCGAGTTTGATGAATTGCAGTACTGGTAGCTTCCTGCTTGTTGACTGTTACCTACTTGTGTCAATGTACATCTGTAGTATGTACATGTGAAAGTGCCTTTAAATTTTAGAGGAGCTTTAGCTTTGCTCTTGTACTGTTGCATTTCCATTGCATCCTTTCCTGATTGTGTATGGCTGCATTCCCATTGCATTCCTTCCACTCTTGAAGAACAAATAAAAACATGAAAAATTCACGGTTCTGGAAGAGAAATGTACTGTTAATCTGTTGTGACAATGCACTTTTATGTATAGTACTGTACATTTTTGGCATGTACCATTACAAGCTTCAGTATACATTCAAGTTTGTTCCTCATAGTGTATCTTTATAATAAAGAAGATAGTTCTGTCTGTGTAGTTTTGCTGGGTAAACTGCCATATCTTCCAACATGGATTGCTAGTCTACCTTTACCTCCTACATGAGGGGACAAAAGCAACCCCCAGCCACCCTCACCCCACACTGCATCAACTCCCATCACCCTCATGGCTGAAGAAGCACTTGTTCCCAGACTAGCTCCTACCTTACTTGCTTTAAGTTGCTCCTACACCATTGCTTTAAGCTCACTCAAGTTCCTCTGTACCTCAGGACCCCACACAAAGAGCCACTGACTTCCACAGTTCCTGAACACGCATCAAGAGTGGCCCGTTGCACTCCCACTGGAAAAGGAGACAGGTACCCCATCCCTGAAAGTGTCCAAGACCAGGCTGGATGGAGCTTTGAGCAACCTGGTCTAATGGAAAGTGTCCCTGCCCATGGCAGGGAGGTTTGAGATGGATAATACTGATGGACAATACTGAGGGTTCCTTCCAACCCAAACCCTTCTACAGTTTTATGTCAGGCAGTGGGGGTGGTATGGGAGAAGGGGCACAGCAGCCACCCCAGCCAGGGCAGGGCTTTAATTCTTCATTCTGAAAAAGCTGCCATAATGCAACTCCTCGTCGATCAGCCCATTGTGACAGCCTTTGTGTCACAGTGTCCAGTGACCTACTTCGGATATTTCTTCTTGTCCCCTAGTTCACAAAAGCAGACTAAGGCATGCAGGAAGGGAGAGCAAAGGTCATTCCTCACTCAAGATCCTTCACAGCCCCAAGGAAGGCATAACCAAATTTCCACAGTCAGATTATAGAGTGGTGAAGAGAGGGCCTTATGTGACAGCTTTTAATGTGTTTTAAAGTAAATAAGGAAACACAAGAAGAGGGGTTTCCTCCTGTTTCGTAACGTGATATTTTGGTGTTGCACTGTGCTGACTTGTTCACTTCCTTTCAGGTTTTTGTAGTGGGAAGAAGCCCAGCTGTCCCAGCGACAGCCTAAGGTTTTGGCAGGTGATACAGGAACAGCCGACTCTACTGGTGCTCGAAAAGCAAAGGAGCAATGAGCTGTTTTGCTGAGAAAAGTGTAATAGTTGAACAGAAAATGAACAGCAAGCAGTGGCAGTGGGGTGTTTAGCTCTCAGGCCACTGCTGCAAATCATTGTTTCAAGCCACATGCAGCTCCAGGACATCATACTGCCCCAGCTTGTACAAAAACCTCCTCAGCCACTGTAAAGAAGCTGTGGAGAACCCACTCAGTTTTAAGTTCTCCTTGGTAGAGAGGCATGGTTTGTTACTCTGTGGCTCACATGGACTTACCCTGACCAAAAGGAACCACGGTGGCTCTGTTCAATTACTGCTACCCCACGGGACAAGCTTTGAGGTTGGTCTGGATGGAACTGATACAAAAGGAGAAACTGAAACCAGCAAAGTATTAACTAGGGATGGTACTTGATGAACGTACCATTCTTGTAGGTAGGAATATTGCTTTTTCCATTAACTTGGCTCTTGAAGGAGAAAACCTCCCACTATAATATATGAAAGCCCAAATTTAGCATCTTAAAACCCAGTTAGCTAAAACAGCTCCATTACTGCTTAAAAAACCAACAAACCAACCACTAGTTCAGACGTGTCACTGTAGCAGCAGCTACTCCGTGCCTTTGTGTTTTACCCTGGGGCATTTGCAGATCACGCAGCTGGCAGCACCAGTCTCACTGCAGCTCCAGCAGCCCCACCATGAGCAAGTTTCCCTGCCAGGCAGCCACAGCAGCAGTGCCCTTATGATGCGGGGGTGCCACGCACTGTCTCTGCCCCAGTGCCACTGCAGCAGCCTCAGCCTTAGCCCTGGCTGCCAGCAGCCCTCAGCCCTCCTGGCAGACAGCCCCACTGGATACCCACCTCCCCGCTGCCACAGCAGCCCGTAGCCCTAGCACAGTGCTTTGGTTCCTCTCATCCAGCCATCCCACTGATCCACAAGACTAGCACCTGTGGAAAGGAGAACAGAAGATGGCAGGTCTCAGAGCAGCCCACCTGCTGCGCTGTCCCCACCAGGCAGGGACACCAAGCAGAGGCACCAAGCCAGACTCAGGGGAGAGAAGGGCTCTGTATTCCCTCACCTTCTCACTCACGTGGCAGACACGGTGAGTGCCAGCAGGCCCACAGGCTGGAAGGCAGCACACACAATTTGACGCCGAGGGATTAAATAGCATTAAATAACATAAACTGGGTCCAGCTGAATTGGACAGGTCAGTGAGTCTTCTCTCACCTTTCTCAATACATAAATGCAAGTTAAAAATGCAGGAATATGGTTTTTACTGTAACTCTGATGTCAGCTGGGCCTCTGTGCCATGGCTGCACAGGTGTGGTGCATCCCATGTTGGTCGCTTCTCCCATGTGACAGTGACAGGACAAGAGGAAATGGCCTCAAGATGCACCAAGGGAGGTTTAGATTGGATATTAGAAAAAGTTTCTTCACCAAAAAGGTTGTCAAGCACTGGAACAGGCTGCTCAGGGAAGTGGTCGAGTCACCATCCCTGGAGATATTTAAAAGCCATGTAGATGTGGCATTTGGGGACACAGCTTAGAGGCGGGCGTGGGAGTGCTGGGATAATGGTTGGACTGGTGATCTGAAAGGTCTTTTCTGACCTAAACGATTCTGTGATTTTGTGATGGCATCACTGCCATCCTCCAGTAGGGTCAGGCCACATTGGTTACCACAGACACCCGAGAGCAGCTTCCCGGTCCAGGGTTGGAGGTTTTTTAATTAAAAAACTGCATTGAATTTTTATTTTTTTAAGTAGCATAGTAAGGGATTAAGAATGTGAAGTACAAGGCAAAACAAACTCAGTCGTAAAATACAGACAAGTTGTGCTGTACAAAAGAGGTCAAACACCTGTGGGATTGAAATCAATAGTAGCTGCACTCAGTGCAGCAGTGTGGATGAACCAAAACCAAACCCTGCCTGTTCTTATTTCCATGTAACACATCGATTCCTCCCCTAATATCTGCCATGTGCCTTTTCAATAGTGTACACTGATATCTATAAACACTGACCAAACAGCACAGAACAGTGATTTACATTTATTTGAATGAATTACACTCCAGGAGGGACAAATCACTGAGCCCAGCACTGCTCTGAAGGGGAATGATACACTCATTGAAATGGTCAGGCTTTTGGCAGTGACTTCTTGATTGCAAGGAAATGGCATTAACGTGAAAGTTGTTACCAGAGTCATGAATAAAGAATTTAAATGTGCTAAAGGTGGAAAATGCCTAAAATCCTTAACAGCTTTGACCTAGAACTGCTGAGTAGCTTAAAGCAATTCACTGCAACACGTATTTTAATTGGATCTTTTCCTGCCTACAATGTTTTCAGAGACAGACCTTACAGTAGCACACCAGCACCCACGGTAGCCAGCACAGAGGTGAATATGACAGAATTATCCATCAATAATCACAAGTTTAAGCTGAATTTCACTTGGACAGTTTTCTCAGCTGTTCAAGTGGGTTTGGGGTTTTTTTTCCTGAATGCTACAAGAATGTGCCAAAAATTAATTTCAGGCCGTTTTTTAATTTGTCATGAACATCACAAGGCTTATTTTACAGCAAAGTCAAAGTTATTCTGAATAAAATTGGTTCACATACAAGGTTACGATTGGGGATAGAAACATGGCTAATCTGGGGCTGCCAAATCATGTAGTTAATTCTGAATTCTCCTCCATTCCCCTTCCAAAATTACAAATTAAAACCAAATAAATATATATGTATATATATATGTATATACAGATATTTCTTGTAAGCACTCAGGCAGGTACATTGCAAAATTCGTGCTGCATGTTTTATTTCTGGTTAAGAAAACACAGTATTGTGTTCTGTTCTGGAGGGGGAAGCTCTCCCTCCCCGCACAATGATGGGCAGCTGTGTGGGGTACACCCCGTGCCCTGTTGAGGGACACCCATTTTCACACACCTACAGAACCACCCTTCTGCACCCCAGGCTGGCAGCACAGCAAGTCCTGCCCAGCTCTCTCCAGCCAGATCCTGGGCACGGTGTGCCTTGGTGCTGTCAGTCCTTCAAAGTGCTCCCAGTATTGCAAATTAACTTTGTCAAACACTGGAAGTTTAGGAATAATATAATTTCTTATGCACTGTAGGCCTAAACGCCATTTTTATCTGTACATTCAAGTTGTGCACATGAAAATGTGCATGCTCAGTGAAGCAGCAGCTGATTTACAAGCATTTATGTAGAAATTTGAGTTTCTTCAGTACCTGCATTTTAACACTGGGTCTCTGGTTTGACCTTTATAGAAATAACTTGATTTTCTGTTTACGTGCCATCAGTTTGGGTGTTTTCTGTTTCATTAGGCTTACTTTTTTGTCCTTTAGAGGCATACCAGCAGGCTCCAGTATTTCAATGCAATTTTTGTGTGCACTACAGTTCCATCTCCAGTACCAGGTATATTTATTATTACCCTAAGGTAAACTCAATTTTTCCAGAGATCTATTAGCATTGCTAGTCATAGAATAATTCAGCTATGCTTAACGTGCTTTTCATTCTTAGTTAAATAAAATCGATGGGAAGGCAATTCATGCATATAATTTAACTTGCCCCCAGTATTTCTGTTTCTTGGTGAAAAAATTGAGTTCTGCCCAGGTCTTACAAATTTCCCTGGAGCTGCTGACTGCTCCAGGTGTCAGCTGAGGAAGGAGCCCTGTTCAAGAATGCCAGGGTGGCACCTCAGCCCTGGTTCCTTCACTGTGACCTCCAGGGCTCACTCCAGGTCATCACCACATCAGTGGGACATTTTGCCCTCTGTCAACCTGAATGAGATCATGCATGAGAATGTTAAAATACATACATCTCCCGTACTATACTCTGAAGCCCCATGTCATGATCAAAGCAAAGCAGCATTCAAACGTTGTAGGATACAGTCCACACCTTGCTCACTGGGGGGAGGACTGGAGGCAAATACACTACCTGTGCCAGACCTACAAAGCTACTGAGTGTCACACATCAACCCTGAGACTTTTTGCCCTCTTTGCTAAAGCCAACACAAGCATCTCCAGTGCCTGTGGTGGCTCAGTTTTTCCAGTGCTTGCAGGGCACCTGCTTTTTCAAAGCACTGGGTACGGTCATATCTCATCTGACAAAAGGAAGGATCACCATATCAAATAGAACACATCAGGCAGAAAAACACCTTTCTGTGTTGCAGAAATGTTCCCAGAATTAGGTGCTGCAGTTCTGATAAAAAAGGAAATACAAATCACTTTGGGGTTATGCCTACGTACAGGAATATTTTTCAGTGTTGCTTGCAGTACCCTGAGTAGCTGGGGTAGTGAGGTTTGGCCATAACTCCTGCCAAGATAGTGCTGACGTGAGATCTGTGCTCTTCTCTCCCTGGCCATTTGTAGTTCAGTCCTGATCTCTCTGAAATATTGCTCAGAGGGTCTGCTGTGCAGCCACGAGCCCTGGTGAGGAGGTGCTGGTGGCTCCGTCCCAGACACTGCACTCACAAGGGCAGGTGTCCCACTCCACGGGGGGCAGAGGTTAGGCAGGGAAAGGACTTGAGTGCAGCATGCTCTTAAACCGGTCAGCAGACAATTTAGTGCTAGATTGGCAAAAATATGGGACAAAAGATTTGACCAAAGATGCAATGAACCCAAGCACTAGGAGGTATTTTGCTGCAAGGTATCCTGGCTGTCAGAATGGGGTGGTGGCAGGGAAGGAAGCAGCAGAGCCTGGGGGAAATTACAGGACGTTTCAGGCACTGTTTTCTCAGAGACTTCAACACTTGAAAGATCAGGGAGGGGGAAAAAAATCACTATAATTCAGTTGGAAAATGATACTCGAATTCCTATCAAGCTTCCTATCCAACACAAGTGTTTTTGCCTGCTGCCTTGTGATTGAAGGCAGGAGTGGCAGCCCATGCTGCAACTGCCCACCGAGGTTGTGCAAGGAGTCTGGATCAAGTAGGATATGAGACACCAGACATGGACAGGCAGTGAAAGGCTTCAACAGATTTTCTTCCTACACACAGATCTGACACAATTCTACCTCCAGAATGATTGTAAAACTGACCTGGTTAACCCAAAGCTGAGAGTTTTCTTGGAAACTTTATTTCCCTCCATATATCATTACATGCACTACTCAGAGTATGAAATATAAAGCAATTTATTTTAAGCTCTATCTTGTACCTCAGGGTAACTGAATATTAAAAATTCATTGTTCAGTTCATAATAGTTTCTCATAATTTGTGTGAGTTTTCCATGGGGTTTACATTTTAAAGAGTTGAATGCACATTTCATGGTGGGAGCACTGGCATTTGGCCCATGTACCTTGAGCAAGAGCCCAGCCACCAGCAAGTAAACCTATATGGAAACATAGGATTTATTCTATTGACTTGTGCTACAAAATATACTGTTTGAATTTTTTAAAGGAAAAACCTTCCAAAAGGCCTAAACCAAACAGTCCAACAGCCTCTGAGTAGCTTCTGTTTAAATCTGACTCTTACAAGTGACATGTTCTCTTCCAAGAGAACCAAGCCAGCGAGTCCCACAGTCCTGTAAGAGACTCAAGAGTTAAAGTCAATTGCACCTTTCATTCTATATATTGGATATTAACTCTATATTGCATCTTTATGAAGTATGGTATACCTAAGTTATAAATTGCAGGAGGCTGGGCTGTAAAGATACCATACAGCAAATAACTTTAAGCAGTCAAAAAGTCAACCACAAAATGAGGAAACATTATTTCTAGCACAGCCGAACACCTCATTAGTACAAGATATAAAACAAAGTGAAGCACTATAGAGAGAGAAAACAAAGCTGGCTTGTAATAAGATTTTCCCTTTTACAGCAAATTCTGCAAGCTTAAATATATTTTTCCATAATAAAAGTGGACAAAAGAATCTCTGTAACTTGTTCCAAAATGAACATTTTATTCAAATGCTTTGCTGCATTTTTCATCCTTATAGGATAAATGCATTTTATTTTAACATCTTATATAAACCAATTCTGCTTTAACTAAGAAAATAGTTTTTGTTTGTTTGTTTGTTTTGTTCTTTCTAGAATAAAATATTGCTGAAAAGTATGTCTTCAGGAAATATCCTGAGTTTCACAAAGCAGTATTTTCTGATGGGACAACAACTTCCAGGAAAATTACAGGTCAGTTTTACCAAACAGCTTTGACATGTCTCAGCAACCTCGTGCAGCGAAAGCCCCCGTGGCACACAGAGAAACCTAAACTCCAAGTCAGGGCACTGGGGAGCAAATATTGCTATTAAAATAGTAATACTTAAGACTGCAAAGGAAAAGCTGTCAGACTAAGAACTTCTCTCTGAGAAAGACAGATAAAAAATTCAGCAGCCTTGTGTTTTATTTAGGAAGTTCAGCTCAGTGATCTGAGGACACCAGAGCACAACTGCTCTCCCTCCCTCCAGCAGCACATGCTGCCCATGGCTCAGCAGGACCCCAAGGAGGAGTCCACATATATTTATAAGTCATAAAAATTGAGGTTTTCCTAACACTCTGATTAGCAGCAAGTCTTTCCCCAAACTGGAGAGTCTTAGCTCTTACCTACGAAAAACTCCTTCCTACCTGTCTTGTTCATTTGTGAGCACCATAGGAAGGGATGGAAACTTGTGGCCTTTTAAATACCAGCTGTTAATCATTTATGGTTTGCAAGTGTCCTGCAGCCACTGATTTTTTAGAAACATTATTTTTTTGACACTACTTTCTTTTAAATGTATCTCTTAACATCAAGTGTCCCTTGGTGAGAGCATAGAGTGTTTTATAGAGAAATAATCCTAATATTTATTTTTTTTAGTAGCCACTTGATTAAACTGCTAGCACATAATTTTTCACTTCTCCCATTTATTGTGCAACCAATTACTTTTGGGTCCCTTCAAGGACGAGATCAGTATCTCTTGGTTTCTCTTTTATACAATTATACACACACATGAACACACACACATAAACAGGCTTCACACCCCTATCCAAAATCCAGAAAACAGGTGTTTCATACTCCCAGGTCTTTCACAAAATTCCCTAACATCTTTTCTCAGCCAACAGACCCATCAAACAGGGATAATGTTCCTCAGGTGTTTTATGAATACATATATTTGTATATTTAGGAAGGCTGAAAGGGACGATGTCACATGTTGAAATCATCTTGGATGCAACTTATGCGTTTTCCACCATCCAGACTAGTCCATGAGCAGCCCAGTTACTGTCACATAGATGCCAGCTTCTCCTGCCTCTTGGACTTTGCATTTTAACAAGCAGTGTTCTGCAGTCCATTCACGGCAGAGCATCAAGAGCCAGTCATCTGTGCTTAACTTTGTTCACATAAGGAAAAAATTGGGCCACAATGGGCCAATTTCTTTTGGTAGCTCCTTTTAGCATGCTGTGACATCTTATTAACACTCCTTGACATGTAAAAAAGCAGTGATGTACATATCAGGTGGGTTTCACTGCTGTTTAAAATTGTTTCCACCCATCCACTAACTATAATTGTTGAAAATCTTGGAAAAATCTCTAGGACAAACATTCCCTCATCAGAGCTTCCTATTAATATATTTGCAACAAGTTCATAAACTTTCCTTCTAGCAAGAGAACAAGTTTCTCAACCAATGCTGTCCCTGTAAGTAAAGACTTTCCCCAAAGATGAGAGGTTTGACTATATCCAGTGGAGTTATTTTAACATCACTGAAAAGTTCCCAAATTTACTCACTAGCATACTTGCATGTCCTCTAATCTTGTGAGCAGCCTCTGCTGTAAGAAGCCACTAGTGTGACTTCAAAGAGCATCCTTCATCTCATCAATCTTCAAAGTTTTTCAGTGGCTGATCACAGCTAAATCCACCTCTCTCAAGATACAGTGACAGAAACTGGGTCTTTCATTTGGAAGGGAGCGGGGCGGGAGGACTCAACAAGTCTGGGCATAAGTCTGCTAATCTGTACCAGTGTAATGCCAGAGTTATTAATGATTTCAAAAGCTAGTTTTCTTTTATCTTCAGAAAGAGTGATAAGGTAGGGAAAAAAATCACTGTGCTACTATATTTCTTGAGGTCACTTTCCTAAAAACGCACACAATAACATACCTGCAGAACAATAGCACAGTTTACAAATTTTTATTCACTGGCATCACCCAATCTGGGTCCCAGCTGCATTCACATCACAGTTTATGCCTGAATAAATGTCCAAATAAAGATCCTGTGAAGCCTTTCATACTTCATTTCTTTGTAATTGCCCCATTACTGCAGACTTGTATTAACCCAAACAGAAGCAGACTGAGCAGATCCTAGCAGAGAGCAGGACAATCTGAGGAGATTTTTAAAGGCTTCCAGGGCTGATGCAACACCTGAAGAATAAAGTGGGCACTGCACAGGTCTCCCACTTAGCAATTAATTAATGGGACAGCCCAAGGACACTCTGGACTTAAGTCCAGCACTTGAAAGATTCAAGTGAGCAGAAGCTCAGAGTATTTTGTATGAAAAGCACAAATGGTAGGACGAGAGGAGACAAGAGAGATGTCACACCTGCCAGATCTTTAATGAGATGGAACAATGTTTTCCCAATATTTTACACAGCTCTTGTAAAAGTAATGGCTCTGAGAGGCCTGTGTTAAGAAGCCAATGAAGGAAGGCTGCACCAGGTTTGACCTCAGGTCCACATAGCTCTGTGCCTAATTTCTAATAGGTACCCATAGATATATTCAGGAGAGTTTGGAAAACCAGAACCAGCATACAGTGGTAGCTCAGCAACCTGCAGCTGAGAGTTTACTCACCCAGAGCCCTCACTTTTTATTTTTGTCTTTTTATTTTTAATTAGTACATGAAAACCACATAGCTCAGTGAATATCTTAAAATTTAGTTTCTTAGGTTAATGAGTTTAACATCATTTATTGGAGTAATTGTAAAGCTCCAAATAAGGGAAAAAGTAAAAGAAAAAAAAAGAAACCCCTTACTTTTGTAGATGTCAAGAGTAATGCTGTAAGAGCTGGGATTTGCTTAGAGGAACTAGAACAAGCACTCCAGGGGATGTAGCCTACAGGAGCTCCTCACATTAGTCATATGCTGAAGCATGCAGCAATCAGAGCTTTTTAAAACAAAAAGGACTTAAAACATATCATTGTGATTACTTCCCTAAATCCAAAGTGACACAGCCTGAAGCATAACCCAGATTCATACCCAGCTCTATACAGGTCCAAATCCCAAGATGTTTCTGAGCCAATATTGTTCCTATTGCTCCCTGGCAATACAGTTCTGCTGGCACACCCAAAACTTACCTGCTGAAAAGCACAGGATAGAAAATAAAATTGAAGACACTTATGAAATATCAGTGCTATTATGTTGTACTCCCCAAATTCATATTTTCCCTTTCTTGGACTTCTGGTGCCTGGAAATGAGTGTTTATGAAAGCAGCATGTAAGTCCTATTGTGAAACACCACTACTTCATTTTGAGGTGTATGGTTTAGCACAGAAACTTACGTGTACTGAAGGGTTTAGGGATTTTTAAAAGCAGCTGATGAGCAGAAGATTATGTTCTTTTAAAATAGCCTGCATCTTGAGTCAAGTTGAATACATTTTATCCTTACAAAACCAAGTTGCCCAATGTGCTCTGCAGTCTAGGAGGTTGCTTTCTTTCACAACTGAAGAAATATAGCTGATAGGTATACTCTCGGTTTCTATAGGGGTTAAATGGGCATTACACCTGCTCTTCTAAGGAAAGAACCATTGGAAGCAATATCATTCACATACAGTGCACTGGTCCTGTTGATCACCTATATTATAAAGCTCTGACAAGGAATGTATAGCTCATGAGTAATAGGAAAAGATGGTGCATTGCTCTTAAAGCTCAAGAAGCAAGAGAAAGCAGAAGCAATTTAAATAAAACTGAAAAAAAATACACATTTCCAAGGCGGCACATAGATCACCAACCAGGTGAAGTTCAGCAGGGCAAAGTGCTGGATTCTGCACCTGGGGTGAGGCAACCCTGGATGTTTGTACAGTCTGGGGAATGAGATGCTGGGAAGCAGTGCCATGGAAAGGGGTCAGGGGCTCCTGGTGGATGGCAAGTTGAATCTGAGTCAGCAGTGCCCTGGCAGCCAGGAGGGCCAACCATGTCCTGGGGAGGATCAGGCAAAACATGACCAGCCGGTCGAGGGAGGGGATTGTCCCACTCTGCTCTGCGCTGGTGTGGCCCCTCACCTTGGACACTGTGTGCAGTTTTGGGCACTGCAGCATAAGATATTAAGCCATTGGAGAGTGTCCAAAGAAGGAGGACCGAGATGGGGAAGGGCCTTGAGGGGAAGCTGTGTGAAGAATGGCTGAGGACTAAGCGTTGGACTTGATGATCCTTGTGGGTCCCTTCCAACTCAGCATATGCTGTGATTCTGTGATTATTTGGCGCTAAATGGGCGCCTAATGTCCTATTGAGTTGTATCACAGGCAGATATAGAGGTGAAGAGCACACACAATATTAAGTGTCTAGAAACAGCCTCAGTAGCAGAGGTATGTTTTCTTAACACACTTTATATAATAATAGTGCACATAATTAATTAGGTTAGGCTTAGCAATTTATGGCTTCTCAGAATGTTCTTAACTTTATAAATGTAAAAAAAAAATTAGCATCAGGACATGGAAAACCAGGTAATGGTACTGGGAGGACATGTTCACTGACTGCAGCAGGTGCGAGTGTTTCTACCAGGAAAAAAGATATCAGGCAAATGGTCAAGTTCAGAGCCCCCCAAAAAGGCATCCATCACCCTCCTGCAGGAACATGATGAAAAATTCTGCTCCATCACCATGACAACTCATGCCACACCATTGCTATAGTAACTGACTGAACATCATTAGTTTTTAACCATACACAGAGTGGCCAACAAGGAAATAAGAAGGAGCCACCAGGGCACTGGGCTCTGCCCTGCAGCTGCTCCCACCCCAACCTATCTTTGCAGTTTAGTCCAACCTTCTTCCATATTCCTCCAGCCCCACACTGTCAGCCAAGCTTCCCACCACTCCCAGCTCTCATCCCAAGTCTGTCTCATCATCAGAGCACTAATTCAATGTATTTTACTGTTGGTTTTGGTTTTTTTAATCCCTGAGTGATTTAGCAGGCTAAGATTAAATGCAAGTAGAAAATTTCATCTTCCCAATGAGTCACTGAAAATCTGTTCTATTAATTCAGCACACCACAGGGTAGCTTTACATGCTGCATTTGCATCCTACGCACGCAGTCACAATATCAGTTCAAAGGCACCGTCCTGTCCCCTGAAGAGCCATGATTTCAACATCATCATGGTGCAAGAATGCGTTTACTGTGCACCACCAAAACCCATGAGATCATCATTTTAATACTCCAGCTCAGGCCAGAATGCTGCCCCCCTGGCAGTGTAGTGAACATGTGCAGTGATGTAAAACGGCAGCAAAAAACACACACTAATGCTTTTCAGATCACATCAAAGCCCAAAGTTTGCAGCAAGATAATGTCTTTCATCCAGCTAGCTTCCAACATGGAAGAACAAAAAATAAATAGAATTATTACTTGGTTTTTACCCAGCCTGAGGGCAGAGGGTGAAGCACAAGCTTGGCTGCCATCAAAAAAAGATACAACATGTTTGAAGCAGTTTGTTGCGGTCCTGGGGCACCATCCCCACCTGACTCCCTGGCACAGCAAACCCATGGCGCCACTATTTATACACACCCTGTGTGTGTAAATCATGTGGTAAGTGTCATGACATTAGCTTGCTCTGCTCTTGGAGAACAGATGGGAGAAGACAAGGTGCCTGTTGGCTGCTCCTCCTTTGACCCTTTGTGTTCCCTCCATTTCTCACACCCCCACCTCTACCTCCTGCAGGTTCCCCTGGGGGTTGATGCAGGCTGCAGCATTGGCAAAACTCCTCATCGCCACGCCAAAGGGAAGTAGTGGAGTGGCACAGGCACCTGCCCCCAGCCCTTGTGCCCAACCACACCTGGCAGCATCTTGTGGGGCTCATGAAAGGTGGAAGGTGTCTCTGCCCAAGGCAGGGGGGTTGGAATTAGATGATCTTTAAGGTCCCTTCCAACCCAACCTGCTCTATGATGACCCAAAGCAGCACAACAGCAGCCCCAGGGTCTGAGCCACCGAGCCCTTGCACTGTCCCATCCCTGCACCTCAGCCTACAGTGCTTGGGGTTTGGTGTGGTATTACCATTCTTTGGCTGGTACAGTATAACAATATATCAGACATATATGGTGATACCATATACATGCCTATATGGTTACACCACATTCCATACACATACATATACACACACTGTTATACCGTATGTGTGTATATATAGTTATATACCACAGTAGCTCTGCCCACATTAGACTATCAAAATCCTATTACTTTGCATTAGGCTTAAACCCTAGCCTGATGTTCCCTATATGGCCTTTAACAGGTCATACTGCACTGCCTTGGTAAACAATAAGTTTTTAGTTCTCCCACTGTTTAGGGAAAAAAAAAGAAAAGAAGGAAAAAAAAAAGAAAAGAAGGAAAAAAACCACTATCTTTTCTAAAATTAAATTCAATTTTAAGTGCATGGATAGTTTTCAAGAGAAAAAAAATCATAAAAGCTCTTTTACAGCTTTTTTTTTTGCAATTCAATAAAAAAGTTCCTTGCAAAAAAGATGAAACAATACCATTTTAGTATTCATATATACATTAAGGTATGAAACTAGACACCTGCTATTGCTGTTTACAGCTGAAACAGAACTACATAAATCACTCTATGGGGAAAAAAGCCAACAAGACTCAAACAAATCTGACTAGAGCAGTAAAATCTATCCCATGTTTATAAATGTGTAGGAGAGTATAAATTATTTTATTCTGGAAAGAGATTCCAAATTATTTTTTTCTTTCTGTACTAATACCACCCTCTAGTGGCAGTTGTTCTTCAAAACTAAGTGCTTAAGAAAATGCTACCACATAAAGCACAAAATAACAAAGTCCCTTTAAAGCACAGTTGCAGAATAACCTTCCAGGTAGATGAATACCTCAGTGCTTGTTGAGCAAATTACACTCTGAAGCATAGCCTTGTGCTTTAAATATATTATCTTATCAGCCCCCTGAAGATATTTTGGTTGATAGCTTTAGAGGTAGATATGGCAAGAGCTTTTGACTATTCTGTCTCTGGACTTGCACCTCTTTCTTGGACATACTACAAAGCCAACAATAAGGTGGTGGAGGGCTATTTTTACCATTCTCTTATAATTGCAGTCAGAAACAACTAGAATGAACCATTCCTAACCAAACAGCCATTGTTTTAACAAATCATTCCTACGTACAGATGAGCCTGAGGCATCCACAGCGTATTTAGATATTGAGAGACTCAAGTCTAAGAATCTGGGGTATCATTTCAGTCTACAGGGGTAGAAAGAAAAATTAGATAGTGCCACAAATTCCACTAGGCTGGACTAAGATTTATACCCATCTATTTTTACACCTGAAAGAGAAAAGTAACACACAACTTCAGAAATTTGCCTCCTGCTTTTCTTGCTGCGAGGTACAGTCAGCAGGTCAGCCAGCTTGAGGCAACTGTGGTGCTGGGAAAACTCAGCATACAAAATTTTTGAGTCCTCCAACCAAAGCCAGCCTGAGTGCAGAGTATAACTTCATTGTGGAGGTGGCTCATCAGCTACATCCAATGGCACTGAATTTGCAGGCAAAATTGTAGAAAAATTGCTTATGAGGGTGGGGTGGAGACTTGATTCTTTGCAGTAATTCCTTGCTTCTGTTACAATAAATGGGGATCAGGGTTTTCCCACAAAGCTATTATTCAATGATAGTTCAAAGTAATTTGCTCTTTCTCTCTCTGTGCTGGGATCTGTGAAGAAAATGGAAAGACAGTTTTTTCCTGGCTTACACATCTTGCCTTCAGCAGAGCTCTAGGCACTTTACTCAGAGGCAAGCTCTACACCTAAGAATGGGAATTAATCCAACAACTTTTTAAAATAGTTTGGACAGATTTGCCTTATCAGGTTAAAAGCAGAAGGCTAAACCTGTTAGTGCTCCCAATCCTTCACCCCACCCCTTTGACAAGACTTAGCATCTTTCAGAGTGGGGACACAAACCAGCTGTATTGCTGGAGGCAACAACAGCCTCAGCTCTCCCACTACAAGTCCAGTGTAGACATGTCATATAAAAGGCATGGTGTCATATCCCAAGTTTTCACTCTTTAAGTCCTGTATATTCCTGGAGTTTTACCTCTAGGCGATATGGAGGTTTCAGGCAGTCACAGCCAGTCCTTGGTGAAGCATCAGTCCCTGAAGAATCAGACCCAAGTGCAATGGGAGGATGTGTAACTCCAGGCTGCAGTCACTACCCCTGATCCTGCTGAAAGCAAGGTGATCCTTTTCCTATGGTTCACTGTTGACACAATGGTGACTGCACCCACTCAGAAAGCAGATGAGTTTCTCCTCTTCAGACAATTTAACTCTCATTCCCCCGTTTGCCAAGCAAATGATCCAGGGCCAGGGAGAGGAAGTTTGCTCCTCACCTGAGAAAGCAGAGGAAACACCTGGAGGCTCTGCTGAACATCCACATAACCACACAGAAGAGTGAGAAATTGACTCTGGTCAAAGACAACACTGTACTTGGGTATAATATTTTACTAAGTAAATGTTTAAAAGACCATCAGTCTGTTCTGTACTACAGGAGATAATTTCTTCTGCTTGTGTTCCCAGAGAGAGCTAACTCAAAGACGAAGTCAAAGGCTGGGAATTAGACACCTCCTGTCTCCCTTAACATCTCTCACTGGCCTTCATTTTGCTAGGATCACATCATCCTTCCCACAGGAAATTTACAATTCTTGGTTCCAGGTTGTGCATTCCAGTACAGGATTGTGATGATGCTGGCTCTTTATGGCTTTAATCTAAGGGATCCAACTTGTACACACTAAAAAACATCTCAGCACCCTTGGAGCAAATGACGCACGCTCCACAGAGCCAAGAGGTTAGTGCCACTAAGTATTTTATCTTACCAGCAGTGAGCCACATAAATAAAGCACAACATTGCACTGCTCTGAAGCTTCACTTGTTAGCTCACAGCTTTGTAGCAGCATATCCCACCTAACAATGGGATACCACAAAGCTTGTCTTAATCACCTGTCCAAAAACAGTCGCTTTGCCAAGATTGTTGGTACCTAAAGATTGAACACTGCCATCCTGGAAATAGTAGTTTTTTAAAGTAGCCACATTAAGCAAACAACTACAGGCTGAGTCTAGCATAGCTTTTCCAGGACACAAAATTTATACAGATTCCTGTGAAATAAAGCCAGCAACACAGAGGGGACAATGAAAACCTTCTCAGTCTATCTGCAATGCAGTCCTTCTGCATCCATTTTCTTCCTGCCTGTCTGTCCCAGAGCTCTCACCTGCTCCAGCCCATCTTGTAGTGACTTGTCTCCTCATGCATTCTGCTATTCTCACCGCTGCCGTGTGTGCCTAGAGCACAGCCAGGTCCCAGCTGCAAGATGGAGAACTCTATTACCCGACCACAAACCAAGTAGCTGTAATGCCACATAGAAAGTTAGGAGAGAACTGAACTCAGACCTGCAAACTCTCCCAGAAAAGCTACTGCAAAAATAAGTCAGGAAACGTGTTGAATGCATTCATATACAGGAGAGGGAAAGAGGCAGTTACTGGAGGAAAATGATCGAGTACTTAAAGCAATTTCATGGCAAAAATCTGTTACCTTTATCCTCCAAAGGAGACTTTATCTTTAAATCAGTCCTTTGCTAACAGGGAATCAAACTCCCAATTCCATCTTGCATTTGACTTTTATATTGTTTGTGCCTGCTCTGCAAAGCATTGTGCTATTGCTCTCTGTTGTCAGCATCCTCATTTCCAGTGCCTCTCCTGCTTCTCCCCGTAACGGCTCCTGCCTTTGCCCAACTGCAGGCCCAAGGCCATCCCTTGTTGTCCTGAGCTGCACAACAGCTGTTCCCAGCAGGCAGGACACTGACCTACTGCTCTTGAGGCTCAGGTAGAGCCTGAGCAAATAAGCAATGCTTGGCTTCAGCTGCATGCGCCTGGGCTGGGCTGGCTCACACCTCTGAGAGCCTGAAAACAGGATTTCTGGAGAAACATGGCAGAACCACCAAACGTTCCAGCCAACTACGCTTAGTGCCAGCACTTCTCGAAGCAACCACAGAGCTAGCCACAAACCCAGGACCAGCCACAATGTGTGATGCTCTGCTTGCTGTAAATGAAGGGTTTTTTAGGTACTGCGCCAAAAAACAGGACTTGAGGAATAAAGTATACCACATTGCTGATTTTCTTAAGCAAAGCTTGGTTATAAGACTGGGACCCAGTGCAGTAAAAGGCAGCAGTAGACTGACCTGCAACACAAACAAAAGGAACCCTCACATAAATGATATCAAACAAAGAACTACCACCAGAATGACCACAAGTGTTTCAAAAAGCTCATATATGAAGAGCAGACCAGAGCAGTAATTAACTGTGTGAGTGCCATAACATCACTTCCAGTTATAGTGCAGACTTTATTTCTTTTTTTCTGAAGTGAATTAGATAAACACTAGGTGTTGGTATTCAAATAGATACCAGAAAGAAAACAGCTTACAAGACATAAATATAAAACATCTAAGAATTAGAATACATTTGCTGTCAAAAATCACATTGCAGGCAAAGGATACTAAATTAAATATTCTGCCAAAATCCTCATGGATTCAAGGAAGTGATGAGGTACATGAAATTTGCTACAAGATAAGCTTCCACACTGCTATTCTAAGCAATCTGAGTAGTACTTGGAATATCAAATCTCAGTGCCTCTTTTAAAAATATTTAAATATGTCTGGAAGCAACGGCTTTCAGTACACTATCATAAATATCTTTATATCTTGCATTTTAAACAGTAATTTATACAAGACTTTTAAAGCACATTAGTACATTTAATCTTGCTTAGCTACATTGATGCAGAGGAAAAGCTGACAGACAGCATAACATCCAGCTCAGCAAAAGCGTATTTGTTTTCCAGTTCTTATAGTAAAGAGACTGATCAATCTTTCCAGTACTGAAGTTAGTAACGCATATATTTCTTTCCAGTTACTGAGTTTCTGGTCACCTTTACTTGCTCCACAGATATGTTCTCCCCCTTGCTTAATTATGCAGGTTTCCATTACTGGTCTAGCCAGTTTTACATCACTGATATAGAATCATAAAATGGTTTGGGTTAGAAAGGACCCTAAAGATCATCTGGTTCCAACCCCCCTGCCTTGGAAAGGGACACCTTGAACTAGACCAGGTTGCTGAAACCTCCATCCAACCTAGTCTTGGACACTTCCAGGAATGGGGCTTCCACAAGTTCTCTGGGCAACCTGTTCCAGTGCCTCACCACCCTCACACCAAAGAATTTCTTCCATCTATTTAACCTAAATTTCCCCTCTTTCCATTTGAACTGAACTCGATCTCCCCATTACCTCATTTGTAATTTAAAACATTAACTTTCCCAAGCAACAAATAAGAAACTGTGCCATAAGTTTTCATGGGTCTAATAAATCTATAAATATTCATTCATCATCCACACTCATACCCTACACCCAGTTTTTGGTATAGCACACCTCAACTCAGCAAAATTATCTGATATGGATTATAGCATAACCCCTCTTCAGCTTCACCTGATTTTGTCCAAACTATTTCCTAAAGTCTCAATTTTCTGCTTTCCACCTTGTACTAACTTAAGGCTGAGATCTTACAAGGAAAGCCTTCAGGTCAGGACTCTGAAACCCAGACAGCCCCACAAAAGTTTCTCCAGCACCCAATTCTCTCCATTGTTTGCCTGCACATCTATCCCATTTCCTCCCTTCCCACACCATGACGGTAATGGTTACAGCTCCCTTTGGTTCTTCATCAACCAAAATATTCAGAAATTCTTACCCACAAGTCAGAAGGCTCCTCTGTCCGCTTCTCCAAGATTCTGTGAAGAGAACTGCAGCAAACCACCTTAGCACTGATAAAAGGCAAAGCCAGTCTCACCTTCTCCTGCACAGAAACATCACCTAGCATCCGTTCCCTGTTCTGAGATAATACCAAACACAGTCGCAAGAGCATGAAGTGAGCTACCAGGCTGGCGAACACTCACCTCCTTTTCCTCTCTCCACAAAACCCACTGTCAACAACCTCTAGCCATTTCAGCAACCAGTAAAAGCTGCTCCAAAGGGCAGTAGATTTGTCACTTCTTCCAACTCATCCCCCGCAACTCAGACATGAGCAAGGTGTCTGTACCAAGCACAGTGTCTTTCCCATTTCCTTTCCCCTTTTCCAGACAGTTAGTATGACAGGGAAATACTGTACAGGCAGACAGACTTTGTACAACACTTTATTACACTGCTGAAGACTGTGAATCAGTTCTGGCAACAGTCTCTTTAACATTACTCAGGCTGAGGGAGTTGAAATTACAAGGTTATTACAAGGTCACTGTCAGACAGAGGGAAGCACGCAAACTCTCTGGATACTGTCATTTGCAACCTTGTCCTGTTAAGAGCAATTAAAGCCACAAAGTATAGCACTGTTACAAACAGGCACTCTCCAATTGCTGGTATATTTGCAAGGTCTGTTATTTTCCAATGGCAAAGAGTAGACTGAGCTTTTGAGAGTGATGCAGCAGTCAGACCAAGACTTCAGGTGAAAGGCAACAGCACAAATACAACAGATTAACACAGTTACAGCAAAGCATGGAAGGCCCCATTTGGCACAAAGCAGCAAGTCAGAGCTTGTATTTCGAGAACAGAATGTGCTTATATGATTGTAAAAGAATCAGCACTTGCAGCCAGGCAAGACAAGCTACCACAACTTTTAGTGGGAGAGAAAGGGAATCATTAAAGGACACAGTTGCAATGGTATCTTTTAGATTTCGGTCTTAAGAGAAACCAACATTTTGACCTTAGCTCCCTTTTAAGTTGAACCTGACGTTATACCCTACACAGTGTCAACTAATGACTTAATTTTACCACATATATATATATATGTGTGTGTGTGTGTGTGTGCACAACTGCATAGCTAACAGTCAGAAGTATCCTGCAATGTAAGGCTATAGGTACAGCCAAATTGACCCTTTTATTGTATTTGGAAATAGTGGTTTCCAAATTAAAGCACTTTCAGGGTAACTAGAAAACATACTTTTTCTAAACCTGCAGCCTAGAAGTGGTGAAAGAGACATTTTAGAATGAGGTAAACATACTGCATAGGCTATATATTTAAATCCAAATCCCCAGTGTTTTGGCTTAATTATTATTTAAAACTGAACAGATTGAAAAAACTACGTACTTTTAAAAATCTGAAAATAAATCCAGGTTGAGATGAACAAACTAGAAAATAAATAATTTACAAAGGGCATTTCCTTCTGCCTTTTTTTGCAAAAGCACAATTTGAAAACAGCTTTGCTGCTTTTTCCATGGAGCTGTTCCTTCTAGAACACCTGTTCAACTTCAGCTTGTCTCCTTCACTTAGTCTGAGCCAAGACTAGTACTGGACCCACACTGCTACAACACTCCAGTGAATACTGCCCTTCCAGTCCATGCTGCAGCTTTTCTTGCCCCAGCTCAAGTTCTGGAGCAATTATGACACAGGGTGTTTAGAATAGAGACTGGTGCCTAACAGAGAGTGTTAGAGATGTCAATTATCATTTTAAATCCTTTGAAAAGCAAGTTATAATTAACAATAGTGCTCTTTCTGATTCTTATATTTTTATTTAAAATATATCTTTGCAGGTTCACTTTTTCTAATATTCCCTTGCATCAGTATTTAGTTCCCAGAAATCATTCCTGTCAGGCAATGTAGTTTTCTGAAAAGATAGTATCTTCCATCCCTTACCACATTTTCAATAAACTCTGTAGAAGACAGTCAATTATCAGACCAAGATAAAGTGCATATATTCCTTTCTGATACAGGCAACAAAATTGTGGACTGAAAAAATAAATCATACTGAATATTGAAAACCACACCAAAAAAATCCCACAGTGGCCATTTAGCATCCCACAATTAAATTGCCCCACTGAATACTGCCCAAAAATACTTTTCTTCAAGTGTCTGTTAGCTTAAAAAAAAAGGAACTTATAACATTAAAAAAAAAGGTTCCTTTCCAATTAGACTCTGAGAATTTATGCAACTCTTGAAAGCTACAGCTCCCTCAAGGCTGACATATTGCCTTGACAACTTCTAAGTAGTCTGTGTTTCACCCTTTGGATCCAGGCTTCAAGCTTGCAAAAGCTTTGGAGTTCTTAAGGGAATGTGAAATTTCATTGAGAAAAGAAATAAAATGATAGTCCCTTTCTGACTTCTTGGACTCAAAAATAACTACAATGGTAAAGTGAGGTTCAGGGCGAGTCAGAAAGTACGTGCTTTGGACCTTGTCATCGTAGAAGTGAACAACTTTCTCCAAACTGTTGAGGTCAGAGGTTCTATCACTCATAATCATGATCACATTGGGCCAGTGCATAACAGGCCTGTCACTGGGCAGAGACACCACTGCAGGGTACTGATCCACTCCTTTGGGGGCTTCCCGGTATGAATGGGGATGATGATAACCATGTCCTTGGAAACTCTCTGATCCACGATTGTCAAAAATTAAGGAAACATTGATGGCATCATACTTTCGGATGAAGCTGGAAATTTTCCCAAAGTAATCAGGATTTGTTTTAGCAGTCAAAGTTTTCATTTCAGATGTTGTTGTCTGTCGGCTAAGGGCCTCATGAAAGTAAAAGCTAAACTTGGCAAGGAGAATGTTTTTGAGCTTCATCAGCCAGAGGAAGAGGTGAGGAGGTTGTACAGCCTTCTGAGACTGCCCTCCAAACAGATGCTTCTTGGTCTCTCGCTGTTTCTCAAAAATTTGACCCCAAGTCTGTAGTTTCGTGTGAGCACTGTGCAAGTTGACCAGGGATGGAAGGAACTTCCACTCTGAGATCTGAGCCTGAGCCTTTAAGAGATGTGCAAGCACATCTACTTCCAGCTGGAAACTGCTTTCAAGCGGACTGAGGATTGGATGGTGAAATCTAGAAAACATAATTTTAGTCAAGACATGAGAACTGCTGTACAACAGTGAAATAATCAGATGGCATTTGCCAGTTAACCGACAGAAGATCAAACATCAAAGTGTAAACCAAAAAATAATATTGTTAATTTAAAACACAGTTCTTTTTACATAATTAAATATTTTCACAAACAAATATCACTTCACATTTGACAAAAAACACCTGTCAGACATTTCTCTATCAAAGCAAGGGAGTTATATTTTATCAGTTCAAGAAGAATCACTGGTTATCTTGACCCATGAACATAACACCATTTCTCTTTAAATCCAGGTTGTCTTGTTCAAATTTAAAATCCCTTTTGGGAATAAAATATGCCTTGATAGTTCTGGAATAGCACTAAGATGTTAAGTTAAATCAAAGGAATTACATTATAAATCTGTTGTTTGTATAGGGAAGCTATGAGGAAGCCAAGTGAAGCTTTTTTTTTGTTTAAGTTACAATAAAATTGTGATGGAAAATTACTCAACAGAATCATAATTAACTGTATTTACCAATTAACTAAGTCTCAAACTTCAAACGTTGGTGTACTAAAAGCAATGACTGTAAAAAAAGCTGTGCAGGATTTCATCATATCACAGTGAAGACACTGTAACAACCAATTTATCTTACTAAAAACTCAGGTCAAGATCAGCTCTTAATTGAAAAGATGTTAAAAAAAACTCCAAACAAGACCAACGCCTCATTAGGAGGTAGAAGTGTCACTACACATCCTATTCACAAGAGTGATGCAGCTATTAGAACAAATCTTGATGAAATGGAATTTTAAAAATCAATTCTGTAGCTTTCGCTTCTCACTTTATTTTTACTAAACACTGGAGAAAAAAGTCAGATGCAGCCTATTTCTCTTTCCATGATACTCAAACTATGTGTAAATTTATAACATCATCAACAATAACATATTTAATTAAACTGAAAAACCAATAGCTCAAATACAAGACTTGATGAGGTTTCCATTTAAGTAGAGACAGATTTATCCTCTCACTTCAGAAAAAATACCTTGGGTTTTGTTACTGGTTTAAAACAAAGAAGTTTACACTGATTTTTTCCAACTTTTACCAGTTCATCTTCAGACAAAGCTAAAGTAATGCCATTATTACTCTCAGCTTGCAGGACACAATACATACAACCCATTTTAGAAATAGCTGGTTCAAACCCAAAAACACTTCATTTTGTTGTGGCCCAGAAGAGAATGAAAATTTTATGCCTTTTATCCCCTCTCCCCTTACTACTTTTTCTTTGATTTTCCCTCAAGTTCTTGCCAAAACAGTAATTCTTAGGCTTGTGGAAATTGTCTTTTATCACTATTTTTAGGCAGCTCTTTTTCTGAAAGCCAGATTTTGAGTCTTGAAAGGATTTGTTATTAAGATGCAAGTCCAAATTTATTTGAAAAAAATGAAATATGAATATCATAAACAGCTGATGCACCACATTGCACAAACAGGCCAGGCTGGGTGACCAGCCACCTTCTGTACACAGTACACATCAGCAACCAGACCGACCTGTTTCAGCAGAGATACAGTGTTTACTGGCCACTCTGGTGGGCTAAGAAACCCAGAGCATATTTACCTTTCTTTGAACAAACAAGAGTCAATCAAAAATAATATTCTGCTAACAGTCAATGTTAAAGATCTCCAATGGTTTTGGTATTCACCAGAAAAACAATTTTGTTGCTGTGTATTAGGAGAGGGCAAATAAAGCATTATACAAGACTATTTATTCTAGAGAGTACCATCACAGCACAGTGGTTTCAACACACTTGCAGTCAGACCAAGAAGGTTATTCTTCAATCTTAAAAGCAATTTAAAAATCTATACTAAGGCAGCGCTGCTAAAGTCTCCTGGATTAACATTATGATGTACAGCTTTCCACTTCTACTTTGTTTCCTGGCTTTCTTAATGTTTCACTGCACAGGAGGATTTGTTAAACTGTTTTAATCGAAAAATACACACCTTGGCCACAGCTGAGAAGCTTGATATGGCTGCAGAGTAAGCTAACAAATTATGTACAAAGTATATATGCTGATATATAAGTGGGTTTTGTAACACAGAAGTATCTGAGGTCAGTATAATGCAAAACGGACAGGGGTTTATAATATTTAATAAGCCAGAGTGCTAAAAACTAAAAAGACATTGGATTTTTTTCCCCCTAACCATTCTTGAGAGTGGAGGGGTGGTAGAATTTTGTTTTCCACACTATGAAGAAGACTCATTTTTCTTTCTATTTCCATCCATATATCACATATTCATGCATATATTTACAAAATCCTGACTGAATAAAAAACATTCAACACAAAAATAATTACATCAAAATACATTTTCTGGTTACACTAAGCTTTTAAAGGAACCTGCTTCTGATGCTGCTTTAATTATTTCAGTGAACATCCCACCCAAACCAACAGTTAAACATTTTGGGAAAAGTTACTTCTCCATCTGTATTCTAAAGAAAAAAGGGAGAAGAAAATATCTAGTACTGGCTGTGTACAAGTCAGCAATAAGTAGTAACAAAAAAAAACCAGTAACAAAATAGCTTTAAACTACTCAATAATTAATGATTTTTCAGATACAGACAATATGACTTGTTAGCAATCAATTAATCCCACTATTCCTCTACCAGCAAGCAGGTATTTCCTCTACACTATCTGAACAGTTATTTTCACATGTAAAGGAAAGAAACCAAGGCCAGAACTTATCTGGAAAACACACGTCCTGTCTGGCCTTAGTACAGCTGGCTGAAATAATGGCACACATCCTCAACACGTGAGGAATATACTGACAGAGGAAAGCAACTGGGTAAGGATGAGTTTATTTGACCTTTCACCGACAAGGGTCAACAGACTGTAAAGCAGAAATGCCTTCCAGCCAGTACACATCAACATAACAGCCCCCAAGAACTGATCTGAGATATGAAGAAACTGAAAGGAATGACAAAAGGAAGATACAATTTCTGCCCACTTTTTTCAGAAATATTCATTATATGACTTGGGAGGGCCACACTGCAGCTACTGAATTAGCTCTAACAGCATCTTAGGTTGTCTCCATTTTAGAGACTGCTCATTAACCCAAAGCAAAATCATCAGTATTTTTCCCACGGAGATACCACTCATGTTTTTAAAGATCTTATTATATAATGTATATTACATAAACACATTATGTAATATAAAATAATGCTTTACAAGTACAGAGGTGACACTGCAATTTATTTAAACAGGATAGTAAAACATGTCATATGCAACAATCTCCAACCAATTCATCAAAGTATGAATTTTAGCTTTCAGGTTTTTAACAGTGCTGTTGATTCAGCACATGCTCAAAACAGACAGTGATGGTTCTGTAATGTAAATCAACTTTTAAAAAAAGCCCCTCCCCAAATGCACTTTCCTTTCCTCTTTAATGTTTATCACACCAACAAAAATATAGGTAAATTTCATTTTTTTTATTGTACTAACAGCCCTGAGCCCTTGTAAGAGTTCACAAGCCAAGAACTGCAAAACATCACTAGTAAGATCATATTAGACTAATTTTGATTTTCAAATTGCAAAATTGCATAGCAATTTGCAAAAGTTATTCCTAAAAAAATAAGGAAGTCAGCTGCAGTGTTTCAATCTGGAATATCAGAAAGCAGCACTGAATTATTTTGATTTTTCCCAGGTGAACACTTTAAAAATTGTAACTGAAAAAAAGTAAGATCTAGGAATATTCTCTCTAAACATCTTCTTAGACACTACTTCACTAACAAAGATTCGGTCTGGTTTAAAGGGAAGAGGTAGAATTTGAGTTTGTTGACAAGCATGCAAAAATTCTCTCTTTTTTAAACTGTCATCATTTTCAAGGCTCACATATATTGGACGTGCAATACACACCCCAGCATCATTTAGAAACATCCTGGGATTCTTATAACAGACACTATTAGATCTTAACTTCAACACACCAAAATGGCAGGGACCAGAGGTGCTTCTTTTACTGGCTCCAAGACCTCTCAAGAGAAGTGGCAACAAAGCACCATAAAACCCTTCCAGGGATGCCAGATAGCTATGGTGTAGCATTTAGAATTAAGCAGACATACATTCTAGCCTAAAAAGTAAAACTGTCATATGAGTATCTGTTTTATTTATATGTCACTTTTATTGAACTCCATATGGAATTAAGACTTGTTTCCTTTCTCTTCCCAAAGAAAAAACACAAGAAGCCTTGCACCTTATATATAAGGAAAATCACTCTTCCTCTCTGCTGAAAATGAATATGCTGAGTATTAATTCAGGAACAGAGAGAAAGGTTCCTAGAACACCATGAGCAGAAACACTCCTTTTGTTATTCTTCTTCTTTGGAGGAGTCATATTTTGAAACTTCATGCATCTGATGCTGCTGGCCAACACAGACTTCACACATGCATTTGTGAAGGGGCCATGCTGCTCAGCAGTCAAAGGATAGCAAAGTCTTTAGGCTTGCTTTGAACTTCAGCATCAGTTATTACAGATCACGTGCCTCAGTACAAACTGCCAGCAAACAAGAACTGACCTTGAGCTGTATTTCTTTAAGATGGATTCCAAAATGTTTACCAGTTCCTCAGAGTTAATGAACTTTTGGGTGCTGAGCGTGTACATTTTTTCATAGAAGTCAGCAATTTCCATCCGAGCCTGAACAAAAAAACAGAGCTGTTCAGACAGGTGAGAAAGCAGCTCTTCCAAGTGAGGAGCTGTTCCTCCTAGTGCATTGTGACCCGTCGCCACCACCTTCTTCAGCTCATTATGCAGAGATGTGTAGATGGTTCGGATGGAGTCCTTTCGGCTGAAGAATGACTGACCACCTGTTCAGATAAATATGGAGGTATTACCAAAATCCAGGGAGAGCAAAGATAGACAGCAATACTGGAAAATTCTACATAACCATGCTTGTTCTCCTCTAGTTCCCAAGTGTTGTTTGATCATGGTATTTCTTTTAACCAAAAAGCAAAATTCAGTATGTTATTTTGTAACTGAATTACACAGAGCATATGCTCAGAAGTACTTATGTAATTTCATGCAAGCTACTCTTGTCCCAGTTTATACCTCGGCAGCCAATGACTGATGCAAAACTTCAACTCCCTCAGTTTCAGAAAAAAGGCTTCTGTTAGACTTGCTACTATGGTACATGACCTGGAAATACTGTTATCTATGGGATTCAGAAGAATCAAGTCATCATGACATGACTGATCAAATTTTAACAGCATCCACTCTAGATCTTTTCAGGAGAACTAGCAACCCCTCTTCAACCATGATGCACTCAAATTTGCAAAGCAACTTTGAAGCCAGAACCATGTGACATCTGTGTGTACAAATCAAACGTTTTTAGTCACTACACTTAATCTTCATATAAACCTTAATGTAAGTCTTAATATAAACCAGAATCCAAAGGAAAAACAATCACACTTATCTCAGTGAGACCACAGTGCAGATAAATCTGCAACTAAAATTTGGGAGAGACGGTTAAGGGGGAAGAAGTCATCTGTGCTTCTTTCTACCCACTCAACACTATGAGGAATTTAAAAAAGAAAAAAAGACAGAAGTGGAGGTCAAAGGATATTTAACTTTGACATGACCAAAAGACTGTACAAATGCACTAACCTTATTTCATACTTTCTATTTACAGAAGGCCTTATATGCCACTGTGGCACTCAACAGCTGCAGCAGAGCAAGGATCATAGGGACTGAGTTGGTGGAACTTTTTAAAGAGATTCCAATTTTAGGTTCCGCTTTGAAACTGCTTATAAATTTTGTAACGGTGGATCCCTTTTACATATATAATGCTCAAAGGTGACCTCAGCAAGTTGAGGCAGAAAGGCGGAGAAGTGGCTATCACTGTGAAACAGCTCCTTTCCTAAGCCATGAATAGCTCTCAAGTCATGGGCAGGATGAAGAATCATCTATTGCAGTTGTTCATGAAGTATATAAACAAACAAAACTTTGTCCCTCCTGTTGTCGATTTTAACCTTTCTGCAAGCACTAAATTCACTTTTTAAAGTCAGCCTTATAGACAGAGTTTTGTCTTTAAAAACATTTGTATAAAATAGTTCCAAGTCACCACTTAAATACTAAAGCAGAATTTTCTTGATGCTTTACCGTGTTACACATCAGACTCATATCCCTTGATCCATTTGCCATGCCTGTCTGCAGTTCAAAGAAAAAATAAGCAGCTCATCCTGTGCCAGTTTGGTATTTTTCTATTCATGCAGTAAGAAAGTGAGAAGCAGCCAAGACTATGGCCAAAGCTTCTTGACATTTCGCACAATCTGCACAGTTAACAACTTTTAGGATGCTATCTCCAGCCCCAAGTAGCTGCACATATGCAGACACAAGGTGAAAAAGCTTTAACCCTTTGGCCACCTCACTGAGCTCACCTCTGCCCAGATCTCAGCCAGAGCATATCAGCACAGAAATGCCAGCACTTCTGGCTAAATCCTGGGAAGGGCCTGCAGGCAGCCCGCCGGCCAGTGAAGAGCTGCACTGATCGGCACGGCAGCCACTGTGACACCCGCAGTGCTGTTTGCTCTTTAGGCGCAGCACCAGTGGCACAGCCCGTTTCCCACGGGGCCCCGGGGCTCTTGCTGGCGCAGCACTTGTCCTGCAGATGCACAGGCCCGTTCCCCGCCGCGGCGGAGCGCTCGGTACCGCGGGCCCCCGCGCTGTGCCCCACGCACGGCCCAACCCGGCAGAGGCCCCCGGAGCGGTACCTAGCTTCTGTCCCAGGAAGGTCATGCTGTGGTAGGCCTTCTCGGCCGCCGCCAGGTGCGCCAGCCCGGCCAGCAGCGCCAGCCAGCTGGACCCCGCGCTCTTGTTGGCCTCCCGCTCCTTCTCCACGTTGTCCTTGGCCTTGTCGTAGGAGAAGATGCCCAGGTGGGAGAAGAAGGTCTCCAGCACGGCCTGCTCCACCGGCACGGGCGCTCCCAGCGGGATCGCCTCCCCCATCCCGCCCGGCGACTCCGCAGCCGCCGACACTTCCGGGTCCGCCGCGCTCCCAGCCACCCGCGCCGCGGCACGCGCATGCGCCCAACAGCATCCTCGTCACGTGACAGGCCGCGCGGGCAGCGCCGGCTCGAGGTCACGTGACGGGAAACCCGGGAGAGCCGGGCACGGGGCCGTTCCCGACCCGGGAAACCTGGGAGAGCCGGGCACGGGGCCAGGGCCGAGCACGGGGCCGTTCCTGCTCTGTCTGCCCTGGGAAACCTGGGAGAGCCGGGCACGGGGCCGTTCCTGCCCTGTCTGCCCTGGGAAACCCGAGAGGGCCGAGCACGGGGCCAATCCCGCCTTGCCCCTGCCGGGAAACCCGGGAGCTCCAGTGGTCCGCCAGTCCATACTGCACTTGATGTCTCCGGGCTGGACACAACGGCGCTGGTTCCTGCCGAGCTCTCTTCCGTCCTGCCGTGTCCCAGTTTATGCCTTAAACTTAACTCTGAAGCCCCCTTTCATGTTAAATGTTAGAAACGTTCTAAACCCCATTTCTGATGCCCTTATTCCCACCCTTTCACTCCCACAGGACCCTCCAGCTACTTTGGGTTCATAGTTCCCTCCTCCCCAGTGAATGGGAGGCAGTGGGTTCCCCAAAGTAATGCTATTTTTTCAGTTCATGTTTTGGACAGATGAGCTCCCTGAACTGATTCACTGTGGAGGTGATGAGAAGCAGGAAGCTGAGCCACAGCGCCGTGAGGCTGTGGAAGGGGGGCTGGTGTGGCAGCACTGACTGGTCCCACCCTTATACTGAATTTCCTTCAGCTGACACAGGCTCCTCTCCACACAGTACTTCCCTGCACTCTTCTGGCACCGGCACTCGTTTTTGAGCTGACATCTAGACAAAACACAATATGCTCTAGCAATGCCAAGATCCACGTACTAATTAAAGGAACTGACTGCCCCTTGTTCAGAAAATGCTACAAACACACCATCATTGAAAACAGGCACTAGATGCAAACACCAGCTTTAGGAGTGAAACAGGCTTTTTAATTGACCTTAACTACCTCCAAGTTTTCTACTGTGGCATACTGCAAGCAGAGTAGCCTAAGGATTTGGATTTAAAAATTAATTTTCATTTATCTAATAAAGTCTGCCTAGCCCTTCATCAGTTTTCTTTTCCAGGTACGTCCGTATGCATACTTGAGTTAATTCAGAATAGTGTGTAACACTCTTGAAAAGGTTTAGCTTAGAACTCAAGTTTTGGCTTTACATGCTTAAAAATCTGAAGCAGATGAACTGAAGTTGAGATCTTTGTTTATACAGCCAACAAGTCTGAGTTCTGTGTGCTCCAAAAGCTGCCTTCTTCCTGAATTCAACTATGTACTTAGTGTGCTGAAAGGACAAAACGAATGTAGGATTTTACAGCTGCTCAGTAACAAACTTCTCTCACCTCGAAAGCTGGTTATTAAAATTTGGTTTATTTGATGGGATATTCTGGAAATTTAAATCAGCATGTGAAATATTCATCTGTTCAAGACAATCACAGCTGTAAATAGGAGGCTGCCAATAAGGAGGAGGAAGGGGGACTCCTGGATAGTCAGGACACTGTTTCCGAAAGACAACTGGGAGTCAAAGGTTCAAATAAGACCTTTATTGCAACACAGAGTTGACAGCATGTTTTTGTATTTAATAGAAAGTATTTGGTCTCTTGGTAGTGAAACGTGGTTTGTGCTGGCGACGCAGAACTCTGTGTGGCAGAGGGAACTTGATTTTAGAGTCCTGCAAGAAACATATTTCTATGTTAATTGAGGTATTAGTTAGATGAACAAGAGAAAAGTTTGCAATAAACAGCCAAGCTGTATTCAATGACTAACTTACACATAGAGAAGTAATGCATCCACAAATTAGATACACTTCATAGGATGTAACGGACACCTTAATTTTGCCTTTTTTTTTTAATGCCTGTTAGAGGCATGTTTTCTGCACCATAAGATGTATTTACTTGATTGTGACTTACTTTCTAATACTTCTAGGTTTAGAAGCCTTGATCATAATATGCTATGACTGTAAACCTATGCATACAAGTTTGGTTCTCTCCCCATTTTTGGCTGCAAAGCAAATCAGTAGCAAACAAGATAGCTCCCCTCTTCCAGCCCAGCGTTGCACCAGCACCCACCAGCCACTGCAGTGCTGGTTCACTTACATGGAACTGCTTGACAGCTGGTCTGCGGCACTTGCTGGCAGCAATCTCCTCAACTTTCATGATCTGAATAGAGTGAGCACGGGCACGATGACGGGCTCCCATATCACGGTCTGGAACAAGAAAACTCATTAAAAAATTTATCTTAAAGACATTTTCAGTTCAAAAACCTTACAACCACCTTTTCAGGAAATGTTCATAGTGCCATCTACAACTTTCTGTATTTCTGATCAACTCTAGTTAAAATCACACCAGCTGATGTAAAGTTAGTATGTAAAGCGATAGCACAAATATCACAGAACCAACAAGCACCAGCAAATTCTTCCAGTAACTCATAACCAAACTCCTCCAAAGTGCCATCTCATTATTCTTGCCCAATTTCAAGAAGGCACGCACATCCAGAAATAATGTGAGACTATTTCATTTTTTGCACTAAAAAACCCCCCTGATACAGAATCAACACTGAAATGAGATTACTGGAAAGACACATGAACTTAAACAAAAGGCAGGTGCAAGTAAAGGTAGGACCTGAGATTATATTTACTTTTCTTCAAACTGACCAGAATAGAAACTGATATTCAGCCCATATCTTCAGGCTTTCAGAACAGGAGGAAGCAATCTGTGTATAGGCTACCTGAAAATTCCTCCCTGCAGCAGGGCAAATCACTGCCTTTAAATCATGATGCCTCATAGCTAGTTCCACATGATACGCCTGTTGAAACACCATTCTGCTTTCCACAAAGACTTAACACATCTATTAAAAACTTACCTGTCACAAGTATTCTTGAACATAAAAGTATCAGTCATTGTATCATGATAAATAAGGTTCTCAGTCTCTTTAAGCAGTTCTAAGTATGGTAATTAACAAGGATGATTTTATGGTAATGTAGAACCTTAAATTTCACTTTCAACAGCACTTCAGCTTTTGAAAGGCGACAAGATACATTTAATATTTGCACACATGACAAGAATATCATTATTAAGAACAATATTCTTTGGGTTTTTATGTGCATTCTGTAGTGTTTATAACAGGGTGGAGCCAAGTATCAACAGCATCACCTATACAAATGGTCTATCATTCAAGTACTTCACAAAACAGATTGAAATTCTCCCCAAAATAAGGCAATGAGATCTTGAAGTAACAAAGATTATAGATTTTTTTTGCTCTTTTTTTTTTTTTAACTTGCTTTCCATAGTAGAGATGCTAGTACGTTCCACATGATATTCGAAATATTCTCTCCACAAGACTTGGGAAGATATATGCAACTATCTTAAAACAATATAGTGCAAGAAATACACATAGCACCAAAAAGGTCATTATACTCTCTGTTTGTACAGCAAAACTCACTTACTAGAATTGCAGAAAGTTACACCGAAATGAAGTAGGAGTATTTTCAGTCAGAGAAACTATATAGAGTGGTGGTAACAAATAAGATACCACATACACATATATAAACACCTATGTTATTATCTGGCAATCCCCTACTTTATTTTTCCAGTGTTTCAGTTACCTTACCATGGATTTAGTCAGCCTGCTTTATGCTCAGTTTGAGACTTAATCCTCTGCTTATATTAGTGATCCTACTCTTTTATACCTCGTTTCCATACACTTACAGCACTGAGTGACAGCACCAGCCGTGGTCAAATCTCTGTACTCCCTGTACATGTTGTGGGTTCCACTACGAGAATCATAGCGCAACCAAATACCGAAATTTTTTACCCGCAGAGGGGACTTCTCATACACCTGAAAAGACACAAAGAGCATGAAAGTGGTTAGAGGCAGTGCACTACCACCATTTTACAGTTTTACGAATAAATATTTTAGAGCTCTAATGAAACCACTGTTTTAAGTTTTATTGTCAAGAACAACTCTTTGCTCTCCTTCCCCTGACCAGTATACTGTAGTCTTGATAATTCAGAGTGGAGAGTTGTAGTAATTCAGCACAGAAAGGAAAATACAATATTTCAGCTCTAAAGAATATTCTTGAAGCAAGAACAATCAAGGTAGAGGAGAATAAGCATAGAAACATCCACATTCCCAGCATTATGGATATCCATATTATTCTTAAAAGGTATATTGCCCAATGAAGCAAGTCCACGAGTAAGACAGTAGCACTGACTAGCGACATGTTTCATAATTCTGAAAGGCCAGAAAGTAAGTTTCTATTTAGTTTACAAGACATATATCATCACTTTCAAAAGAACAATTTGTCACTCGTTTCCACAGCAACTGAAAGATAAATGAATTTCAACCTCACCCTCGGTAACAACAATTCTTATAAATTCGTTTCACATACACCAACTGGAAAACCTAGCGTATTTTTAGGTTTTTAACCCCGCACCTGGCCACAGTACACAATCTCTCCAGAAGACTTCTTCATTTTCTTCAGCTGAGAAACGAAGTACCAGAAACGGGACTTGGCGACGACGTGGTTCGGAGCAAAGATCCGCATGCGGTACAGAGGAGGGGTCGTGCATTTCGGCGTGGGCAGGCACCGCCCCACCACCTTGTACTCCCGCAGCTGGGGGAACACGAAACGCGGGCAGCCCTCAGTGAGTGAACCGCGGTGTCAGCGCCGCGCCCGCCGGACCCCGCCCCGCGGTTCGCAGGCTCCGCGAAGAAGCAGAGCAGCGAGAGCAGCTCACTCCAGAGACGCGGAGGGCCCGGCACGCCGGGCGGGTCGCCCTAGCCACGGATGTCTCCGCGGATGTCTCCGCGGTGCCGCCCNCGGGCCGCTCCGGAGAGCCGCAACCCGGCGCCGCCGCCCTCCCTACGGCCGCCTCCGTGTCGGCCGGGCCCGTGGCCCCCATACCGGCCGCGCCCGCCGCGCCCCGGCCCGCACTCACGGTGCCCGACGCCTTCATGGCGCTCCTCCGCCGCGGCCCGCAGGAAAGGAAAGGGACGGCCGCGTGCGCCGCCGCCGCACGTCACTCTCCCGCCTCCGACCCCGCCCCCGGTCGTCCGCACCGCCCATTGGCCGGGAGCGGAGCGCGATTGGCGGGGGCGGGCGGGCGGCCCTC